>BMAF01000008.1:18439831-18514831 GCA_014132575.2 Gasterosteus nipponicus | reverse complement strand
TATGAGAGAGAGAGAGATCTTTTTTTTTTTTATTGATCCAGTATTGAACCTCTCACTAATAATATAGCTTCTTAAAAGTGTACCTGTTAAGAAAAAAAGAATACAACAGGCAGAGAAGATGTTTTATGGCCGTCTGCTGGTTCGGGCCCCTTTGTAAAATACCTAAATCCCATTTTATGTGTCTATAAGACGCTCAAGACTACTTTTCAGTTCTGGAGACAAACTGGAGTCACCTTCCAGTCCACGGGCGTGGCCACCTTCTTCTGCGCGGTGAGCTGCAGCGAGTCGATCACGCGGAGCAGCTCGTCGAAGTTCCTCCCCGTGGTGGCCGGGTAGAGGATGGACAGCTTCAGCCTCTTGTCGGGGCCAATCACAAAGACCTGGAGGGGAGGGGGGCAGAGGTCTGTGTATGTGAAAAGCTTTCCATGGGCCCTGCACGGTTTCTGATGAGCATTCTGGGTCATGATGCATTGGAGGCCTCTAAAGTCACGGTGATGCAATCGGAGGTTGTGCTTCTTACACAGCGAGCAGTGAGGGGCATCCCGTCCTTGTCCCTCTCATCGGGGTCCAGCATGCCGAGCTGGACGGACAGCAGCCGCTTGTCGTCGGCGATGATGGGGAACGGCAGAGAGCCTGCAGACGCGCTGTTGAGGGCCATCACGTCCTGCAGAGACACATCTCAGCGTTAGCACAGCTAAGGCCTTCAAGACTAAAAGCACCTGGACCTTCAAGCGAAGACTACCTGGACCGTCAAGACTAAAAGCACCTGGACCGTCAAGACTAAAAGCACCTGGACCGTCAAGACTAAAAGCACCTGGACCGTCAAGACTAAAAGCACCTGGACCGTCAAGACTAAAAGCACCTGGACCGTCAAGACTAAAAGCACCTGGACCGACTAAAGCACCTCAAGACTAAAAGCACCTGGACCGTCAAGACTAAACTAAAAGCACCTGGACTGGACCGTCAAGACTAAAAGACATTACAAGTCATTAAAGCTGATGCTTTTATCCAAAGCGACTTACAATAAGTGCATTTCAGCCATTTAAGGATTCAAACTCAGAAGAGCCAGAAACAAGAAAGTGCAACTTCATCAAAGGACAAAGACAAACGGGAACGCGAGGAAGGGGGAACATGGAGCCTGAGAACAGGTTTTGGGACTTTGATAAACTTGAGCCGCGTGTGTCATTCATCTCAAACCCTTTCATGCGAGTGGACATGAAGTGCTGCGTGTGACCACGATGCTGACAGCCGGTCACAATGCACATTTTTATTGTGCGATTATTGCACCAACATTATGCGCGATAAATGATATTATTGCAATTTTCAGACCATTTTTTGCGACTGATAACATAAAGACAATAGCGTAGTAATACAAGTACGCTCTTTCAAAGAACAGAGCGTTTTATTCGTCAGAATATTTAGACATCAAAAATATATAAATATATAAAAATATAAAAATAATAAGCAAAGGACACGGAGCGAAGCATCGGGCTCGTTAAACCTGCCCACAAGCTCCTAAGCCTCAAACTAATGCAATACGGATACATTGCTGCTGATAAAAAGCCCCCCACCTTGCTCCAGCTGTGGTGGTCCTCCACGCTGTCCACTGACAAGGCGATCATCTTCACGCCTCGCTTGGTGAACTCCTCGCTGACCCTGCAGGCGCAGGCCAGCTCGGTGGTGCAGACGGGGGTGAAGTCTTTCGGGTGGGAGAACAGGATACCCCATCTGCAGGGGGGCACATATAGACACACAGCTAAAGTCTAGTTCATGCTTCTGCGTTTTCAGAGAGACGCAAGGACACGCAGACGCAAGAGCCCCCTGCGTGTCCCCTGTGTGTCTTTTCCCACCTCCTTGCGTGCGTCGACCCATTTTTGTAGACTAGCGTCTAAAGCGACTGGTCCTCCTGCAGCACCAGGCTGTGATTGGTCTGCTGACTACGTCTCACGTCTCCGTTTCACACACAGTCTCACGTCTCCGTTTTCACAGCACAAATACGGCCGTTATTAAAAGGAAGAACGATTCACGAGAGAACGGATCAGATTGAAGAGCTTTTGAGGGAAGAAATGCGTAAATATGAGCGCTTCCACACACAAAGACGTGACTCTCTAGGTCGTCTTCAGCCAAACACGTGACATTTAATGCTGTATTTAATGACTATGAGGCTGTGTGTGTGAGCAGGTCATGTGACCGTGGCGCGTGGTGTCCAGCCGGTGCAGTAGCTGCAGGGTTGACGGTTTAAACCCAGCCTGCTACCTGCCCTCTGAGAGAGTCTCAGAGCAAGGCACCTTTTTCCAGCAGCACACCGTAAACCCACAGGGATTAATACAGGATGCTCTCTGCAGGTAGTAGCCAAAAAAGAGAATTCTCACTTAATGGATTTTAATGCATGTGGAAATCCTTCAGATCTCCAAAGTGTGTGTGTGTGTGTGTGTGTGTGTGTGTGTGTGTGTGTGTGTGTGTGTGTGTGTGTGTGTGTGTGTCACTCAGGGATGGACCTCCGCGGGGTTGCAGCAGGAAGGCAAAGTTCACATGAAACACAAACAATGGGGCCTTTGTCCTGACTCTCGGGGGAGGGGGGGCACAGAGAACATTTCATAGCTGTTTTAGCGGCGGGCGCATGACGTCACAATATTGACATGTGACCGATAGGTCGATTCATTAGATATCGTTTATGAACTCAGAATTCATTGAAACTCCGCGTCCATTGACAACACGTGCACGCGCACTCATTTACAACGCTGCACTGCGGACACAGTTAAAGCACATTGTTACTCACGAGCTGCCCAGGAAGTCGTGGAACTTGATCCGGCCGATGGTGGTGTCGGCATCGAAGTTTGGGAACTCGTCCCCGAGGAGGAGGCCAGGCATGTCGGCTTCTTCTTCTTCTACTACTACTTCCGTGTGGCTGGGTGGAGAGCGGTCAGCACCTCGTGAACCCAACCGGATGTGGGCGGGGTTTGTTTACGTCACGTGGAGATCATCGGCCAACCAGATACAAGAGTGTTTTTTAGTCCTTAATAGCTTTGTATTTAACAGCTTAACAAGAGAACAGTTAAACAACAGAACAATTAAAACACGCATGATGATAAATACAAATCAGTGATATCATTGGTTCATGAAGGAACTGTCAATGGGAGAAACCGGTCTCACCGAAAACCCAATTACCCAGGAGGCTTTGCGAACAAAGATGGCGATTGTGCTTCGTGGTTCCGGACGTGAGCTGAATTGTGAAGCGTCAACAGATGAATTAAAGGAGCAACAGCCCGCACAGCACTGCGGATAACCGGATAACCTCCCTGCTCACCGTACCCACGGTACGTACACCCGAACATGCCGTCTCCCAAAGCGAAAAACTCCGGTCGCGGAAGCCCGGTGCTCGGAGGCGCCAACGGCCGCTACGAGTTCATGTCTCTGACGAAGCCGCTGAACCGGTCCTCTCCGCCGCCGCCGCTGCTCCTCCAGCGGCAGGGCTCCGACCCGACCACTGCCCGCCTCCGGTTGTCGGAAGCCCCACTCGGCGCCGAGGCTCCGCTCCTCCTCCGCCGGCCAGGTCCCCCCCCCGGAGGAGGACGGCATCCGCCTCAACCCGTCGTTCGCGCGGGTGGCGCTCAGCTCGCTGCTCGCCGTCGACCTGTGGATGTCCAAGCGGCTCGGGGTGTGCGCCTGCGAGGACTCCGCGTGGGGCAGCGTGCGGCCCCTCATGAAGCTGATCGAGATCTCCGGGCACGGCATCCCGTGGCTGGCCGGCGCCGCGTACTGCCTGTACAAGAGCGACAGCGCGGCGGGTCAAGAGGTCATGCTCAACCTGCTGATGGGTAAGAGTTCTCTGCTCTCCTGCATCTGTCCGCTCGGGTCACGGTTCGTGGGAACCACGGAGGGGATGCGGGGGTTGTGTCTTCATCCCTTCATCCCTCTGAGAGCCCTCAGGTGATCCCTCCCATAGACGTATATATAAAGGCTAGATGTCTTACGGCGGAGTATCGAACGTCCGCGCGTGGCGGCCATCTTGGTGCGGTCAGCTCGCTCACTCATAACATTGTTGGTAGTGGTACATGTACTTCTTAAATAACTATAACTCCATTTTAACCGATATTTAAACGGTTTGGTTTGTTATAAACCTCAGAGATGTAGTTATGACACTGAATACTAATGCATGATGTTCTGTTTAATGTCATTTTCGTATGAAAACCCATGGTTATAATTATTCATAAGTATGCAGCATTATAAATACATCTCTGTACAGGGTGGGGATTTCAACATCAGCATTTCTTGATGTATATTTGTAAAGAAATCTTATCCTATTTTAGAACATTACTCTATTTTGTAGATAGTATAGTATGTCATAGTATGTAGCAGTGTCATAACTACATCTCTTACGTTATGGTTCTTTAAGAAGGACATGTATCACTAACCCAATGATGGGTGAGCCAGCTGACTGTACCAAGATCCATCCCACCTCACGTGCTTCACGTCACGCATCTTCAACCTCTAGGCTGAATAATATACAAGATATCATATAATATATATAATGACTTTCTGGAAACACTGGAGGGAAATACGTTCCAAAGATAAAACAAAGATGGATTTAAACTAACTAATATTTATTATTTGTGCCATTATACTCCAATGCACATCACTTAAAGCCGGGCAATAATAACTAATATATTACAAAAGCAGATTATTTTCTCTTTTACATAATTACTGTGATTAAATAATAAGGCTCCTCATGTGGGTTGAGTTGTTTATTATCAAAGTTTATCCTGTCGTTCCCATGCTGACGTCTCATTGGTTCACGCAGTCATGTGACCTGAGCTAAATAAAGCTAACTCCATCAGGGCTGTTTTAGGAAAAGGGTGAACACGTTGTGAAGAGATGCAGCCCCCTACGTTAGTATTTAGAGGTTTGTATCAGTAGCTTTTATTCAAGAGAAGGTCGACTGCTGTGATGAATACACGCTGCAGGTGTGTTTTATAGCTCGGCTTTGATTTCTGTTTATCATCCCGGTGATGTCGTTGTGTTCCTAGCGCACAAACATAACCGCTGCTGTTTAGGCTGTGAATCAACATATCTCCTCTTCAGTATTTATACTTCTGCAACACTTTTATATCAATGTCTAAAGCACCCAACAAACTCCAGTGTCACTCAGACAGGAAATGACATCAGAGTTCAGCTGAAGTGAAACCAAACCCCTGATGATGTGCCTGACAGCCCCAGTGCTTCTCCTCTTTACATCTCCTTGTGTTTAAATGCATGTGAGGCCTTTGCTCATGGGACTAACCTCTGCCCCCCCAGGCCTACTTTTGGACCTGATCCTGGTCACCATCGTCAAGGCGTCGGTGCGACGCCGTCGGCCGGCACACAACCGCATGGACATGTTTGCCACCTTCTCCGTGGACCGCTCCCCTCCCCTCGGGCCACGCCACCCGCGCCGCCATGTGTGGGCGGTTCCTGCTGGCCCACCTGGTGCTGGCCGCTCCGCTGAGGGTCCTGGTCCTGCTGTGGGCCGGCCTGGTGGGGCTGAGCCGCGTGATGCTGGGCCGCCACAACGTGACCGACGTGGTGTTCGGCTTCGGGATGGGCTACTGCCAGTACAACCTGGTGGAGATGCTGTGGCTCTCGCCTCAAACCCTGCAGGGGCTGCTGGGACATCTAGCCTGACCCCGGGGCCGGTCAGGAGCCCCTGCACGCCGTTGGGTCTTTGAGACGGAGAATATCCGAGAAGAGAGAACTGTGGAAACGCCTCTGGAGACATTTGGTCACACTTCAATCATTCTATTGTGCAGGAAGGACGGCGTCTGTTCATCAATTTGATTAATGTTTTACTAGAATGTGAAACCACACGCGTCATTCAGAAGAACCAACGCACGCCGTCGTTTCTCATCTACCGACTAACTAGCCGACATCACCGAGCATCGCGGGTACATTTCTTCCCCCCTTCTGTTTACATAAAGCTTGAAATGTTCCACAAATTCTCAGTTAGACGTTCAGCGAGGTTTTAATGTGTCAACGAATTAACAGGTGTGTGTGTGTGTGTGTGTACACAAACACGAACCCTCGCCGGTTAAAGGGACGATAACGTCGGAAGCTTTTACGTTAGCGGCGCGGCGGAGGCTAACGACCCGGTTCTGCCGCTGCTTCTGGTGTCACCTCTCCAGCTCGTCAGATGAGCAGCATCTCATGCAGCGTTGAACACGTCTTCATTCCCCTCCGCGTACCGATTGTGCTTAAACTAACAGCCAGTTTCCTGTTGATCTGCTTCCTCTTGATAGACTTTGATTCTCTGTCCCTCTGCAATAATTGACCAATGAGCGTCTCAGGGCTGCAACAGTGAGACGATGTCTCCATTTCTTCCCTTCTGAAGTCTTGACGTGCTGGAGGGTGAACGAATGATATGATCATGAGTTTGTGAGGGGTTCTGGTTCTGTGGGTGTGTTTGCAGAATAGATTGTGTGCAGCAGAGGCTCATTATTTCAGCACATTCCAAACGTCGAGCTTTCACTTTGCTTGTTAATGCAGATGTTAAACATGTGTGTCTGCATGTTGTCCTACGTGGAGCCGGCTGGGATGTTTCCCCTCGCGCTCTAAAAGATCTAGTTTGTTCCCTGTATAGACCCTTATTCTGAATGTAAGTGTAAATATGCCTGTTCTGCACACGTGTTGATTCCTGCTCACACTTGATGTTCCATTGTTAAAAAGATATATCATTGTTGATTAATGATTTGATTGTGATGGTTATAAATTAAACTGGCGATGATCTGAAACGGTGTCATGTCACTGAATAGATCACAGAGGTAATCAGTTATTACTCCTCACTGGGGTGGAAATTTGTGGATTTTGCCCTTGTGAGAAATCAAAAGTATCTTGAGTTTGCTTTGTGATTCAGTATTTATTACTAACTAGAATATAGAAAAATGATAAAGAATACAGAAATCATCAGCACAAGTCGTAAGTACAGACGTCAAATGACTACAATGCAGCTGAAAAGGAGCAGGAAGATCTGAAGTTAAAGAGGAGAACAGGAGGTGCTGCCTCACACAGGAGAGCCCCCCCTCAAAGAGGAGCGCATGGAAAGCTACCAGACGGCGTGACCCGCCCTTCAGGGACCCCGTCAATCAACAACATTCAAACGGTCAGTCAGGGCACGTATGGTCCCATCTGTGTCTTATTAGACCTGGACGGCCTCCGGTCACAGGGCCTCTAGTCGGTCACTCCCACTGGGTTTGGTAAATAGCGTTCAGCGTGTTCCTGTCCTTCACAGTGAGGAACGAGCAGAAGACGAGCAGCGGAGATTAAAGTTTGATCCTCTTTCACAGGGAATCAACACGAGGATTAAGGTAAAGAGTTTATTCTGCTCTGTGTACTTATTCATGTGCATATTATTAATCTGTTATTACACCAAAATCATCAAAAAAGCTTCTTTAAGAAGTAAAAAATATCATTTTCTTGTCTTTGTGCATTTTGCACATCTGAGCGCAGGCTGATAGTAATGTTCTCATGGAGGATGAAGATGAGGGCTGTTACTTCATGCCACCAGAGGTCTAAGTTGTGGATGATACGATGTCTGATCTCACATCTCCAATGGGACTTGTTACTGTGAACTACGGCTGTCAACGGATATCCTATTTGTCTGATGTCTGTCTGCTTAGCGGACGCGCGCCTGACTGCTGACTGGATACTGACTGCTGACTGGATACTGACTGCTGACTGGATACTGACTGCTGACTGGATACTGACTGGATACTGACTGCTGACTGGATACTGACTGCTGACTGGATGCTGACTGGATACTGACTGCTGACTGGATACTGACTGCTGACTGGATACTGACTGCTGACTGGATACTGACTGCTGACTGGATACTGACTGCTGACTGGATACTGACTGCTGACTGGATACTGACTGCTGACTGGATACTGACTGACTGCATGCTGACTGGATACTGACTGCTGACTGGATACTGACTGACTGACTGCTGACTGGATACTGACTGCTGACTGGATACTGACTGACTGACTGCTGACTGGATACTGACTGCTGACTGGATACTGCATGCTGACTGGATACTGCATGCTGACTGCTGACTGGATACTGACTGCTGACTGGATACTGACTGCTGACTGGATACTGACTGCTGACTGGATACTGACTGCTGACTGGATGCTGACTGGATGCTGACTGCTGACTGGATACTGACTGCTGACTGGATACTGACTGCTGACTGGATACTGCATGAATGAAATAGAGCAGATCGGCTGCTTCATGCGCCGCTTTGATTCTCTGCCGCTTCATGCCAATGAAAGGTTCCGTGTTTACGGCTCAGCCGCTCGATGTCGCTACGTAAAACCCTTTACTGCAGAGAGAGAGAGATCTGTGGTTATCTTTGTTAATGTACGAGCGGTGCTCGCTGTAACGCGTGGAAGCTTCTGCATGCAGGCATCTCAACATGCTTATACATGCATGTGTCTGTGCTCTGCCTGGCGAAGGCCCGTCATGGTGCACAGGGTGGCGGTGATCGGCGCCGGCCCCTCGGGGCTCACCAGCGTGAAGGCCTGCCTGGACGAGGGCATGCTGCCCACCTGCTTCGAGAGCAGCGATGACCTGGGCGGGCTGTGGAGGTTCAAGGCAAGTCACTCTGGGGGGGCAACCAAGGACCAAGCAGCCCCCGGCGGTTGAAGTGAAAAGTGGAGAGAAGAAGAAGAGTGTATTCAAAGGTTTCCTCTGCAGGAAGTGTCCGAGCCGAACCGGGCCAGCATCTACCGATCCCTCACCATCAACACCTCCAAGGAGATGATCTGCTTCAGCGACTTCCCCATCCCTGCAGACTACCCCAACTACATGCACCACTCTAAGATCCTGAGATACCTCAAGATGTACGCGGAGCACTTCCACCTGCTGCAGCACGTCCGCTTCCAGGTGGGTGGGGTGGTGGGTGGAGGGGACTCATCAGATGACTCCCATGTTCACGCTCTCTTCCTCTTCAATGCTCATACCGGGTCAGACCTCGGTGAAGACGATCAGAGAGAGGCCGGACTTCAGCCGCTCCGGCCAGTGGGAGGTGGTGACGGAGGGCGGCGGCGGGCAGGAGGAGAAGCACGTCTTTGATGCGGTCATCTGCTGCTCGGGTCACTACACCTACCCCAACCTGCCACTCAAAGACTTCCCAGGTGACGCCACATGAGGCTTTGGAGGTGGCCTCATGTTGGCCCCCGTGTTCACTCGGGGGACGGGGGGGTCTGACCTGCTGACTCATCCCGTGGTCTGGGGTATCGAACCAGCAACCTCCGTCTCACATGTTAGCTTCTCTCATCTGATCATCATCTCATCATCCAGGGGTTAAAGTCCACGTTAGCAAGGAAGCGCACGCACACCAGCGATACATCGCAATGTGGTCACATGATCAGATAGAGACAACATCATCATTGTATCGTTAAAATACAAAAATATTAGCTTACTTGTTATTTCATAGACTGTATCATTAGAATGACATTGTTATAATACTTGCTGTATATTTTCATTCATCTTGAAGTTGCGACTCGTTACTTAGCAAACTAGCTAACTGATTCCACCACGCTATCGAAGTCTGGTTGGCTAGTTAGCTTGTTAGCTTTCCAATCCTGCTATGCGTTCATGCTATAGTCACGGAATACAAATCGCTCACATGACCTTCTAGTGTTGGTCTAAGCTACTTAACCTTTGTCCATGACGGCCGTAACCTGTTCATTAATGTTAATCGCTAGAGCTAATGCTCATGGCTAACAGCATCATGGCTATGCTGCTACTGCACACGCTCTAAAGTGTCTGTTGCAAACAAATACAGTGTATATATATATATATATATATATATATATATATATATATTCGCAATGGAGGTGTGTATATTGGTGGAAAAAGCAACGTACTATGTTGAGTTATTGTTTGCTACAATAACTCAACTGGTCTCCTGATTGACAGGCCTGCTTGTTTGACCCCTCCCTCCCTGTTCATCATGACTGTCGATGCTCCGAGTCTCTTTGAAAGCTGCAGATGAGCTCACATCGCAGTGCTTCTCACAGTGGAGACGTCCTTCGGCTGCGTTGCAGGCATCGAGACGTTTGCGGGGCGGTGCCTCCACAGCTGGGACTACAAGGGGCCGGAGGACATGTGTGGGAAGCGCGTGGTGGTCATCGGCATCGGCAACTCGGGGAGCGACATCGCTGTGGAGAGCAGCCGAGTGGCGCACCAGGCACTCGTCGCGGTGCCTGGGTCATCCGCCAGGTCTCCGACAACGGGCTGCCCGTCGACATGAAGTACAACACCCGCTTTGTCCACATCCTCTTCCAGCTGCTGCCCACCAACGTCATGAACTGGCTGGGCGAGAAGAAGGTCAACGCCATGTACGACCACACCATGTACGCCCTGAAGCCCAAACACAGGTGAGGACACGAAGACCTGCTGTGTGCAGGCTGGGATCTGTCTCGGGGTTTATGTCCGGTGGTCCTGCCGCCCCCTCAGGCTCTTCAGTCAGATCCCAGTGATCAACGATGATCTGCCGTTCAGGATGCTGTCCGGCTCGGTCATCCTCAAACCCAACGTGAAGGAGATCCGTGGCTCCTCCGTGCTGTTTGATGATGGCAGCACTGTGGAAGACGTGAGGGGACCTTCCCACATTTTCCTTTTCTCCAGCAGAAGCTCCTCTGTGACCCGTCCCGTCCTCATTGCAGGTGGACGCCATCGTGTTCGCCACGGGTTACAACTATGCTTTCCCCTACATGCCGAGCAGTGCCGTGTACCGGTCCGGCCACCGCGTGGGTCTGTACAAGCACGTCTTCCCCCCCGACCTGGAGCATCCCACCCTGGCTGTGGTGGGCTTCATCCACGCCCTCGGAGCCATCATGCCTCAGGCGGAGATTCAGGCTCGCTGGGTTGCACGCGTCTTCAAAGGTGAGGCGGAGTTTCTCCTCCACCAGCAGCGCCGGTTCTTTGCATCAGGATTCACACTGCGCTTAAACGCAATGCGAGGTACAAGCGGCGGTACTGAGGTGGACGCGCGGACCGCCCCATTGGGCTTCCGTGTCATGCATATGCAGGGGGGGGTCAAGGGGAAGGGGTGGGAGGGGATGCGTAAAGGGGGGCTAATCATGTACAAACCGGCGGGTGAAATGGCAGCATGTCATGTCATGGCGTCATGTCATGGCGTCATGTCATGGCGTCATGGCGCTGATGACGCTACGCTTGCTAATGCACGTGCATCAGGGCCAAAGTATCTTTGCTCTCAGGACACAAAAAGCTGCCTTCAAACCAAATCATGATGAAGGCTGTGGACAAGGACACCAAGGACATGGAGAACAGGTAAAACCTCCAGTGCTCCTCAACAACACCATTGCCTCTTCTTCTGTGATATGCAGGGAATCATCAAACACATGGTTGTTATATTCTGATCTCCCTTCTCTTGCTTTGACATTAAATGCTTATTGAATTTCCAGGACAGGAATCCTTCCTGCTCTGTTCTCCTCTTCAGACTCCGTTAGCAGCTACTGGGAATGTTTTCATGTTGAGGCTTCAGGAAATGCATCAAGTTGCCTTCATTTATTTAGAGAGTGAATGAACTTGTGAGACAGAGAAGCACCGTCATGTAATCCATCTATTTCAACTGTAACTGAATACAGTTACTCATGATCTGTATTCTAAATACGTAAAGTGTTCCGTTACTCCCCAACGCTGCCGCTGAGTGACGTCACCCTCTGGGCGTGTCCACAGCTACGTCGTGTCCAAGCTGGCGCCGCTGCATGTGGACTTTGTGTCCTACATGGACGGGGTAGCTGGAGAGGTCGGGGCGCGGCCGAGTCTGCTGTGGCTCTTCTTCACGGACTACCAGCTGTTCAAGAGGATCCTGTGGGGACCGGTGACCGCCTACCAGTACCGCCTGGTGGGCCCGGGGCAGTGGGCCGGGGCCCGCGGGGCCATCTTCACCCAGTTCGACCGCATGTTTAAGCCGTTAAAAACGAGAGAGGTCGGGAATGTCCGCCGGGGTTCTATGAGCACTGTGTGGAGTTAAGTGGTTGTATAATGACCCCGTCCCCCCCGTCCCCCCGTCCCCCCCGTCTCTTCCAGCTGGAGGTGGAGAAGGCCTCAGTGTCCAGCCGTCTGATGAAGCTGAGCCTGATCGCCGTGGCTGGAGCGGTGGGCATCTACTACGTCCACGTGCGCCACCCGGCCGCTATGACCACCCCTGCTGTCTAAGCTCCGCCCACAAACCGCTTGATCGGACCAAGAGAATCCATGTGCTAGAAATGCAAGATGCTAAATTGATTCATTAGATTCAATCATTAGTTTCCTTCTGTGACTCATGATCTGGGAACCAATTCCAGTCCCCCGCATCCACCCTAACGAACCTCAGATGAGTTCACCCATAAGTCAGTGTGTTCACCCTGTCACATTAAATATACAGAAACATTAAGGATGAAAGATGGAACATGCATGAAATCAGATAATAGATCATTTACAAGTATTCATATTTCTTATGAGGAGTGTTGAAGATGTTCAAATCAGGAAATAAAAAGTATTCAATACATTTTATAAATAAATTTGTATTCTAATCGTTTAAAGACAATCACACAAACTGACCAGGAGACGTCACTGCGTCCCTGAGGAAACCAGGTTTAAGGGCCTATAAAGACCTTGAGGAAACCAGGTTTAAGGGCCTATAAAGACCTTTAGGAAACCAGGTTTAAGGGCCTATAAAACCGAAGGCCCTATAAAGACCTTTAGGAAACCGGGTTTAAGGCCCTATAAAGACCTTTTTAGGAAACCAGGTTTAAGGCCCTATAAAGACCTTTAGGAAACCAGGTTTAAGGCCCTATAAAGACCTTTTAGGAAACCAGGTTTAAGGCCCTATAAAGACCTTTTTAGAAACCAGGTTTAAGGCCCTATAAAGACCTTTAGGAAACCGGGTTTAAGGCCCTATAAAGACCTTTAGGAAACCAGGTTTAAGGCCCTATAAAGACCTTTAGGAAACCAGGTTTAAGGCCCTATAAAGACCTTTAGGAAACCAGGTTTAAGGCCCTATAAAGACCTTTAGGAAACCAGGTTTAAGGGCCTAGGAGGACCTTGAGGAAACCGGGTTTAAGGCCCTATAAAGACCTTTAGGAAACCAGGTTTAAGGCCCTAGGAAGACCTTTAGGAAACCAGGTTTAAGGCCCTAGGAGGACCTTGAGGAAACCAGGTTTAAGGCCCTTGGAGGACCTTGAGGAAACCAGGTTTAAGGCCCTAGGAGGACCTTGAGGAAACCGGGTTTAAGGCCCTAGGAGGACCTTGAGGAAACCGGGTTTAAGGCCCTAGGAGGACCTTTAGGAAAGGAGGACCTTGAGGAAACCGGGTTTAAGGCCCTAGGAGGACCTTTAGGAAACCGGTTTAACGCCCTAGGAGGACCTTTAGGAAACCGGGTTGGACCTGCGACTATTAGTGTTTGGTTCACTTCCTGTCTTTGCTTGTGTTCCCTCCTGTTTTCGCCCTCCTGTGTTTCATTGGTTCCTTGGTCGTATGGCTCCGCCCCCTCTGATGAGTCCAGCCTGTCACAAGGTTTTTGGTTCCTGGTCTGTTCTTTCTTTTCCACTGAATTCATTTGGTTGCTCTGGAATCATTTAGCGCCACTTGCTGCATCCTCGCCAGCGTGTTTTTATCTGCGTCTGGTTCTGACAGTGATGTTCAACATCGATCTGTCTTGCTGTGAGAAAAAAGAAGTTGACCTTTGACATTCAGATCAAAGCACGCTGACTAAACGGCTTCAGGGACTATTCAACATTTTCCCTCATGAAACATTTGCAGCAGAGCAAACATTGTGTGTCATTAACTCAAAGCCTCAGTCTGGTTGATCAGCAACAGCTCGGGTCAAGTGAGGTCACGTGGTGGAGCAGCTCAGGACGTGACGGACAGAAGGTGAGTAATGGCGACTCTTGAATTGCGCAATTTAGAACTTTAAACTTCCTCAGACTGTCTTACAGGTTTGAAGATACTCAATGATGTGATATATTTGCTTGATTTATTTAATAACTGTCTGTGTTTGTAGGAGATTAAAACTATTTTATGATTCAAATGTTTATTATTAAATTCTTAATAAACTACGTACTAACTAAGCAGTTTGGTTTTGAAAACCAACAAAATCTGATTCAAGTGCAGAGCAGCTGCTTTGAGCATGTTTTATGACCCTATTATATAATCACACGTAGTAAAACCAGGTCATTTATAACCTCGCTTTGGATCTATAACTCACGTCCCCTTTTTGGCACTTTGGTTCAGACTGAAATGTCTCAGAAACCACCGAAGGTTCACGTTCCCACGGGATGAACCTCGTTCCATTTGAGCGTGAATTCTATCGATCCATGACCGGCTTCATTGATCCCAGCTAAACCTCCACCGATTGACTCGTTTGCCTTGAATATTAGTAGTGGAAGTAAACCCCCAGGAAACAAGGGAGTCTTTGGGCTGGATGGGTTCCGTCTTTGGGGGCTAAATCATATGTGATTACAGTGTCGTTGTCGCAGCGATGGTTCTTCGTGTGGCGGTTGTTGGAGCCGGCGGTTCTGGTCTCACATGCATAAAGGCTTGCGTGGAGGACGGCCTGGAGCCCGTCTGCTTCGAAAGCAGCGACGACATCGGAGGCCTCTGGAACTTTAAGGTAAGTAATAACAGTCAGGGTTCGTACGGCTATAGTAAAAAGTGTATGAATCCCGTGGGGGTTGTTCTCCTCAGGAGGCTCCAGTGCCCCAGCGCTCCAGCATCTATCGCTCCCTGGTGGTCAACACCTCCAAGGAGATGATGTGTTTCAGCGACTTCCCAATGCCTGCCGACTACCCCAACTTCATGCACCACCCCCGGCTGCTGGAGTACCTCCGCCTCTACGCCGAGCGCTTCCAGCTGCTCCGACACGTCCGCTTCCAGGTGCTGCACCCGGGCGCCTCCAACTCTGCAGAGTGAGGTCAGAGGTCACTCATGTATGTGTATGTGTGTGTGACTTCAGACCACGGTGAAGAGCGTCAAACAGAGGCCGGATTTCTGTACGTCGGGTCAGTGGGACGTTGTGACCAGCAGGGACGGAGAGGAGGAGGGTCACGTGTTCGATGCCGTGCTGGTGTGTTCAGGTCACTACACCCATCCGGCCTCACCGCTGCTACACCTTCCAGGTCAGTGAGCGGAGAGACGGCCCTTTAAAGTGACTTCACAAACCTCACAGTGTCCAATCCCTCTGCATCTCTGCATCTCTACATCTCTACAACTCTGCATCTCTACAACCCTGCATCTCTACAACTCTGCATCTCTACATCTCTACAACTCTACATCTCTACAACTCTGCATCTCTACAACTCTGCATCTCTGCAACTCTGCATCTCTGCAACTCTGCATCTCTGCAACTCTGCATCTCTGCAACTCTACATCCCTGCAACTCTGCATCTCTACATCTCTGCATCTCTACATCCCTGCAACTCTGCATCTCTACATCTCTGCATCTCTGCATCTCTGCATCTCTACATCCCTGCAACTCTGCATCTCTACATCTCTGCATCTCTGCATCTCTACAACTCTGCATCTCTGCAACAACTCTGCATCTCTGCATCTCTGCATCTCTGCAACATCTCTACAACTCTGCATCTCTGCATCTCTGCATCTCTACAACTCTGCATCTCTACAACTCTGCATCTCTGCATCTCTACAAACTCTGCATCTCTGCATCTCTACAACTCTGCATCTCTGCATCTCTGCATCTCTGCAACTCTGCATCTCTACAACTCTGCATCTCTGCATCTCTGCATCTCTGCAACTCTGCATCTCTACAACTCTGCATCTCTGCATCTCTACATCCCTGCAACTCTGCATCTCTACAACTCTGCATCTCTACATCTCTACATCTCTACAACTCTGCATCTCTACAACTCTGCATCTCTGCAACTCTGCATCTCTACAACTCTGCATCTCTACAACTCTGCATCTGCATCTCTGCATCTCTGCACTCTGCATCTCTGCATCTCTACAACTCTGCATCTCTGCTACAACTCTGCATCTCTACAACTCTGCATCTCTGCATCTCTACATCCCTGCAACTCTGCATCTCTGCAACTCTGCATCTCTACAACCTCTGCATCTCTACAACTCTGCATCTCTACAACTCTGCATCTCTACAACTCTGCATCTCTACAACTCTGCATCTCTACATCTCTGCATCTCTACAACCCTGCATCTCTACAACTCTGCATCTCTACAACTCTGCATCTCTACAACTCTGCATCTCTACATCCCTGCATCTCTACAACTCTGCATCTCTACAACTCTGCATCTCTACAACTCTGCATCTCTACAACTCTGCATCTCTACAACTCTGCATCTCTGCAACTCTGCATCTCTGCATCTCTGCATCTCTGCATCTCTACATCCCTGCAACTCTGCATCTCTGCATCTCTACAACTCTGCATCTCTGCATCTCTACATCCCTGCAACTCTGCATCTCTACAACTCTGCATCTCTGCATCTCCGCATCTCTGTAACTCCGCAGGGTACGAGACGTTCTCTGGTCGGTGTCTTCACAGCTGGGATTACAAGGACGGAGACGCCTTCAGAGGAAAGAGGGTGGTAGTGGTCGGGATCGGCAATTCTGGAGGAGACATTGCGGTGGAGATCAGTCGATCTGCAGAGCAGGTCAACCTGCTTTCCACAGACATCAGCTGATCTAGAAAGCTTGACATTCTGACAAGTTCCTCTTCCCTAAAAGTTCGTAGTTCCACAATGTTGGATGCGTCACTAGTGACCCTCTTCAGAAAAGAGCAATACTAGAAATGTGTCACAGGTTTTAATCATCACACTTTGAGGAGAGCACGTCTGGAATGTTAGGAACGTCTTCAGCATCTACAGTTGACTTCTTCAGGTGTGAGGATGATGTTGCTTCACATCTCAAATCTCCTCACATGCCGTCGCTCTGCTCTTTCTCCCAGACGTTCCTCAGCACGCGCCGGGGCTCCTGGGTAATGGGCCGCATGTCCCGTGGGGGTCTTCCCTTTGACATGACCCTCATCACCAGACTCAACAACACCCTCGTGCAGCTTCTCCCCGAATCTCTGCTCAACTGGACGGTGGAGAGAGAACTCAACGGCAGATACGACCACAGGCTGTACGGCCTGGAGCCCCGGCACAGGTGACCTAGATATGATACGGACTGATAGACACTATTTCATCCCACAGGTGTTACGGTTAAACGCGGGTTGACTCAGACTCTTTCTGGGGGGGTCGCAAGGCTTTCCCAGGCCAGCCTAGAGATCCAATCCCTCCAGCGTATTCAGGGTCTCCTACCAGTTGGTTGTGTCCTTACAACATCCAGTGGGAGGCGACCCAGTTGGTTTATATGTTTAACATATTAAACTCATGTAAGTGTCCACAGATATGTGTGACTCACACAGGTCAGTGAGTATTAACTCAATAAGAACACGTTGAGGATAAAAACTGAAATAAGAGGAACCGTTTGGATCTTTTTTTGCCATCCGTCAGAATTTTGGACCGAAGGCCTTTGATCAACGACGACCTCCCGGGTCGGATCCTCCAGGGGGCCCTGCAGATGAGAGCGCACCTCAGAGGATTCACCCAGTCGGGGGTCCGGTTTGAAGACGGCAGCGTGGAGGAGAACATCGATGCTGTGGTTTTCTGTACTGGTTATGATGGAAACTTCCCGTTCTTGCCCCCAGCTCTGTCCGGGGGGCCCAATGAAGACCTGGTTCTATACAAGTGGGTCAGGACTCTGTAGCCAATGTATTCTCCATATTAAGATTTACTGACAAAGAACAATTGTCTCATCTCAGAAACTATTCTTTGAAATGATTTTTTTAAATTCTATCCAACACATAAATAAATACATTCATTTCATACGGTTTTGACTGAAGCCAGAATGACATGTGTGATGTCAATGCTTATTGGAGTAATGGTCTGATCTTCTCAGTTGATGTATTTTCGGGTGTGGAGGATCAACGCAGGCGTTCTGAACTTCCAGGTCTCTGTTCCCTCCATCTCTCTCTCCACCCACTCTGGCCGTGACTGGGATCTTCCAGACCAAAGGGCCCATCCTGCCGCTGGTGGAGATGCAGGCGCGCTGGGCCGTGAAGGTTTTCTCCGGTAAGCGTCTCCAAATGACGCCGCCCCGCTGAGGAGCACGTGACTCAGTCTGCTGTGTTCCTTCTCTAAAGGTCTGAGCCGCCTGCCCCCGGAGGAGGAGATGCTGGAGGTCGTTAAGTGTGAGAAGAGGAGGAACATGAAGAGGTGGAACGCTCCTTCATCGCCGAACAGCCATCGTTCAGGCAGAATGGCTTCAGTTTGTGGAGAAGATGACCTCGGCGATCCCTGCCCCCGGAAGGCGGCTCTGCAGGTGGACTACATCCCGTACCTGGACTTCATGGCTGAGGAGGTCAGTGCAGCTCTACCTAAACTCCTGGTACCTTTCGGAACCATACTGACAGACTTCCTCTCGCAGGTCGGCGTGCGACCCGACCTTCTGAAGCTGCTCCTGACGGACCCGGGACTCTGGGTCAGGGTCTTCTTCGGCCCCTGTACGCCGTACCAGTACCGTCTCAGGGGGCCCGGGCGGTGGGCCGGGGCCCGTCAGGCCATCCTCACTCAGTGGGAGCGGGTGGCTCGGCCATTCAGGACCAGGCCGGTACCAGGACCGGAGGACGGACCGGCCCGGTTCCCCCCCTGGCGCTGGATGCTTGTGTTGGCCGGAGCCGTGATGGCTGTCTTCCTCTCCAGGAAGGAACCAGTATAAAAACAGCATTATGCTGTTATTTTAGTGTTCCTACCGTAACGCCCATGAACCGTATATTTACAGTATGACGCTGCTATAATTAAATGATTTTAAAACAATACATTTAAAAAAGAAACAAATGAAATTGCTAGAAAGATAAGAGAGCCTTTCAATAATATGCTTTTATTAAAATGAAAGCAACGTCTAACACGTTTAACAATAAGCCCATTTTTGAAAAATACAAATAATAACAGTAATATAAAATTGGATGCAAACATATTTAACAGCAAAAAACATTGAATATACTTTTGAAAAGTTACCATAGTTCGAGCCCTCTGATGCTACGTAGTTTGTGCCTAAAGCATGGAGTTACGTCTCAGCCATTATCTTCTTCATTTTGATTTGATTGTACCATTTATTTGTTCCCTTAGTGCTGCTGACTCTGGGTAATAAAAGCAATTCTATTTCACATTCTTCCTAAAGGTGTCAATAGAAACGGTGTTCTGTTAAAAGGAAAATGAGTCTCACCCTAATGGTGTTTTGTGACATTTTATCAATCAACAAACACATTTATCAACCTTTTCTTTTTCATTCATTCGAGTCAAGGGGGGGTAGAGCCCCACGGGCTGATTGCGAAGTAGCTGTGAGCGACTTGACTTCCTCTCACTCACGCAGTAGTCTGACCCCCAGTGGACGGATCAGGAATGCGTCTTTCTGTAACACTGGCGAAGTGGTCCGGGGGGCCGAGCTGGGGGGCCTTTGACGTTTCCCTCAGACCTCAGGGCCACCGTGAGGGAGGGGGGGGGACTGCTGTGGTGGAAATTTGTGGATTTATCCCTTGTGAGAAATCAAAAGTATCTTAAGCTTGCTTTGTGATTCAGTATTTATTACTCACTAGAATATAGAAAAATGATAAAGAATACAGAAATCATCAGCACAAGTCGTAAGTACAGACAGAAGTCAAATGACTACAATGCAGCTGAAAAGGGACAGATGTTCCTTCCCCCAAAAGGAGCAGGAAGATCTGACCAAGCTGAAGAGGAGAACAGGAGCTTATATACACTTCAGGGAGGTTTGTGCTGCCTCAGCACAGGAGAGCCCCCTCCCCTTAAGAGTGTTGGAAAAGTACCAGATGATGGAGGGGTGACCCCGCGACCCTCCCTTAAGGGACCCGGTCCATCAACAACATCTAAAAGGTCAGTCAGGGCACGTATGGTTCCATCTGTGTCTTATCTCACCCTGGACTGCCTCAAGTCACCGGCTCACATCAAAGGTCACATTCCTGAGAGGCTCAACAATCCACTTCCTGTTGACCCGCAGACCACCGAGCCGCCATGTAACACGCACAGTAACCTGACAGCCTGGACATGGAATCAAAGACAGTTAAGCTGATGAAAGTGAACGTTTCACAAAGTCAAAATGTAACAATTAAAAAAGGTATTTATAACCGATCGTGTTCTGGTGTCCACAGTGAAGGTGCTCTGATCTCCTGGGAATAAAATGAGCATTTCACCCAACGTGGCACCCAGTTACATCACATCACACGTCATTTATCTGACGCTTTTATCCAAAGCGACTTACAATAAGAACATTTCAACCATAAGGACACAAACTCAGAGGAACAAGAAACAAGAAAGTGCAATTTACAATTAGCTATAGATGAGTGGCGTTAGAAGTCCAATGTAAGTGCTGCAGTTAGTGTGTTAGTGGAGGTGGAGTCTGAAGAGGTGTGTCTGTAGTCTGTGAAGGTCTGCGGTTACCCGTCAGCATCACCAGTAGAGTTATTGTGTCCAGAAATATCATCTTTCATTGTTCAAACAATAATACTCAAATACACAGCGAGGAAACGTCTTTCCTTTTATTTAAGTACTTCTTGTTCACTTGTTGATTCATAGTGTAAGTCCATTTCTCTCTGAGTCCCTCTGTCTCTGTCTCTGTCTCTCTGTCCCTCTGTCTGTCTGTCTCTCTGTCCCTCTGTCTGTCTGTCCCTCTCTCTGTCTCCCTCTGTCTCTGTCCCTCTGTCCCTCTGTCTCTGTCTCTCTGTCTCTCTGTCCCTCAGTCTCTGTCTGTCTCTCTGTCTCTCTGTCCTCTGTCTGTCTGTCTCTCTGTCCCTCTGTCTCTCTGTCCCTCTGTCTCTCTGTCTCTCTGTCCCTCTGTCTCGTAGACGCAGTTTTTTGTTGTTTCTTTGGCACCAGTTCCAGCTGAACGCTGACGTCATCCGGTGAAAGTTAAAACAACGTGTGTGCCCCGCCCCTCGCGCTGACCCCGCCCTCTCGCACACAAACACGTCCCCCTCCTCTTCCGTCCCCTCTTCTTCTTCTTCTTCTTCTTCTTCTTGTCGGAGTCTGAAAAGGTAAGAACCGACACGGGAGACGAGAGTCGCGGTGAACCGGAATCTCACGGTGAACGTGTGACGTCATTCAGTCTCGAAATACGGCGAGGAGGAAACCAACTTCTAATGTTGTAAAGATTAATTGTGTCTTCCGTGACGCGACGTAAATATGTGACGTCACTCCTCAATCGGGTTTATTTGGAAACATCGAGCTGTGAAAGCGCGTTGTGTTGAGCATTTTATTCTATTCATTTTAATAAAGCGATACGTCGCGTTATTAAAGCTTTATTGAGCTGTCAAAGTTGAAATGAAGACCTCTTTTCAACCGGCCGAAAAGTGGATAAAACATAGAAAGAGAGACAATATTAAAATGTTCATAATAATTAATGAACTGGTCGGCGAAATGTGGTCTACGGAAAGACGTGATCACAACGTATTTATTATCTCTCTTAAAACGTAATAAATATGGGACTACGGACTGTGGCTGCTAACAAGATGCTATCAGGACAGTTTCAAAGTTACTTGTAAACACGTGACTCCGCCCACATCTGTAACGCGCATGCGCGAGTTCGGATAGCTCGCTGGCTTGGAGCATGCTAGCGTTCAGCATGCTGACCTGGACCAAAAGTAAACATCCCAGAATAGTTCCGTGTGTCTGCTGTCGCTCTAGCAACATATTATTATTCCTTTTCCCATTTCACATCGAAAATAAAACATTTAAAGCAACGGGGGCAAAATACAGACAAGTTGTGGTCTGTAAACAAGAGGGCTTAAAGCCATACTACTACTACTACTACAATATTACTTACTTTTTACATGTTTACACACTGTAAATCTGAACAAAATAAATGATTTGAATTGAATAAACAGGTTGACCACAGGAATCTGCAATTGAGGGGTGCTGCACATCTGGACCTTTACACAAAGAATCTAGTGAGAACTTGTCACAGAATCTGAAAATGAAGATTTCACATAGAATTCTAAACTAACTTGTCCATGTTGTTTCTGCACTTTTAATTCTATAGTATATTTCCCTGTAATATATTTTATTTTTCTACTTTTATTGTATTTTTAAGTTTTGTATGTGTAGTGTTGTTATTTCTATTAATAAATACAAATTAATGAAATAATGTGTTTGTCCTTGTTAAGGGCAACTGTGGCTAAGTATGTAACATGTATGTTTCCGTGCTTCCCACACATAGACACATGGGCTGTAGTGGTAAACTTACAAATATAGACGTCTCTTTTTAAACCACTAAAACGATGTGGCACACAAGAGAGGACCAAGTGTGGTCCAAACGTAGACGTTTTGAGAAAAAGTTTAAACCAATTTGCAGCCTCAACCAAAAGATGCTCGCTGGGAACGGGCAGATATGCCCCCCGCCCCCACATGGAGATAGACAGTTACCCTTTAAACAGCTGTTGTAATTGTGTGATGTGCATCTTCTATGTTCCCAAATCTGCAGGGTTTTGTGGGCTTTAGGAGTCTGAAATGCAAACATAAACTCCCGTTCATGCTCCGTCTCTTATCACATTTCTGTCTGACATTTCTGTTACTATTGCTGCATGTATTATACGTGTAAGAGCACATTTCTGTCGTGCGTCTCTGTGAATGCATCTCCAATGCATCTCCATGTCTGCATGTGAAGCCTGCTGGTCCTCCACAGAGCTGAGATGACTCGCCGCGTGGCCGTGGTCGGGGGCGGGAGCTCAGGTCTGGCCTGCATCAAGTGCTGTCTGGATGAGGGGCTGCAGCCCGTCTGCTTCGAGAGCAGCGACGACATCGGGGGTCTGTGGAGGTTCAAAGTGGGTCCAGCTCCACCTTCTGCGGCTCATGTAGACCGTGAGGCCGCGAGTGTGACTCTTCTTCCTCCCGCCTGTTGCTGCAGGAGAATCCGGAGGCCGACAGAGCCAGCATCTACCACTCCGTCATCATCAACACCTCCAAGGAGATGATGTGTTTCAGTGACTTCCCCATCCCGGCACACTACCCCAACTACATGCACAACTCCCTCATCATGGACTACTTCCGGAGCTACGCGGACCACTTCCAGCTGTCTGAGCACATCCGCTTCAATGTGAGGACGCTTCCCCTGGTCTCCTCCCCGCCGCCCGACCTGTGACATACGCATCCGTGGTGAGTTTGCTCGTCGTGCTGCTGTCAGTAAGCGTCCCGTGCCGGCCTCTGCTTCCCTCAGACCACGGTCCTTGCGGTGAAGCAGCGATCGGACTTCTCTCGCTCGGGCCAGTGGGACGTCGAAACGCAGAACAAGGACGGCCAGCTGGAGAAACACATTTTTGACGCGGTGATGATCTGCATCGGACATCACTGCCACCCCCACCTGCCGCTGCAGGACTTCCCAGGTACCGGTTGGTGTTCCTCACGCCTCCCTGTTGGCAGGTACAAAGCGCTGGGAGGGGAAACCCTTTGACCCTCTGATGGCCGCGCTGTACAATGTGCTTATGTAACCCTTTATCAACAGAAAGCTGCACCTCTGCTAGAAAGACCGTTCCATTTCCTCCTCTTTGCTCTAGTTGACATTCTACGGGCAAAGTTTACTGTCTACTACACGTACACATCAGGACGCTGTTTGGCCTTTTACTCCCCCAGGAATCGACTCCTTCACGGGAAAGTTCTTCCACAGCCGGGACTACAAGACGCCCGAGCAGTGGAGGAACAAAAGGGTGGTGGTGGTCGGAATAGGAAACTCTGGAGGGGACATCGCGGTGGAGTTGAGTCGAGTCACCAAGCAGGTCTGGATGAGTCCCTTTGAGGACACGTCTAAATAAACGCGTCCTCAGAGCAGCTGGTAGACAATCGGTCTGCAAGATGAATTCATCTGAAAACATGATCCATCATGTACAGACACTTTTTGAACCCTAGCTCTGTGTGTGTTGATATGAGTCATGGTAATGTTCCCAGCTGTACCTGAGCACCCGCAGAGGAGCCTGGATCCTCAACCGAGTAGGAGACTCGGGGCTTCCTCTGGATATGCAGCTTCCCCGGCTCTTCACCTACGTGCAGAACCTGGTTCCCAGTAGCCTGATCAGCAGTCTGGTGGAGAAACAGGTCAACCAACGGTTCGATCACGCGCTGTACAACCTGAAGCCCAAACACAGGTACGCTTTCACACCCTGACCTCACAGCTTGACTCTGAATCACATCGTCACAGCAGGAAGCACTGAATCCGTCTGTCCCACACGACTCACAGTCGCCTCTCTGCACAGAAAACCTTCACGTTGTTCTCCGAGGCCGCTCGGCTCCCCAAACCTCACGAATGACAAACCCGAGCAAAACGTTCAACTCAAGCCACAAAAGTGCTCATAACAGAACAAACAGACAGAACAAACAGCAACACCCATGGAGCCGGATGAATGAGTGCATGCGCTTGAATGACTGGACAAACACGGCCGGATGAAAACATGAAACCACGGCACACGCACACCTGCACATATTCCTCTGATCCAGAGCGCCTGCATGTAGACACAGGAACGCCGCTGGAGCCCTCGTGTACCTCCGTTCCACGCGCAGCGTGGTGATTCTCGTTGCTTTGCTGTAGTTGAGACATAAATAAGCAGTGTGGTCACCGATGTCAGGTTGTTCAGCCAACACCCCACGGTGAACGACGAGCTCCCCAACCGCATCCTGTCGGGAACCGTCCAGGTGAAGCCCAACGTCCGCAGGTTCCTGGGCTCCAGGGTGGAGTTTGACGACGGCAGCGTGGCGGAGGATGTGGACCTGGTGGTAGGTTTGAGTATCGGAGAGCCGGGGGGGGGGGCGCTGTGTGTGAGGCTGAGAGTCCCCCCCTGTCTCGCAGGTGTTTGCCACAGGTTACAGGTTCTCCTTCCCCTTCCTGGCCTCGCACGTGGTCTCTGTGTCGGAGAACAAAGCCGCTCTGTACAAGTACGTGTTTCCTCCTGAGTTAGAGCGCCCCACGCTGGCTGTCGTCGGCCTGGTGCAGCCACTGGGCGCCGTCATGCCCATCGCCGAGATGCAGGCCCGGTGGGCCACGCGCGTCTTTAAAGGTGAGCAGCGCAGAGGAGCTCCCTCCGTCACAGCACCACTTTGGATGTAGGCCGTCCCTCACCGTAGCGCTGGTCACCAACAGGCTGCATCAAGCTGCCCTCGCTGGCTTCCATGCTGCAGGATGTCCGGTGCAAGCAGGAGGCGATGGCTCGGAGGTAGTACCCTTCATCTGTTTGGCGTCTGACAGGCTCCGGATCTTGTGATGCACAATGTGGCGTCTCTCTTTCAGGTACGTCACCAGTCAGAGACACACCATCCAGGTGGACTACGTCCCCTACATGGACGAGCTAGCAGAGCTGGTGGGGGCTCGACCCAGCCCCCTGAGGCTGCTGCTGACCGACCCCCGGCTGGGACTCAACTTGATGCTCGGCCCCTGCACGCCGTACCAGTACCGCCTCCGGGGGCCGGGCAAGTGGCCCGGAGCCCGACAGGCCATCCTCACTCAGTGGGAGAGGGTGGCCCGACCCATGCAGACCAGACCCTGTGAGGACCCCAAGCCCGGGAGGTCCTTGATGGGGCCTCTGGTTCTGGCCGCTGTGTGCGTGGCCGCCTACGTCAACAGGAACAAGCTGGCTGCTTTCCTGCAGGATCCCACTGCCCTGTCTGACCACGTCAAAGCCGCGGGCTTCTTTTAATCGACGGTGGCGCATGGAGGAGAGGGTGAGACCTGGCTGCTCCATGTCCCAGGTCCCATGTCCCAGGTCCCATGTCCCAGGTCCCAGGTCCCATGTCCCAGGTCCCAGGTCCCATGTCCCATGTCCCAGGTCCCATGTCCCAGGTCCCAGGTCCCAGTCCCAGGTCCCATGTCCCAGGTCCCACGTCCTGTGTCCCACGTCTCAAGCATTCCTAAACATGCAGCTCAGTCACCTTTGCGACTGCATTTTCCATTTCATCCTCATCATTTTTGTCATAATGAAGTATATTATCTATAAGTACCGTCTCCTCATTGATTCCACGTGCACAGATGTTGTGCACGTGTCCGATCTATTGTCACTGTGTTAAATTCTGTTTGAATAAATAAGACATATTCCTGTCCATATTTCTATTTCACTGTTCATGAGGAATTATTTCAACACAATGACATCAACATGTTTTCTATATATGACTTTTGGAGGTTACAAAGTCCTTGTCTTGCAGCGTGTTACACAACGTTTGTTAGATTAAAAAGGTTCCCCTGACAAGTTGTGGCTGCAAACTAACTCAAATAATTCATTTGCTAATTGCAACGTTTGGGGTTTTCTTTGTGTTTGATTAAACATTAGACAAAAGGAAATAAGTAGAAGTCCTTTAAAATCTCCCTCAAACACAGTTAAAGATCAAATGGATCCAGACTGATGACGGTGATCATTAATGCCACCTAACGGCAGCTTGCTGCCTCGCTGCCTCGGAGTCCAACAGCAATGATGGAAAATGGTTTTGTTGTACAATTATTGTTTCATGGTGGATTTTTGTTTGTTTTACAAAAGTTAAGGAAAATGAGAGCGGCAGACACCGAGATAAGATGTGACGATCACACATTGACCGTATCGTCAATAGCAATAAGTTACTTCACCATCAATCACTTCATTATTGCGCTTTGGGTTGTAAAAATAGAGAAAGTAGTAGATGTTCTGAAAGACGGATGTGAATGACATTTACCGATCAATCATCAGACTTTGAACTCGCCGCCTCTCGTCACATCCCGGAAACAGAATCGTCCACGCGTGAATGTTGGCATTTGGGTTGCCAGGTTTGGGTTTTCCGTGTTAATCTCGGGTTCATTGGTGACTCTTTAATTGCCAGGCGTCTGTGGGTGAGTGGGGGAGCAGGTCGTCCTCCAATCAGAGGGTTGTCGGTTCGATCCCAGGCTCTGCTAACCCGCATGCCGTTGTGTCCTTGAGCAAGACACTTAACCAAACATTGCTCCTGTAGCTGTGACTACAGTGTCTGAATGATAGTGACTGATGGGCAGGTGTCACTGTGTGTGGTTCTCCTGTCATCAGTGTATGAATGGGTGTGAATGGGTGAATGATGTCATGTAGTGTTAAAGTGCTATACAAGCACAGTCCATTTACCATATACCGTTCCCTGTGCGGATGTGAATGGTTGTGTGTCTCTGTGTAGGCCTGTGATTGGCTGGCGACCAGTCCAAGGTGGACCCCGTCTCTCGTCTGGGACAGACTCCAGCCCCCCTGCGACCCTGTGTGCAGGATAAGCAGTTTGAAGATGGATGACAACAATTGGCTCGTTTTTGCTGTTTCAATACACCTTTTTAGTCTTTGTTGTTGATGTATGTTTTCTATCCTTAACAGAAAGTATCGTTTTGTTACTTAAATAACTGCCGACACAGCAGATCTACAAATGATTGAATCAGAATCATCATCAGATTTATTTAGTAGGCTTTTATTAATAGGTAATGAGTTTGCTATAACACACATATAGGGATGTGCAGATACAATACAATGCAAATACATAGAACGATACAATAAGTAATACATACTGAAAACGGTTGCTTTCATAGTAAGATAGTAGAATAGTTTTATTGTAAAGAAAGATGATCGTGTGTAATGTTCCGTGTGACTGCTGATCGCGGCTCGCATGTCGGGGGTCGGGTACGCGAAGGGGGGATGAGATGATAAATCTGGCAACCAACGTCGGCCATCTTTGATTGTGAGACAGGCCGCGGCGCGAGCGGGGCCTCACACACACTACTGGGGGGAAAGCGGTGTGACACGAGATAACGGGCGTGGATAGACAAGGAACCACCGGACGACCGCGTACCGGTTCCCACAGTAACGGCCGAACCAACGAGCACAGAACCGGGTGGCTCGAACCCGCACCGGAGACATTAAAAACCAGCAGCCGTGCACGCGGTGGAGCGGTTTGTTGGCCAGCCGACTTGCAACGTAGCTAACCATCGTTAGCAACCGAACCGGGCTAGCAGGCTAGCCAGCTATCTTCTGCGAGCCACCGGCCGGACGCATACGCACGCACGCACGCACACGCGCGCGCGCGTTTGTCCACCGCGAACCGGGCCGACGCCGGATTTCAAGTTGAGCCAAAGAAGAAGAAAAGGCACCGGCGGCAGGTGAGTGTTCGTGTCACACGGGGGAAACATGTCGGGAGTTTATGTGCTGGGAGGATGTGTTGCTGTTAGCACCGGGCTAGCTCTGTTAGCTCGCCTCGGCCACCGAAGAGGGTCTGGAAGTGATGGCGACCAGCGAGAAACGAAACGGGGAAACGGGGTTGGCCTGCTCACGCCATTGTTTTCGTTCCGCGTTTAAAATGTGGTATTGATTGTTATCGATGATCGTGAGAAGCGTCCTCGCGGAGCGGCGAGTGGGCCTCTGCTCGCCGCCCGGGAGCCACCCAGCACACCGGTGTGGTCCGCTTCGTGGAGCCCGGTGGCCTGCAGACCGCCGGTCACCGGTCCACTCAAACCACACCGCACATTTACGTGTCACCGGCAGGACATCCGGTCACTTTATTCTTTTCATCACGGCTGCTCTTCAGAACCGCACTGTTTTCCCAGTGAGTCTTCATTTTAAGGAGCACATCTGTTGTGTATTTTAACCGGCACATTTGGGAGCTTTGCTGGACTGATGGTGTGAAAATGATTAAATGATTCTGTGTGTGTGTGTGTGTGTGTGTGTGTGTGTGTGTGTGAGGTGATCTGACTAGTTTTAGGGGGGAGTCCTTATTAATTGGCATGTCAGTGATCTGATCAGCAAATGTTTTTGTGGCGTCTCATAATGAATTCAAGAAAAAACAAACTAATTACTTACGTATTGTGATTCAATACAGAATCATTTTATTTCCTATAGCCCAAAATTGCAAATTACAAATGTGCCTCAGAGGGCTTTACAGTCTGGACACATACGGAACCCTCACATCAGCACAGGAAACCCTCCCCAAACAATGAAAACCCTCCATGGGGAGAAAAGGGAAGAAACCTCAGTGAGATCTGTAAAAGATGTAGAATACCTTCAATTCATATGACGGAGATGATTCAAATAATTGTGAATAGTTAGCCAGGCGCACTGCAGGGACCACCACCATCACGTAGAACCTCCATCACGTAGAACCACCATCACACCATCACGTAGAACCACCATCACGTAGAACCACCATCCACAGAAACATGTGGGGGTGAAAGCACAAAGTCTTCAGGAAAGAAGAAAAGTCTGTGATCTTAATGTCCCATCTTTAACTTTGCCCAGTAGAGGAACCTTGCAGCAGTCGTGGTGAACATGTCTAGTCTGTGTGTGTGTGTGTTCTGCCTACGAGCCCTCTGCAGTCAATCAATCAGTCTGAAGGCATGTGCTGTATTCTTATCAGCTGATGACTCTGAGGTGAAAACACCGGAGGACTAAAGTAGTGATCATGGCTGCCTCGTATTCCACCAGTTAAACTATTTTACTGAATGGAGCCTCTGATTGAATTGGAGGTTCCAGACCAAGTATCACAGAGCCTGAGCTCATCAGAGTGTCACCTCCCCCTCAACACACACACACACACACACACACACACACACACACACACACACACACACACACACACACACACACACACACACGGCTCTGTTAATAATAAATGACCTCTCTGTCACATACAAAGACACTGCACCCCCAAACATGCTGTTTCCCGGTGCCACAGTTCACTGTAATTCACTTCCGCCGTGTGTTGCTGTGCCACCTCTTCTATGAGCTAGTGCCCCCCCTCGCCTCCCCTCACCCCCCCAACCTCCACAACCTCTTTGTCGCTGGAGGACCCATCACATGCCGTTGGGTCTAGACTCATTGCTTGTGGTGTGTGTGCAGGCTTCTAATTGGTATTTTGACAAGTTTACACTTGTTGGTGAAAGGTAATTAAATTCACTGCCCACGGTGACTCGCTGTCTTCGACCTCATTAAAATCATTTGAACGAGTCTTCGGGGGAGGTTCACTGATCCGACAACCTCCTCAGCGGTTCTTCTCTGCTTCTGGTCCACAGGAGGCTGGTTCTGGGGGCGCGGCCAGAGGACCAGACTCAATGAGTTTCCAGCGTCATGTCCGAGAAGTCAGGGCAAAGCACCAAGGCAAAGGATGGCAAAACCAAGTATGCAACCCTTAGCCTCTTCAACACCTACAAGGGCAAGTCTCTGGAAACCCAGAAAACTGCAGGTACCCCCTGCTATCGTATAGCAGCACTAAAAATCTCTCCATTGAGTTCAGTTGAACTGTTGTTGAAAAATGCTGCTTCTCCCAGTGGCTGCCAGACATGGGCTCCAAAGTCTGGGCAAAGTGGCTTCCAGCCGGCGCATGCCCCCCCCAGCCAACCTGCCCAGCCTGAAGGCCGAGAACAAGGGAAACGACCCCAACGTCAACATCGTCCCCAAAGACGGGAGCGGCTGGGCGTCCCGACCCGAGGGAGGCGAGGAGAGGTAAAGCCGCGTGCCTTCGCTCGCTTCCGTCAGCCGGTCACTGACGGCGACTCATCCTCTTTAGAGCCACCATTTTATTTCATCAACAACAAAATACTCACTAATCAATCAAATATTTGATTTGCGTATGAATGTATTTAATGAATCATCAGAAAACAAACTTTAAAATAACTAAACGTTTGATTCTTGCGAAGAATTTAGAAGCGTTCCGATGGTAAAAGTGTGAACGGCCTGTTTTTCCACAGGCAACAGGAGACGCCCCCCCCACCCCAGACCAAACCACCAGCGCCTCCGCCACCAGAGCCTTCTGTGGGGGGCGGCCGCTCCTGGGCCAGCAGCAAGCCGCCGCAGCCGGAAGGTAAGCAGCATCCGGTCCACGGTCCACTTCTCTTCAGGAGACCGGACCTTTATAGCCTGGGATCTGGGTTCGGGCGGCGAGGGGGGGGGCTGATGCTCCCGTTGCACGTTATAGCAACAACACACATTTGCAGCCCAGTTAGTTCCTCTGTCACGTTCCGTTGGGCTCCGTGTGCTCTACAGGTGCTCCTCGCGTCAGCAGCCATTTTCAACAGGAGTTCCCCAGCCTGCAGGCTGCCGGCGAGGCGGAGAAGGGGGAGGAGCCGGAGGAGGAGCCTTATGGACCGGGCCCCAGCCTCCGACCTCAAAGTACGGCCGCGCACGCCACACAGTGTTTGCGGGGGTCCGCCCCACGTCCTGGGCTTATGATCTCCTCCCCTCTCCCCTTAGATGTGGGCAGTTGGCGTGAGGGCGGAGGCAGGAATCTGATGGCTGCCCCCACCCCGCCCGAGACGGACGGTAAGGTCCCGGAGGAGGCCGCCGCCGCCCTCGGGACCTCCACGTCAGCAGGGGAGGCCGAGGAGGCCGGACGCAGCCTAACCGCCGAGGGCAAGGAGGGGGTGGCCGGCTCTGCCCCCCCGGCGCAGCCCAAACTCAACGGGGGGCAGCAGCCTCCCGCCGGCGTCCCGACGCACTTCGACCCTGCGTTCAGGAGCATGATGCCTCCCTACGTGAGTCTGCCGCCACGCCGGCACGCCGCAGGCGCACGCCGCTTCTCCTCTTGACGGCCATCGCCCTCTTTGTCTCGCAGATGTTCCACGCGTACCCTCAGATGAGCTTTGCCCCGGGGCAGGGAAGCCTCAGGTACCCTTCACCCCAAGACGGAGCCAAGTGAGTTGTTCCAGAATAAAGTTACTCTCAAGCTTATTTTTACTGTTCCACATCGTCAATATCGGTACAAACGTGAATGAGTCTCGTTTGAGGCCGTGTTTAACTTTGGCGGCCGGATGCTATAACAAACTCCTCCTTTCTCCCGCGCTGGATGGTCAGGGGTCCTCGTCCGGTGTGGACCCAGCAGGCCCCCCCTCAGTCCTGGCACCAGGACCCCGACAGACCCTCCATCATCAGCGCAACAGAGCTGAAGGAGCTGGACAACCTGGACACGGACACCGATGAGGGCTGGGCGGGTCAGTGGCCGTGACCTATGACCTCCAGCACTAAAAGGTCAGCCCGGGTATCTCACGGACTCCTCCTTTTGCCCCCCAGGAGCCCAGATGGAGGTGGACTACACGGAGAAGCTGAACTTCAGCGACGACGAGGAACACGCAGCGAAGGAGAAGAGGGAGAACTGGTGAGTCCTGATTCTTCATTCGTTTCCCGTTAAACGTTTGATTTGCGTCAATCGAGAAACCAGAATGAAACAAACCGGTTTGACGTGGCGGTCGAGTCGCGATGAACGGCGTCTCAAACAACCTCTGATGTTTTCTCCCCAGGGAGCGGACACGCGCTCGCCCCCCCGACGGGCTGGAGGGCGGCGAGGACCGCGGTGGCGCTAAAGCCTTGTGGGGCGACGGCGGTGCCAGGGCGCCTTCGCCTGGCGGGGCGGGGCATTTCAGCAAGTTGTCCGCCCCCCAGGACCATCAGGTATGCGTCACACCAGCCCCCCTTCACCCGTGTGCCCAGTCGATGCGACACAATGTGACCAGTCCGCTTCTCCAGGGTGGCGGTCGCTCAGTCGGGGGCGGAGCCCAACGCACCACCAAACCACCACCGGCGGCGGCGACGGCGTCCGGGACTGACGAGGACCCGGAAGCCTGGCGGCAGAAGCGCAAGAAGCCACAAGAGGTCTCAGAGGCCGTGGAGCGAGCGAGGCGGCGGAGGGAAGAGGAGGAGCGGCGGATGGACGAGCAGCGACTTGCCCGCTTGCGCTGAAAAACTCAAACGTCTCAACGAAAAACACCGGCAGGCCAATGAGAGCAAGTCCCCTCCCCCTCAGGCCACCAACGAAGAAGACGGAGCGGCCCAAGAGGAGTCCTCCTCCTCGGCCTCCGCTCCCAGTCCTCTGCCGCCGGTCCCAGCGCCGCTGTCACTGGTCCCGACCACGGAAGCTCCACTACCTGAGGGGAGGGGGGAGGAGGAGGAGGAGGAGGAGGGAGCAGAACCAAGTGTCCCCGAGGAGGAGGTGGTGAAGGAGGAAGAGCCTCCTCGTCAGCCCAGCCCCCCCGTCCTGAGACCCGTGGTCGTAGCTGCGGAGCCCCAGGCGGATGGGGGGAGCCCCTCGGTGGAGGTGGGCCCCCCGACGGAGGAGAACCAGGTGGCCGAGACCTCCGTATCGATCCGAGACTACTTCACCCTGGAGGAGGAGCGCGGTGAGTGCTCGCTGTGCAGGGAGCGCCGGCGGACCGCCTTCGCTCACTGACGCCCTTTGTTCTACTGTCCTGCAGTGGACGAGCCCCGCCTGCCCCCGCCTCCCGCGGACCCCCCGGGTGGGGAAGACGCCCCCGTGGCGCCGCCGCAGCTTGAGGGAGAAGCGGCCGCCGCTCTGCGTCCGTCGCTCACGGCGGGATATTCCAAACAGTTCCAGAAGTCTCTGCCGCCTCGTTTCCTCCGGCAGCAGGTGAGCAACAAACAGCCGCTTCTATCGTTGTGATGTTTGTTTGTCTCTCCAATAAACGGCGTCTGGTTGGATCTCCACAGGACGCGTTGACTTCACAGTAGATTCCTCTTCAGGGTTCAAATATCAGCCGAAAGGACTCGTCTACAATAAGAAGCCGCTGATCTTTTATTGGTCTCGATTGATTGACGGTTGCTGGTTTCCTGTTGGTCTTGTAGGAGCAGATGAAGCAGCAGCAGTGGCAGCAGCAGCAGCACCAGGGTGGAGGCTCGGTTTCTCCCTCAGGTGGCAGCGCCGGCGTTGCAGCTCCACAACAACACCGCTCCATGTATCCACCTGTTGGCCCCCACCACCAGCACCTGGCCTCCATGGGCTTTGACCCCCGCTGGCTCATGATGCAGTCCTACATGGACCCCCGCATGATGCCTGCTAACGTTCATGCTGGTGGGGAGTTTCATCCTGACAACAATAATCTATAATTGTAATAAATGATCGATGTCCGTATGAAAGGAAGGCGTCTTTATCTCCTGCAGGGAGGATGCCCCCGAAGCAGATCGCGCGCCGAGAGCCTGGAGACAACTCCAGCTCAGACTCCTTCGACCATCTGACCCGGCCGGTTCGTGACCACGGCCTGGTGTGGGGGGCGGAGCCGCTGCGGCCCCCAACGCCCCCCAAAGGACGGGATGATATCAAGGAGCCCAGGTGGCAATCGATGAATGACCGCGAAACGAATCTTGAATGTTCACCACGTGTTTAACAATAACTGTTTCTACAGGATGGAGTCTGCGTTGGATCTGGACCGGGTTCTACCGGCCATGTACCCTCAGGACCACAGTGCATTGGACTCCCATGAAAGTGACTTCTTCCAGGACACCACAGAGTCCCTGTCGGCGCTTACCCAGCGCCCAGAGGACGTGCCGCTGCTGCTAGACCGAGGGCCCGTGGGCCCGGCCTTTGACCCCGAGGAGCCGGGCCCAGCCAGTGGGGGGGAGCTGGAGGCGCCCGGCCAGAGGAGCGTCTGCGTCCGCTCCCAGAACCCCAGCCTCCTGCAGCTGGACGAGCCCCGGTCCGACGCGCTGCCCCTGGGGGTGAAACCTGAGGCGCTGCAGGACGGCGAGCGGCCCGACGATGAACCCCAGAACCAACACCCACAAGCTGCGGTGAGCGGCAACAGGGCGACGCCCCCTGCTGACGGCTTACACAAACAAGAGAAGCTGCCTCTGCCAGCCTCCAGCAAGCAGAAGGCTGAGCTGCGCTGGGCCGCAAGATCCAGCGCCGCACGCAGGGACGGACCCGGGGGGGAGCGGCCCGCCCGCCGGTCCGGACCCATTAAGAAGCCTGTTCTACGGGACATGAAAGAGGAGCGGGAACAAAGGGAAGAGAGGGAGAAGCGCCAGGAGAGGGGCGAACGAGGCGACCGGCCCAAAAAGGACCCGTCATCCAGAACTCCTTCTGCCGCTGCTGTCGTGTCCGAGGCCTCCGGGCCTCCGGAGGAGCACCAGGGGGACGCCGCCGAGCCGGAGGAAAGCAGAGACGCGCCGCCCTCGTCCGGGACCCCCGCCGCCGCCGCCTCTCAGGAGGAGAAGCTGGTGGACAAACCGCCCAGCGCCGACAAACACCCGGAGCCCAAGCTGCCCTGCAGGAAGGAGTCCAGCCTCCCACCGCGGCCCTACCGGCGGGACGAGCGGGAGAAGGACGCCGACATGGACAAGGACCGGGAGAGAGAGTGGCCCGCCGACTCTAATTTCAAAGGACGCGGCCGGGGGGAGTATTACTCCAGAGGGCGGAGCTACCGGGGGACTTACAGCGGGCGAAACCGGGGGGGTCGCGGCCGAAGCCGGGCGGAGTTCAATTACCGAGAGCCCCGCTCCCGCTCGGACTTGCCCTCCGCCGGGGGCGCCGCTGCCTTCCGCAACCGGGAGGAGAGCGAGACGCGCAGCGAGAGCTCCGACTTTGAGGTGATCCCCAAGCGCCGCCGGCGCCGCGGCTCAGACACCGACTCTGAGAGCGAAGGAGGCAGAGAGTCGGCCAGCGACACGGGGCCGTCGGACCGCGAGCCCAGCACCAAACCCGCTCGTCCGCTGAGACGAGAGCTCCCCGGGGAGGCCCGGCCCGGGCCCCACAAGCCCGGCTTTGGACCTCCTCACGTGGGGGAGCGGGCGGGGCCCCGGGGGGACGATGACGGGCGGCCCAAGCCGGGATTCCTCCCGAAAGGAGAGCCCTCACGGCGGGGAAGAGGAGGATTGTACAACCGACGAGGTGGAGCGAGGGAGCGGGGCGCCCCCCGCCCCGGCCCCCTCAGGCGGCCAGGAGCCAGAGAGTCCCCGTCCCATTGGCCCTCCAAGCCCATGGAGACCTTCAGGCCCGAGGACGCCGAGTCCTCGCCGAGATACGACAATCCTGCAGCCGAGCGGCGATACCCGAAGCCTGAAGGGAAGCGATTTGGAGACGTGGCCCCTCAGAGCGGCAGGGAGAGGCCTCGTAGGACCAGACCGGCGCGGCCCCCCAGGCAAGATAAACCCCCCCGCTTTAGGCGCTTGAAGGAGCGGGAGGCTGCGGTGTTGGCCAGTGGAGACGCCGTCCCTAGTCCCCCAGTCCCACTGCTCCCCGTCAGTGGCTCCGCCCTGTCCAGGACCCCCGTGACTCTTCCTGCCGAGGCGGCAGCCGCTTTGCCGGCGAACGACCTGTCCTCCCCCACGGAGGCTCCCTTGCCGGAGACCAGCAGCCCCCCCGGCACCGCGGCCGGTACCAAGTCCCCCGACCTGTCCAACCAGAACTCCTCCGATCAGGCCAACGAGGAGTGGGAGACGGCGTCGGAGAGCAGCGACTTCAACGAGAGGCGAGAGCGGGAGGAGAGGAGAGGAGCGCTGGAGGCCGCGAGCGAAGCGGCCAACGCTTCTGCTCCGGCCCCCGCGCCCCCGCAGGGCTCCTTGACCCCCAACAAAAGCCCCCCCGACGGAGTGGTGACCCCCAGACGTGACGGGGCTCCTCCGGCCAAGAGGAGCTTCTCCAGTCAGAGACCTGCGGAGCGGCAGAACCGCAGAGGCAACAGCGCTGCCAAACCGGTCCGGAGCTACACGGGGGGCAAAGGCGAGAGGAGGGGGGGGGGCAGAACCGGCCGCAAAGGGTGAGTGTGAACGGCCCCTTTTGTTTACACCAACACTTCACACCATTAAGCTGATGGACAGCGTGTCAGAACAATGCTGGAGCTTTGTTCACACCAAATGAAGCTTCCTCTGGGGGGGCTAAAGAATCCTCATCATCACAGAATGAATTCTCGTGTTCCATCAGCACCCGGTGGTCGTTTCTCTCTTGCTCCTGATTGGTTCCTTTCTGTGCTCAACAGCCCTGCAGCGCTGCAGAACTCAGAAGGTGGAGCACCAGGCGCTGGAGGAGCATCGCAGAGGCCTCCAAAAGACCAGAGCCGGCGCAAAGACGAGGCCAAGCAGGCCGCCAAGAAGCCCAAAGAGAACGCGCTCTCTCAGTTCGATCTCAACAACTACGCCAGTGAGTCGACGACGACGCGTCGTCCTCCGGAGCCGCGGCTTGTCCGCTCGCTCCAGCTGCTCTGACCCGTGTCCCTGAATGTCCCCGTAGGTGTCGTGATCATCGATGACCACCCGGAGGTCACCACCACAGAGGACCCGCAGTCCAACGCCAACGATGACGGCTTCACGGAGGTCGTCTCCCGCAAACAACAGAAGCGCCTGCAGGACGAAGAGAAGCGGAAAAAGGAAGAGCAGACGCCGCCGGCGGTGAGCAAATACACAACAACCATCTCCTTCATTGTGTGGACGCGGCATGATGTACAAACTCTGCTCCTGCAGAACTGGAGTAAGAAAGGCGCCAGCGAGAAAGGCAGAGGGGGCGGAGGAAAGCTGCCCCCCAGATTTGCTAAAAAGCAGTCATCACAACAACAACAACAACAACAACAGCCGCCGCCGCCGCAGCAACAACAACACTCCTCTCAGTCCCCTGCAGTTCCTCCCCCTCAGGCCCAGCACCCCACCCCCTCCCAGCCTGCTGCCTCCCCCCAGTCTCTGGAAGGGACGGCGGTCCCACAGCCCTCCATCCCCCCTCCCGCCCTGGACTTCACCTCAAAGGGCTTACTGCCCACGCAGCCGCACAGCACTCTGGGTACAGAGCTGTGGGACAACAAGGTGGCGTCCTCTGCCATCCTGCCTGAAGTCAAGAAGCGTGAGTGGGGGCTCTGGGGGTCGGCCTTGTGTATTTATCAGTGAGCTCATGTGAGGTAACGTGTGTTGCAGTTGGTCCCATCAGCCCCCCCCAGCCCCCTGTGAGCGCCTGGACCAAGCCGCTGACCTCCTTCACCGGCGAGGTACGTGGAAGGCGCCTCTCTCCTTCCTGTCGGCGCGCAGCCCCCGCTGACCTCTCGCCTCCGGCTGTGTCGTTTCAGGGGGCGAAGCCGGGGTCGGAGGTCGCGGGGGAGCTGGCGATGGAGAGCATTCAGTTTGGAGCGCCGTCGTCTGCGGGCAGCACGGACAGCGACGGCGCTCCGCCGCTGCCAGAGGTCGTCTCTGAAAACAAGCTGCCCGCCCCAAAGGAGCAGCGACCCAAGCAGCCGCGGGCCGGGCCCATCAAAGCGCAGAAGGTGAGTGGGGGGGGGGGGGACTCGGGGGGGGGGCTTCCTTCCTGTTCAGTGAAACATCAACTCCGTCCTTCTGTCCAGCTCCCTGAACTGGAACCAGTGGAACCCAAAGAGTACAAGCCGGGTCCCATCGGGAAGGAGCGCTCTCTGAAGAACCGCAAGGCCATAGACGCCGAGGGGGGGGAGGGAGGAGTCCCCGGGGGGGGCGCCGGCAGAGCCACAGACCCCAGTCCTCCCGTCAGCGACGCCGCCGTACCCGAGCTGGGCGGAGACATCGAGGGCATGATCACCGTCGCCTCGGCAGAGTACCACAGTAACTCCAAGGTGTCACATGACCTTTCATCGTTTCACCGTGTGATATTCAACACGCAGCGCTCGCTGTCCTCCGTGCGTCCACACAGCGTGCAACGTGTGTTCTGTCTCCCCCAGGAGTCCGTCACTGACTACACCACCCCCTCCGCCTCGCTGGCAGACAGCGTTCCCGCCGGAGTCAACAAGATAGACGAGAGTCTGGTGGCCAACGTGAGTGTGCGCCGTTCACTGCGGTACACGACGAGGCTCCAGTAGTAAGTTCTCTGTGTCTGACAGGTGGCGCTGCCTCACTCGCTGCCCCTCCCCCGACGGGAGACCCTGCAGCAGAGCTCCAGCCTGAGCACCGTGTCTCCTGCCACAGTGGACCTCACGCTGAAGGTACACGCAGGAAGCGCAGCTGTTGTTTCAGCTCCTCTCCGGCGTTTCAGTGACACGTGACCGAGCGCCTCCTTCTGTCTCCTCCTCAGATGGAGTCGGCCCGTAAGGCGTGGGAGAACTCCCCGAGTCTGGAGAAGAACTCTCCGATCACCACCTCTTCCTCCCCCATCACCTCCTGTGCGTCCTCGTACTCCACCTTCTCCTCCGCCTCCATGCCACAGATCCCCGTGGCCTCCGTCACGCCCAGCACCTCGCTGTCAGGTAACGAGTCGGAGAGACGCAAGGGGCCCGAAGCTTTAAGCGTGGCTACATCTTCACCGTGTTCATCTCTGCAGGCGCCGGCACCTACACCACCTCGTCCCTCGGCACCAAGACCGCCACGGCCTGCGACCCCCCGAACATCTGCAAGGTGAAGCCCCAGCAGCTGCAGGTTGGCGGTCTGTCCTCCAACGCTGGCAGCTTCTCCCAGCTGGGCTGCGTGCCGACCCTCCTGCCGCCGCAGCAGCAGACCCCCCAGGTGTACGTCTCTCAGTCTGCAGCAGGTGAGACATCCGGATTCACGCGCCTGTCTGTCAGCTTCATACTTTAAGGGCTAAATAACTCATGATGAAACCCGTGTGTGACGAGGTTCTGCAGCTCAGATTCCAGCCTTCTACATGGACACCAGCCACCTCTTCGGCACCCCCCACCCTCGCCTGGCCCCCCCCTCGCTGGCGCAGCAGCAGGGCTTCCAGCCGGGCATCTCGCAGGTGGGTGTTTAACGTCTTTAGTCTTTAACGTTCTGCAGGAACCTTTTCTAATGGAAGCGGTTTCTCTCCTCGTCCTGCAGCCCACAGCAGTGCAGCAGATCCCCATCCCCATCTATGCCCCCCAGCACCACCAGCCCCAGCACCAACATCAGCACCACCAGCCCCAGCACCAACATCAGCACCACCAGCCCCAGCACCAACATCAGCACCACCAGCACCAACATCAGGCCCAGCTGGGGCTCAGCACCGGCCCCCCCGTCTCCCAGCATCAGGACCTGTTCAGTTCCTCCTTGCAGCCTTACAGGTAAACTCTCAGCGCGCCGAGCGCCCGCACGCTGCTGCCGAGCATCGTCTCACCGCGCCCGTCCTCCGCGCCGCCCTCAGGTCCCAGCAGGCCTTCATGCAGAGCAGCCTGTCGCAGCCCTCCATGATGCTGTCGGGCCCCCCGCTGCACAGCTACGCCGGCGTGCAGGCCTCCGAGCTGGGCAAGCCTCAGTCCGGCCTGGCCTACCAGCAGGCCTCCTCCACGCAGCACATCCCCATCCTGTTTGAGCCGCAGCTCAACCAGCCCTCTGGCATGGGGGGCTCCCAGCTCATGGACACACACCTGCTGCAGGTAACCAGTCTGCACAAAGGAAGTGTCCCACTGGGCCTCATGGTATTGACCGACGCCTCGCTGACATCTGTATTTATCTCTCCGTGCCGGAGTCCCCGCTCACGCGTGTGCTTCTGTTTCAGGCCCGCCAGGGGATGAGTCAGCATTCCAACATGTACTCGGGGCAGGTGCAGCAGCACGGCCAGAGCAGCTACTACAGCAGCACGCAGTCGCCCAGCTCGGCCATGCAGCAGGTAGGATGGGGGGGCAGTTGGGATGTGGGGGCGAGAGCGGCAGAATCTCCTGGTGCTGAACGAGCGGCTTTAATCTCTCCAGATGACGGTGCAGATGCCCAGCTCCCTGTCGCTGCCTAACTTTGGCTCAGGCGGAGGCCAGCCCCTCCTGGCGCTGCCCCCCCACTCCCCCCCAGGCCCAGCCCCCCAACATCAACCGGCAGCCCCCGGTCTCCCAGCCGTACCGAGGCCTCATGGGCCCCAACCACAGCATGATGCCGAGCAGCAAGGTCCCGCAGCGCCGCTGATGCTCCTCAGCTCCTTGTTTCATGTCTTTGTAGCTAAAGAAGTTTATTCGCACGACGACGACGCAAGAGTTGTGCGTTTGTGTTTGTGTGTTGATACCGAGACAGCTCCTACATATGAACACATTATCATGTGTCATGTGACATTACAGCCCACTGTGCATATTTATTTTGTCTTTGTTTCTGGTTAATTTAGGAAGTTGGTCCTATCGCACACTCTGAAGTGTGTGTGTGTGTGTGTGTGTGTGTGTGTGTGTGTGTGTGTGTGTGTGTGTGTGTGTTCCCTGCAGATGGACATGGATCTGAAGCTCTTCGGCAGTGGGATGGATGTGAAGCCTGGAACGCCGCCCATCGGACGCCCGCAGCACCACGCCCACCTCCAGCCACTACAGGTACCGCTGTCGTTGGTTGGCGCTCGTTGGCGAGTCTCCGCTCTCATTGGTCCGTGACGTGCTTCCCCCTGCAGGGCGAGCTCCACGTCCCCCAGCAGCCAGTCCAGCAAGATCAACAGCATGCTGTACCAGAAGCAGTTCCAGGCCAGCGCCGCCGGCTTGAGGATGTCGCAGCACTTCCCCGGCCAGTTCCCCCCCCAGGTGGAGCACACGCGCCGCGCGCCGACCGTCCCGCCCGCTGCTCTGGATCTTACTCATCATCAATCGTTTCTTCCTCCCAGATTCTGTCTCAGCCCAACATGGTCTCCCCTCTGGTTCGACCCCCCCACGTCAACTCATTCCAGCGCTCCTCTTTGGGCCCCCCCATGGGACCCCCGATGTCCCCCAATGTGGGCGGCGGCCTCATGCCCCACCCCCGACCTCAGCACCCACAGCTAAGCCAGCACCCCCCCCGAGGACCTCCCGGCCCCCCGCTGGCCCCCAGAGGCACGCAGTCGGGTCTGAGGGTGGAGCAGGACCTGAAGGTGCAGTGCCCGGGGTCACGTGATGGAGTCATGTGTCAGTGACGGAGGCTCTGGCTTGTATTCACCCCCCTCTCTGTGTGTGCAGGCGAAGCAGCGGGCCGAGGTCCTCCAGGCCACTCACAGGTTCTTCTCGAGCAGCAGCAGCTCAAAGCCCCGCAGGTCAGCAAGGGGGGGAAGCCCCCACTCGACGCCTCCGCCCCAAACCACCCGGGGATGAGCGAGCGGGCGGATGCAGACAAGCCCCCCATGTCCACGACCAAGCCCGTCAGGACCGGCCCCATAAAGCCACAGGCCGTCAAACCAGAGGAGGGCAAGTGAAGAGCGGAGGAGCCCTGTTCAGGACGAGAGCGCCCCATCTACTGGGGGGGCCGTGTGGGGGGGGGGGCGCCGCTGTCCCGCCTCAACACAACTCCCCCCACCCCCCACCCTGATCTGGCCTCAGAGCGAGTTCTTCTTCTGATTCAGAGGCCGATCAAACGGTTTAATCCATAAGAAATCTGCTCTGATGGAAGAGAAGATCCAAAATGAGATTTGCTGCTGTTTTTGTTTTTTTGTTGTTTTTTTTAAGGCCCCTCCCCCCTCCTTCCCTCGCCAGATCACACATGTATAACCGGGGAGAATGTGTTCTGCTAAATTGAAGAATGGTTTTGTTTAGTAGCGAACCATCTAGTTGAGGAGATGTGATTTTGTTGTTTTTTAGAGACGCCGATCGCCGTCTCCTCGGCCGCCGGATGGCGAGCGTCTTTTCTTTGTTTGTTTTTACCCGAAGGGGAGAGCGGAGAAAGACGCCGTCGATTTGAAAAGAAAGATTTTGATTCCTCCGGAGTCTATTTAGGGGTTTGGGCCGGACTGCAGGATGAGGCTGTTTTAGAGACGGATGCGTATCGCTGTGAGCACAATAAGCGGGGGGCTCTGGAGGGATGAGGGAGGGTAATGATTTGTTTTTGTTAACTTGTACAGGGGTTTCATCGCTGTATTAAATATGTACGGTCTTATTTACATTCTCTTGGTTTGGTTACAGAAACTAATAAAATAATATACTGTTGCTGTTTCTCAGACTCTTTACTGGCCCCTGAATGTGTGCTGGTTATTACTGTTCATCCCTTCTTTGTAGGGGAATTGATTTACAATAAATGGATCATCGATTTTTGATCCGAGCAGAAATGTTGATCCGTTGACCGTAAGACCATGAAACGTTCTTGTCGCACGTTTACAAAGCGGTACAAATACTTTGTAGTAGGACGATTTATTTGGTTGAACATGACGTCATCCCGACCGTGTAGTAGGATGATTTATTTGCCACGGACCTCTAAAACGTGTGGATGTCGGTCTCCCAGCTCCCACCTGCAGGCTGTGCGGGTCCAGCCGCTAGAACCTCTAGAACCCGACCGAGAGGTTTTAACCCAGAACCTTTTCATGGTTTCATCTTCAAAAGACGGTTCTGGTGAATAAACCCGATCATGAGTTCAAGCTTCAGTCTCTCTAGCGACCACCAGGGGGCGACTGAGAAAATCACTCCACTTCTGATTTATTCCCACAGAGTAGGGGATGCTTTAGGGCGGGGCTACACAATGATTGACGGGTCGCCCACCAGAGACAGGCAGGTTTCTGATTGGTTGGACAGATGGGAGGTGGGACAAAGAGCAGTAAATCATCCAATGTGTCCACAGAAAGAAGCTTAATGAATATGTTTTTATTCATCGATCGCTGATGTTCTTCTCTGGCAGGATGTGAGTAACGCTGGTCGACACATCGTCCCGTCTTAGGAGAGATCACTTTATTCCAGAGCAACAAGTCAACAGCTAAAATAAATTACATCAAATAACAGAATGACAACGTACATTATACAGAGCACAGCGACCTTATGACCTTCAGGTTGTGATTACCAGCGTTCACACGAGCATCAGAGGAAATAAAGAAACCAAAGTAAAGACCGAAGCCGCTGTGCCGAGGAGGTCCAGACCGGAGGTCCAGACCGGAGGTCCAGACCGGAGGTGATCTGAGAGGAGATTGAAGTTCAGGATGAAGTCTGAATGGATGAGCTTCTGTTCCAGAACCGCCTCAGATGTTCTGTTGCTCCCACACAAGGGACCCCCTCTGTACGAGCCCCCCTCTATGCAGCAGTTTCCATGTCCGCCCCCACCTGTGACATGTCTCACAGGTAGGGGCGGGCCTTCACTCTGACCAGAGGCTGCATCGAGGTATCCGCCCACCCCCGGTTGCGAATGATGATATCTGTGCTGGGGGGCAGGTCGGCCCGGATCCCTTGAGGGGTCCGCAGCTGACACTTGCCGGCTGGCTGGAGGAGGACTGTGCAAAGAAGGAGGGGAGCGAGGGAGGAGAGGGAGGAGGCTTCTCCCCCCCCCCTCCTCGCTCTAGCGATATCGCAGGATCACCGGAACTGAAAGAAAGAAGACATTTAATGTGCGTCGTGTTTAAGGAGGACATTGTGTCTCTGGTGTCTTCATACTCACTGATGATGATGAGCAGGAGGGCAACGACTACCAAGGCGACAATCATCTTCATCTGTGAACACACAGCACGCGGCGTGAGGACGAGGGACAACAAGGGGACTCAGAGAGGGACAGACAGACGGAGACAGACAAGCCCCACCTTGGTGTCTCTCCACCACATCCTCCTGTGCAGCTGTTTGGCTCGGCTGCTGAAGGCCGATGCGTTGTCCGAGAGGCTCTCTGGGAACCGATGGGAGAGGGGGGAGACGGGCGGGAGACGGGGGGTTAATCTCACCGTAAACACAAACCTGGCCGTTGTTCCTCCTGTGAGGTTTGGAGGTGACGACCTCCAAAGCGCTGAGACAATTATGGCCTGGATGTCGATAACGGAGGACTCACCTGACTTGTCCTGCAGGTCGTCCAGCCTCTCGCCCCTCTCGATCACCTTGGAGATGTTCTCCTGCATCACGTCGATGACCTCGTCCACCTGCGACTGCACCCTGCGGACCCGAGGAACGGCATCATACGTCAGAGGTTCAAAGGTCGGGTGGTTTCCTGTGCTCGCGACCTGCGACCTCATCTGGCCAATAACCTGTCGGGTAGCTGCAGCACAGAGGAGATCACGCCGAGGAGATCCAGGCGATCGAACCCTTTGAGAACAGCCTCTCTCACGAGGAACATTCCATGGAGCTCCCTCGTAGAAGCAGCTGTGACTAAACCATGTTTCTCCCCAGGAGCTCCGCCCAGTTCCTCTACTGGGACCCCCCCCGTCCTCCACCATAAGCCTCCTCCACTTCCATCACCAGAGCTGTGTGAGCGTGCTCCTACTTACTGCTTGAACTTGTCGTTCCGAGGTCCAAATCGGGGCCCGCTGGGTCCTCGCCTGCAAACAGCCAACGATTGAATGTGGGAATATTCAGCCATAAACGTGTATTTAATTCATCATAGAACTCACAGGAAGAAGTCCTCCTCTTCATCAGAGTCGTCCTCCAGCAGGTTCCTCTGCACAAGACGAAAGGTCAGAGGTCAGATGCTGAATGTCTCCACTTTTCTGATCCATGCAGTTTCTGTCTCTTATGAATATTTAGTTATCGATATATATCGAGCACCTGCGTTCTGACTTAAATAAAACCTCCATCAAAGCTCCTCAGTCACTGAAGCTCTGAGGCAGCAACGTTGTGTCTTGGATCTGGAGGTGTGTTGGAGGCGTTAATGTTAATGTGTGTATAAATCATGATGAAATGGTACAGCTGCTCTGGAGTCAGCTGCACAGTTAATACGTTAATAAGTCATAAGAAGAGCCGAGGGAATGGACACCATGTGGTGATCAAAAGGCTCTCCTTCAGCTTATTCATATTTATAAGAACTTCAGAGGAGGAGGAACATTATGGGCCCAGGAGGGGCCGGGGGGCCGGGGGCCGGGCGGCTCTGATGAGAACCAGGAGTTTGTCTCCAGTTGAGTCTCACCCGCTCGCTGCGAATGGATCCTGTGACCTCGTCATCGTTGAGGTGTCGTTTAAACTTGGGGGGCATGTTGTCTTCAGGCTGGTCCTCCAGATCCGGCTCCCTCTGTGGGGGCAGACAACGGTTCTCGTGAGTGTTACGTGTGTCACGAGAGTCACGCAGACGACTCGACGCATTACTGCACCTTTGCTATGCTAAATGAGCTAAAAAAGGAAGCATTAAAGCACCTTTCCTATGCTAAATGAGCTAACAAAGGAAGGACTAATGCACCTTTCCTATGCTAAATGAGCTAACAAAGGAAGGACTAATGCACCTTTCTATGCTAAATGAGCTAACAAAGGAAGCATTAAAGCACCTTTCCTATGCTAAATGAGCTAACAAAGGAAGGACTAATGCACGCTAGAGCTCAAAGGAAGGACTAATGCACCTTTCCTATGCTAAATGAGCTAACAAAGGAAGGACTAATGCACGCTAAATGAGCTAACAAAGGAAGCATTAAAGCACCTTTCCTATGCTAAATGAGCTAACAAAGGAAGGACTAATGAGCTAAATGAGCTAACAAAGGAAGCATTAAAGCACCTTTCTATGCTAAATGAGCTAACAAAGGAAGGACTAATGCACCTTTCCTATGCTAAATGAGCTAACAAAGGAAGGACTAATGCACCTTTCCTATGCTAAATGAGCTAACAAAGGAAGCATTAAAGCACCTTTCCTATGCTAAATGAGCTAACAAAGGAAGCATTAAAGCACCTTTCCTATGCTAAATGAGCTAACAAAGGAAGCATTAAAGCACCTTTCCTATGCTAAATGAGCTAACAAAGGAAGCACCTTTCCTATGCTAAATGAGCTAACAAAGGAAGGACTAATGCACCTTTCCTATGCTAAATGAGCTAACAAAGGAAGGACTAATGCACCTTTCCTATGCTAAATGAGCTAACAAAGGAAGGACTAATGCACCTTTCCTATGCTAAATGAGCTGAGCATTAAAGCAAAAATGAGCTAACAAAGGAAGCATTAAAGCACCTTTCCTATGCTAAATGAGCTAACAAAGGAAGCATTAATGCACCTTTCCTATGCTAAATGAGCCTTAATGCCTATGCTAAATGAGCTAACAAAGGAAGGACTAATGCACCTTTCCTATGCTAAATGAGCTAACAAAGGAAGCATTAAAGCACCTTTCCTATGCTAAATGAGCTAACAAAGGAAGCATTAAAGCACCTTTCCTATGCTAAATGAGCTAACAAAGGAAGGACTAATGCACCTTTCCTATGCTAAATGAGCTAACAAAGGAAGGACTAATGCACCTTTCCTATGCTAAATGAGCTAACAAAGGAAGGACTAATGCACCTTTCCTATGCTAAATGAGCTAACAAAGGAAGCATTAAAGCACCTTTCCTATGCTAAATGAGCTAACAAAGGAAGCATTAAAGCACCTTTCCTATGCTAAATGAGCTAACAAAGGAAGGACTAATGCACCTTTCCTATGCTAAATGAGCTAACAAAGGAAGGACTAATGCACCTTTCCTATGCTAAATGAGCTAACAAAGGAGCTAATGCACCTTTCCTATGCTAAATGAGCTAACAAAGGAAGCATTAAAGCACCTTTCCTATGCTAAATGAGCTAACAAAGGAAGCATTAAAGCACCTTTCCTATGCTAAATGAGCTAACAAAGGAAGCATTAATGCACCTTTCCTATGCTAAATGAGCTAACAAAGGGAAGGACTAATGCACCTTTCCTATGCTAAATGAGCTAACAAAGGAAGGACTAATGCACCTTTCTATGCTAAATGAGCTAACAAAAGCATTAACAATGCTAAATGAGCTAACAAGGCATTAAAGCACCTTTCCTATGCTAAATGAGCTAACAAAGGAAGCATTAAAGCACCTTTCCTATGCTAAATGAGCTAACAAAGGAAGCATTAAAGCACCTCCCTATGCTGAATGAGCTAACAAAGGAAGCATTAAAGCACCTTCCTATGCTAAATGAGCTAACAAAGGAAGCATTAAAGGAAATGAGCTAACAAAGGAAGCACTAATGCACCTTTCCTATGCTAGATGAGCTAACAAAGGAAGCATTAAAGCACCTCCCCTATGCTAAATGAGCTAACAAAGGAAGCATTAAAGCACCTCCCCTATGCTAAATGAGCTAATAAAGGAAGCATCAAAGCACCTTTCCTATGCTAAATGAGCTAACAAAGGTAGCATTAAAGCACCTTTCCTATGCTAAAGGAGCTAACAAAGGAAGCATTAATGCACCTTTCCTATGCTAAATGAGCTAACAAAGGAAGCATTAAAGCACCTCCCCTATGCTAAATGAGCTAACAAAGGAAGCATTAAAGCACCTTTCCTATGCTAAATGAGCTAACAAAGGAAGCACTAATGCACCTTTCCTATGCTAAATGAGCTAACAAAGGAAGCATTAAAGCAGCACCTTTCCTATGCTAAATGAGCTAACAAAGGAAGCATTAAAGCACCTTTCCTATGCTAAATGAGCTAACAAAGGAAGCATTAATGCACCTTTCCTATGCTAAATGAGCTATAAAAGGAAGCATTAATGCACCTTTCCTATGCTAAATGAGCTAACAAAGGAAGCATTAAAGCACCTTTCCTATGCTAATGAGCTAACAAAGGAAGCTTAAATGAGCTAACAAAGGAAGCATTAAAGCACCTTTCCTATGCTAAATGAGCTAACAAAGGAAGCATTAAAGCACCTTTCCTATGCTAAATGAGCTAACAAAGGAAGCATTAAAGCACCTTTCCTATGCTAAAGGAGCTAACAAAGGAAGCAGCATGAGATGAAAGGAGTTATGAGGATTCAGGCACATTCCTGCAGCGATGAGAGGAAAAGTCATCAGTGTTTTGGGTGAATAACTTCGGTGGATGAGCAAAATATGCTGTTCTCCCAAATTCTAACCCCCCAGTTTGGGTGCTACTTGTTCCAGGACAACGTTTGCAGCCCTGCAACAAAACGAAGATGAAGCTCCCCTGTGACTCTGAACTGAACAACACCCATCGGGGGGGACGAGACAGACAGAGACGCTCACAGTCCTGATCCAACAATACTATGTGTACCATTGAATCCAGTTCACTGGGGCTGTGTCTCAGCAGCGTCCTGAGACGAGAGGAACCGATCCCGAAAGCAGAGAAGAGAAGCAGGAGGACTCAGTCTGAGGCAGAGAGACAGAGACACGGAGACACAGACAGAGACACGGAGACACAGACAGAGACACGGGAGACACGGTGAGAGAGACAAAGAATCACAGAGTCAGAGGGAGAGACAGAGAGTGAGAGAGACCGAAGACTCCAACATGTTATCCGTGGTATTCAGGAGGAGGTACTGTGTGTCTACAGCTTCACTGTGTATTTGTACTGTGTTCCTACAGCTTCACTGTGTATTTGTACTGTGTGTCTACGGCTTCACTGTGTATTTGTACTGTGTTCCTACGGCTTCACTGTGTATTTGTACTGTGTGTCTACAGCTTCACTGTGTATTTGTACTGTGTGTCTACAGCTTCACTGTGTATTTGTACTGTGTGTCTACAGCTTCACTGTGTATTTGTACTGTGTGTCTACTGCTTCACTGTGTATTTGTACTGTGTTCCTACTACTGTGTATTTGTACTGTGTGTCTACAGCTTCACTGTGTATTTGTACTGTGTTCTACAGCTTCACTGTGTATTTGTACTGTGTGTCTACAGCTTCACTGTGTATTTGTACTGTGTGTCTACAGCTTCACTGTGTATTTGTACTGTGTGTCTACAGCTTCACTGTGTATTTGTACTGTGTGTCTACTGCTTCACTGTGTATTTGTACTGTGTTCCTACGGCTTCACTGTGTATTTGTACTGTGTTTCTACTGCTTCACTGTATTTGTACTGTGTGTCTACTGCTGTGTATTTGTACTGTGTTCTACAGCTTCACTGTGTATTTGTACTGTGTTTCTACTGCTTCACTGTGTATTTGTACTGTGTGTCTACTGCTTCACTGTGTATTTGTACTGTGTGTCTACAGCTTCACTGCTGTCACAGCTGTGTATTTGTACTGTGTTTACTACTGTGTATTTGTACTGTGTGTCTACAGCTTCACTGTGTATTTGTACTGTGTTCCTACAGCTTCACTGTGTATTTGTACTGTGTGTCTACAGCTTCACTGTGTATTTGTACTGTGTTTCTACTGCTTCACTGTGTATTTGTACTGTGTTTCTACAGCTTCACTGTGTATTTGTACTGTGTGTCTACAGCTTCACTGTGTATTTGTACTGTGTGTCTACAGCTTCACTGTGTATTTGTACTGTGTTTCTACTGTGTATTTGTACTGTGTGTCTACAGTTCACTATTTGTACTGTGTGTCTACAGCTTCACTGTGTATTTGTACTGTGTTTCTACAGCTTCACTGTGTATTTGTACTGTGTGTCTACAGCTTCACTGTGTATTTGTACTGTGTTTCTACAGCTTCACTGTGTATTTGTACTGTGTTTCTACTGCTTCACTGTGTATTTGTACTGTGTTTCTACTGCTTCACTGTGTATTTGTACTGTGTTCCTACGGCTTCACTGTGTATTTGTACTGTGTGTCTACAGCTTCACTGTGTATTTGTACTGTGTGTCTACAGCTTCACTGTGTATTTGTACTGTGTGTCTACTGCTTCACTGTGTATTTGTACTGTGTGTCTACAGCTTCACTGTGTATTTGTACTGTGTTCCTACGGCTTCACTGTGTATTTGTACTGTGTTTCTACAGCTTCACTGTGTATTTGTACTGTGTTTCTACGGCTTCACTGTGTATTTGTACTGTGTGTCTACAGCTTCACTGTGTATTTGTACTGTGTGTCTACAGCTTCACTGTGTATTTGTACTGTGTGTCTACAGCTTCACTGTGTATTTGTACTGTGTTTCTACTGCTTCACTGTGTATTTGTACTGTGTGTCTACAGCTTCACTGTGTATTTGTACTGTGTGTCTACAGCTTCACTGTGTATTTGTACTGTGTGTCTACAGCTTCACTGTGTATTTGTACTGTGTTTCTACTACTGTGTATTTGTACTGTGTGTCTACAGCTTCACTGTGTATTTGTACTGTGTTTCCTACTGCTTCACTGTGTATTTGTACTGTGTGTCTACAGCTTCACTGTGTATTTGTACTGTGTTTCTACAGCTTCACTCTGTGTGTCTACAGCTTCACTGTGTATTTGTACTGTGTTTCTACTGCTTCACTGTGTATTTGTACTGTGTTTCTACGGCTTCACTGTGTATTTGTACTGTGTTTCTACTGCTTCACTGTGTATTTGTACTGTGTTTCTACTGCTTCACTGTGTATTTGTACTGTGTTTCTACAGCTTCACTGTGTATTTGTACTGTGTTTCTACTGCTTCACTGTGTATTTGTACTGTGTTCCTACGGCTTCACTGTGTATTTGTACTGTGTTTCTACTGCTTCACTGTGTATTTGTACTGTGTTTCTACTGCTTCACTGTGTATTTGTACTGTGTTTCTACTGCTTCACTGTGTATTTGTACTGTGTTTCTACTGCTTCACTGTGTATTTTGTACTGTGTTCTACAGCTTCACTGTGTATTTGTACTGTGTGTCTACAGCTTCACTGTGTATTTGTACTGTGTGTCTATTGCTTCACTGTGTATTTGTACTGTGTTTCTACTGCTTCACTGTGTATTTGTACTGTGTTTCTACTGCTTCACTGTGTACTTTAGTGGTCTGAAGGTCCAAACATGAGGAGCAGGAGATCAGCTGGTCCTGTGGTGATGGAGGTGAAGCTGCTCCCTCATACGTCATTTGTTGCCGTGTACCAATATGTTGAGATTACCAACTGACGTTTGGATATCGATAAACATGATAATAATAATAATAATAATAATAATACTACTTCATATCGAGAGACAAGTGTGTCCAAAGAACACAGGACCGTGATGATCTCATTTAGCTCGATCACTGCAGTAGCTGCGTGTTAGCATACATTTAAATACGTCACAGTACAACCGTCCACTACACTTTAAATACTAAATTACTACACCAAAATACTTTAAGTGACCGGTGGACCAGAATAAACGCAAACCCGGCTAGCTAACTGCTAATACGGCTAGCTCAGGCGGGCCGCTTGCGTCGTTGTTAGCCGGCTAAGCTAAGGATGCTAACGCGGCTAGCTACCTGCTGCTCGACGCTGGTGCGCAGACCCCCGGAGACCCCGGTGCCGATCCACTCTCCGGTACTGATCCACGTGGCTCACGGTTCCGTCGCAGTCATTTTAAACGCGGTCCGGACGGTGAGACGCGTCGTCCCGGTGCGAAGCGGCTCCGGCTGGATCAGCTGACCAGGAAATGAACCCAAACATCTGGAAGAGAGGAGGCGCTGCAGATGTTTACCAGGCGTTGTGACGTACAAGCATTCTTCATTTATTTATGCGACAAATATACAAATTACTTGTTGCAGGAAATCAGGTCCTATAAAGTATTAGTCTGTAATGTTTGTGTTGAGTTTGGTACTATGTTGTTATTATGCTTCAGTCATCAATGCGTCATTCCTCCTTTAAAAACAAACTAATTGGCTGTTCAAAAACCACTGTGCTCGTCAGTTTTTGTTAAAACAGAGATGTTGTAATAATAATAATAATAATAATAATAATAATAATAATAATGTAGTAGTAACCAGAACTCGGGGGAACCTCCGCCGCGCCGCCAGGTGGCAGCACTGCGCGTCCGGCGGGCTTCTCCTCCTGTCTGCAGGAAGAGGGAAGCTTCTTCAGAACGGAGTGCGCGCTTGGCCGGTGGGTCCCGCGCCTCGTCCCTCGTGTGTCGTTCCCCGGATCTTTGTGGTCCCCTCTGGGCTCCTGTGAGCGCCATGCAGGCAGCGGGAGGCGCCGGGCCTCGGCCTCTGTTCGGCGGGGCGCTGTCGGCCGTCCTCCCCCCCGCGGCCCGAGACGCCAGCGAGCTGAGGGAGATCCCGGACAACCAGGAGGTGTTCGCCCACCGGCACGGCGACCAGAGCCTGATCGTGGAGCTGCTGGAGTACCAGGGCCAGGTCGCGGACCGGGACGCCGCCCGGTACCACTTCGAGGACATCGCGGGTGGTAACGGAGCTCTGGAGCGCGGCTCTTTCGAGGTGACCGGCGTTGTGCAGGTGTCCGGGTCCGAGGTGTCCCTGGCGGACTGCAGCTCCGCGTGGACGCTCACCGGCACGCAGCGCGTGTCCAAGTTCAACGAGGAGGCGAGGAACACGGTGAGGCTCCACCTGGGTCTGTTCCGCCTGCCCCGCTTCTCCACCGACGTCCTGGTGACCTTCAACGACCCGCAGAGCATCAGCCCGGACAGCAGCAGCGCCGCGGCGGGGAGCCACCGGGAGCCGTGGACCGAGCAGGACTTCCGGGTCCTGCTGCAGACTCTGAGCCTGCACGACCCGGCGCTGTTTGGGTAGAACGAGCCCCTTTAGGCTCCGGCTCATTTGAAACGCACCGTAGGCTTCAGAACCCGGATTCCTTTGGGTCTCAACCTGAAGGTTCTGTCTCTCCATGTTGACCTTCTGACCTGTCGGAACTAATCCATGAACAAAGAGCTGAAGGTGCCGTAATAAAAGTGTCTGATTGAACCCGTTTGTTGTGGGTCACCTGACTGTTCACTTAAATATGCTGTGAATGCACAATAACATTATTTGGTCATCCTGTTCCCTTCCTCCTACTCCCTCAATCATGTCCTGCTTCCTAACCCTCACCTGAAGGTTTGTATCCAGGAATAAAACTCCATTAAAAATCCCCCTGCTCTCCACAGTGTTTTATTTTTACAGAACCGCAGTGAATAATCGGAACGTTGAATATTAGTAACAGTGAATGGACGGGGTCCAGCTTCCATCCAGGACCTGGTCCAACCCGACATCCCGACCTCTGACCTCTCCGCTCTGCATGTGATAAACTGCTTGTTCCTCCTCACTGAGAGCAAAACACTCCACTAGATCTCCACTCTTTGCTGTCCTGCTCCTAAATGGTGGAAGGAGGTCTCTGAAGACATCAGGACCACAGAGAGCCTTCACATCTTCAGACTAAAGACACCCTGAATAATTCACAACTGTCTGGACCGACTTCGGGACGCTGGATTTGGTTCTTTTCATGGGTTGGAAATGGACCCTCGTTAACTTTGAAGCCACCAGCTACTTTCATTACAAACAAGTGGATGAATTATCCGCTGAGGTAATAGTTGGAAACATTAATAAAACATGGAGCAGAAAAAGCTGAAGGACACAAACAGCCGCCGACCTCTTTAGTCCCAGCGGGACGAGGAATGAGGTTACCATGGCGACGTCTTTGACCTCTAGTGACCTGAAGTCTGCGTGATGAGCTATTTGTATATGATTTATGCTTTAACCAAAGTCTCACCTTTGTGAGTCTCTGGAAGCCAAAACTCAGGAGCTCGTCTCCGACGTGGAACCACGGAAATACGGAACCGGTCGTGTAACAAGTCATCAGTTATCACATGTGCTTTAATCCCCAAAGTGACTTCACACGGCGGTTTCCTGGCATCCATAACAGCACAAATCCTCCTCATGCACATGTTTCTATTCAGGGTTTCTTACATTGGGTGTAATTCATCTTTGATAACACAAAAGGACAAACACAAATCGGTTTATTGAAAAATAAACATGAAGCAGCTCAATAACCAGAGGTTCATCATCCTCTGCGTTGTCACCTTGAGGTTTGATTCATTACAAGCTGAAAGGACTATTCGTCCTGCTGGTCCGTCCTCTCGTCCCGAGGGGAGCGGCCCTCGCTCAGGCAGAAGTGCTCCGACATGGCGGCGAGCGCCCGGTACCGGTGCGAGATGGTGTTCTTCACCTCTTTGGGCAGTTCAGCGTAGCTGCAGAGGAGAAGGAGGTCGTTCAAGTCAGTAGTTAGAAGGTTTGGAGAGATCATGACAATGATGTCATCTGCTGTGTGAGCTGATCAGTGTATCGACCTCTGGCTCCTCCCGGTGGTCAGAACATGTCATCAAGTCTAAGCTTACGTTTTGTCATATCCCTCCGGCTGGAAACACGGATCCCATCCAAAGTCCCGTGGTCCTCTGGGTTCCACAATGCGTCCCTTTGAACAGAGCAGAGAGAACGGATCACCATACAAGACGAAACGTGCATACGAGCACTTTGAGGCCAGTGAGAGGGACTGACCTCCGTTTTCCCCCTGAACAGCTGCACCGGTTCATCTCTCCCAGCACAGAACGCAAACGTGCACAGAGCCCACGCAGACTTATCCTCAAAGCCGGCCAGCAGTTTGTACAAGCCTGAAACAGAACATCTAACGTGAGGAGGCCGGATTTACTCTCAACGTCTCTGTGGAAACTTCTCAGCTGGGTTTCTCCAGTTACCTTCCGGCTGGAGTTTATCCAGGAACCATTTTCTACAGAAACAAGAGTATTCATGAGTATTCATCCGCACTGACAGAGAGCCGCGGGTGGATGTTGTCATACTAACATGTAAGGACCAGGCAGGCCGCCCAGAGCCCTGAAGCACAGACAGGTGTCTTCCACCACCACCGGCCCGTCCACCTGGGGGCGGGACCACACGACACATCCGCTTAGATCCCCCACGTGCACACACACAGCATGCACGTGCACGGCGGTGCTTATCGTACCTGCCGTGCAGCCTCCTTACACTTCTGAATGGAGATCTCATCTGGCTCCCCCTGGTACTCCGGCACTGAGCAACACGTACGATTGTTGGTCAAATCTTTGCAATATCGTTTAGTTCATTTCACATTATTCTATTTGTGAGTCCTTTAAGATTCAAAGATTTCGCCCTGTGTAATGAAATTCTTGTGCTTGCCTTTCCGGAAAGCCGACCAGTTTTAAAATAAAAATAAAAATACAATATTTACATTTATGAATGACGATGGTGGTGATGATGATGATGATGATGACAGGAACATGCTTGACCTGCTGATGTTCTCGTGCTCATACTTACAGTCAATCTTCCGGGACACTAGTTTGAGGGGGAACTTGTCTCCCAGGATCTGAACGACCTGACGGATGAGACGAGAGAAAAGACGAGAGAGATTTTGTATGTAAATACAACGCGCACATCCGGTCTGACGGAACCGCGGATCTCATCTGCACCTCTTCGAGCTTCTTCGCGTTTCCAGTCACGAAGACCACAGACCTGCAGGCCGGCGCCGCCATGCTGGATGACACCCGGAGGACTAACGGCGCCGGACCGAGCACTTCCGGCTCTGTATCGGCCAATGAAAACCGCTCCCAGAGAGCTAGCGAATCACCGTGCGGCCCCGCCCCCAGGGGCACCCGCCAATCAGCGCGCGGTGCTGCCGGCTAAAGGGTCCGAGCCGAGAAGCGAGCGCCATGCGGGGGATTCTGTGAGCCGGCTGCGGGACGGAACCGGACGGGTTCGGACTGCTTGAAGCCGCGTGCCGCCCAACATGAGTCTGTTACCGCGGACCGCGGAGGAGTTCAGCTCCGCGGAGTACTGGGAGAGGTTCTTCAAGAAGCGCGGGGAGAAGGCCTTCGAGTGGTACGGAGACTACCACGCGCTGTGCGGCGTGCTGCACAAGTACATCAAGGTCCAGGACAAGGTGGGGGCAGGTCTTCACACACCTCCACCGCGCCGAGTGATAGACACACACACACACACACACACACACACCTCGTTACTGATAATCAAAAGTTATTTTCATGGGCTTAGTTGGGGGTTTGCTGTCTTGTCTTGATTTAAGAGTTAGGTAAGGAGCAGGCAGACACGAGTCTGACAGGATGGGGAGTCAGTTTATGTCCTGGCTGAGGAATGTAAGGTCTGCGGGTCAACTAGAAGATTTACCAGCCAAAGGGGGTTAGAGACACACCAACACTATTCAACATACACACTCTGTTTACGATGTTTACGTTAAGTCAGGAGTCTGGACATTGGATGTGACCAGATCTTTAGATGCGGGAGGTGGAAGGTCCTCCTCTACGCCAGTTTAGGGCCAATAGAAATATTTCCTTCTCTGTCTTTCAAGGGTTATAAAACATGATGTTCTTGCTGATGTTAGTTAGTTGTTCTTCCGGCCTGTGTGCTGCCTGAACTGCTCCTGCCTTTGCAAACGCAGCGCTGATACTTGACCTGTGATCTGACAAATAAATCTCCCAGAACGAGAGAAGTTATTCGGCTGAATTTTTGATCACCCCGACCAGGCTCCAAATCTTGAACACGTATTCTTACATTACCCCTGTGTCACGTGACCGGTGGAGGAGCAGTTATTCAGAAGCAAGAGGACATTATGCAAATAAAGAAAACAATCATGTGATTGATTTCTTATAACATCTCACTGCTCTAGATGTTCGTGGTGAAGCCACATCACCTTTGTTACTGATTAAATGTGTTTTGCATAACGTGTTTTAATCTGAAATAACTCTTTCTGACAACAGTCCATTATTTGCAGTTAAATGTCACGGAGTCGAAGGAAGGCCTTCGATGTAACGGCGGCCGTGTTCCCCTCCTCCAGGTGCTGGTGGTCGGCTGTGGAAGCTCTGAGCTGAGCGAGCAGATGTACGACGTGGGCTACAAACATCTCACTAACATCGACATCAGCGAGACGGTGGTGACCCACATGAACCAGAGGAACGCAGAGCGCCGGCCGGGCCTCACCTTCCAGCAGGTGGACGCCACTCGGACGCCGTACGAGGAGGCCAGCTACCAGGCGGCTCTGGACAAGGGCACGCTGGATGCCATGGCGTCGGAGGAAGAGGGCGCCCTGGCCCGGGCAATGCTCGCCGAGGTGAGCGACTGCTGTGCACGCACCCAATGCTTCTTTCTGTAGGCGGAGCTTCACGGCCGGTCTGTGCTTTGCGCAGGTGGTCCGCGTGCTGCGGGTCGGCGGGCGCTACGTCTGCGTGACGCTGGCCCAGGAGAGCGTGATCCGGCTGGCCGTGGAGCTCTTCGTGCAGCGCGGCTGGGCCGTGCGGCTCCACTGCCTGCAGGACAGCGGGAATGAGGAGGACTCCTTCGCCCTGCCCGTCTTCGTGCTGGTCTGCACCAAGTTCCGCCAGCCGATGGCCACGCCCCTTCTGGAGATGTGTCTCGGGGAAGACGGGGCGCCGACGCGCCTGGCGCGGGTGGCTGAGCTGCTGTCGGCCGTGCGCGAGCATCAGGCCTACGCCGTGCTCAGGAAGAAGCTCCGCACGGGCACGGACGCCGGCTCCTCCCCCTCGCTCACCCTCTGCCACGCCCACACCGGCCTCCCCAGATACACGCTCACGGTGCAGGATTGTCCCCCCGGGGCCAAGGTGCCTCGATCAAACCACTTTGCTATTTTCATCGGTGAGTTCTGTCAAAACTGCTCAAATGACATTTAAATATTCACTTAAAAAAAACACCGATATCTAACAGGACAAATGAATACGAGACAGAACGACTTGTATAGGTAATTTATTTAAGTTTAAACCTATTTATTGTTTTTAACAACTATTGGAGTATATATTTGAATATAGAATATTGGTTGAGTTCTGGCGTCACGTTTGTTCTCTCCTCCCCCAGTGCCTCAGGGCAGCGACACGGCGTGGCTCTACAGCGCCGCCGAGGGTCGGCGGCAGCTGGCTGCCAGCGCCAACTTCCGCCGCCTCGTTGTCGCGGCGATGCACCGGAACCAGGAGTACGCGGACATGCAGGCGGTGCAGGCGGGGCTCTCGCCGATGGTGATGGACCTGGCTCCACCGGGCATGCCGGCCAACCAGCAGGTACACACACACACACACACACACACACACACCTTGTGGAAGTGTTGGGCGTGTCCCTTTGAAGCTCCGCCCCTCTTCAGGTGCCCTTCCTGTCGGTCGGGGGCGACCTGGGCTGGCGGGAGGAGGTCAGCCGGGGAGTGAGCGAGCTCAGCGGAGAGTTCTGCGTGGAGAACGTCCGAGGAGAGGACGGGGCGCTCTACCGGAGACTCGTCTTCCTCTCCAACGCTGCTCTCGTCCAATCAGAGAGCCGCCTGGTCCCCTCCAATAGCGGTCAGTTCTTTCCTCTTGGTCCACTATTGTATGTTGCTTCATGTAGGTGGTCCTTTAAAATGGAACAAAAGACACTAAGGAGCCACCAAAAGACCAATAGAGTTCAAAATAAATCTACGGTTTTATTTCATTGTTGGCTTATTTAAGGTCTGTGTATATTTTAGTCATTTGGTTCAATTTAAAGACTTTATCGTTCCATAATCTCACGTTGTCAAATGGCTGAATGCCCTTGTTTCTTATTTAGCCTGAGATGCGACCAGACAAACATCGATGGCTTTAAATAATTCCATGAATCTGTTTCCTGCAGAATCGAGTCACAAGAAGAAAAACAAGAGGAAGCTGAAGCCGGCAGCTGCTCCATCGGCCTCCTCCACCTGCCTGTCTGTGGACAGCGGCTTCCTCTGCTGCGCCCACCACGAGGTCATGGTGGCGGGCCTCGCCATGCTGGGGGTGGGCACGCCGGAGGCCAAAGGTCAGCTGCGACCCCGTCGTCTATGTGCTTGACAGGAAACGCTGACTGGTGGTGCATGAATCCTCCGCCCCGTCTTCCCCCTCAGGCGTCCCGCTGTCGGTGCTGCTGGTGGGGCTGGGTGGAGGAGGCCTGCCTCAGTTCCTGCGGGACTTTGTGCCCGAGGTCACCGTGGAGGTCGTGGAGCTGGACCCCGTCGTCCTGCAGGTGGCGAAGGACTGGTTCGGGTTCAGACCGGACGAGCGTCTGACTGTGACTCTCGGAGACGGCCTGAAGCGCATCTGTGCCCTGGAGGAGGAAGGTGAGTGCGGGGAGGGGAGGGGGGTGAGGGAAGGGGGGGGGTACGTTAACCAGGAAGTGACCGGTTGCTCCTCTTCCCGTAGGTGCTCATTTGTTCGACGTGGTCATGTTCGATGTCGACAACAAAGACAGTTCTGTGGGGATGAGCTGTCCTCCTGCTGCCTTCGTAGAAGCCTCCATCCTGCAGAAGGTCTCCAGACTGCTGAGCTCCAGAGGTGCGTTTGTCCCACATGTGTATCAGCTGCACTATTCATGAAAAACACGTCCATGAAGTGAAGATTGCTAAACATGGGTCTGTACGGTCATGGAAAACCTGCAAAAGTCATGGAAATTAGTTATATTTCTATTTTCATGTCATTCAGTCAAGATGCATTTGAAATAATTGATATGGTTCAAAATTAGGGCTGCAACTAACGATTATTTTGATTTGAAGGATTTGTTTTAACGTCAGAACTTGTTCTCTATACTCACAAACACACCCCCGTTTAAATTATTAAAATGTGTATGAACCCTGCCTAAATGTTTAATGTCTATACATTATCTACAGTACTTTGATATAGAAATAGCACATCTAAATTGTTCATAAGTATGTGTTTGTCTACGTCTCCTCCACATGTGATGTACGGTGACCAGGTGTGTTCATACTCAACCTCGTGTGCCGTGACTCTGCTCTGAGGACCAGCGTGCGCGAGCGTCTGAGTGCCACCTTCCCCACCGTCCTCTCCCGAAAGGTCGAGGGTGAGGTCAACGAGGTCCTGCTGTGTTCCCACGGAGCGAGCGACAAGTCGGACGCCGCTCGCTTCCTGCAGTCGCTGAGCCAGGCAGCCGCGGGCCTGCAGGACGCGCTGGTCTCTGGCGTCCGGTCAGGGACCGGCAGCCGCCCTCACATCGACATCGCAGAGCTGCTGAAGGACCTGAAAGTGGAGCAAAGTTAGTTCACAACCAGAGGAGCTGCAAGAGAAGAGACGTGGACATATGAGCGTTTTGATATAAAATCTAATAGAAGTATGTTACCTTTTATACAAACGTACGTAAAGGACATTTGATCTCAATGTGCTGTCAGATATTTTAATTTGTATTATATGACCAACCATTAAAGGAGCCTTTTGGGTTTCTCTTTCACTTGCTTCCTGTTGCCAGAGAATGCAGCAGCGTTATTTACAGTGGATGAAGCGCTCTGGTTAATCTGTGCAGACGGGCTTCGCCGCGCATGCGCACAGCGCGCCGGTCCGTTGGCCGTCGGGAGGCTTTTCTTTCTTCTTCGTCGCAAACTTCTTTAATGTCCTCGCGTTGTAGCGGAAGCGGCTCCGTGCCGACGTTCGGGGGTTTAAAACGGTAATAATGTCGTTAGCGAAGTGTTTTCGGAGGCTCGTGGAGGTCTGCGAGGACAAACCGGGACCGCGCTCTCGTCACAGGACGCACCGACGGTAGCGAAGAAACCATAAAAAAACGAAAAAAGTTTGCCTCTTTCTTCAAAGAGTTTACTTTTAGATTCATTAGCTGCGGACAGTCCGGGTGGGGCAACAATGGCGGACTGTCTGTAAGGACCGGAGGACCTGAAGAGAAGGAGCCCCGTTGCGATGGGCAACCGCGGGATGGAGGACCTGATCCCGCTGGTCAACCGCCTGCAGCGCGCGCTGAGCGGCGCGAGGCTGCGCGGCGGCCTCGCGCCGCTCATCGCTGTGGTGGGCGGACAAAGCGCGGGAAAGAGCTCCGTACTGGAGAACTTTGTGGGCAGGTAAGTGAGACACAGTGAGACAGTTACTGTACAACAAGGGGCTGGGGCCTGGGGGACAGGTATGTGAGACACAGTGAGACAGTTACTGTACAACAAGGGGCTGGGGCCTGGGGGACAGGTATGTGAGACATAGTTACCTGTACAACAAGGGGCTGGTGCCTGGGGGACAGGTATGTGAGACACGGAGACAGTTACTGTACAACAAGGGGCTGGTGCCTGGGGGACAGGTATGTGAGACATAGTTACCTGTACAACAAGGGGCTGGGGCCTGGGGGACAGGTATGTGAGACATAGTTACCTGTACAACAAGGGGCTGGTGCCTGGGGGACAGGTATGTGAGACACGGAGACAGTTACTGTACAACAAGGGGCTGGTGCCTGGGGGACAGGTATGTGAGACACAGTGAGACAGTTACTGTACAACAAGGAGCTGGTGTCTGGGGGACAGGTATGTGAGACATAGTTACCTGTACAAGGGCTGGTGCCTGGGGGACAGGTATGTGAGACATAGTTACCTGTACAAGGGGCTGGTGCCTGGGGGACAGGTATGTGAGACACAGTGAGACAGTTACACCAGCTCCTTGTTGTACAACAAGGAGCTGGTGTCTGGGGGACAGGTATCTGAGACATAGTTACCTGTACAAGGGGCTGGTGCCTGGGGGACAGGTATGTGAGACATAGTTACCTGTACAAGGGGCTGGGGCCTGGGGGACAGGTATGTGAGACATAGTTACCTGTACAAGGGGCTGGGGCCTGGGGGACAGGTATGTGGACACACAGATCTGTTCAGATAGTTTGAGTCCTTTTGAAGTCTTTCTCTAGCTGTCAAGTCTCTCGGCTGCATCCTTCAGGACGCTTACGTCACCACTTTAGACCCGTCTGTCCCAAACCGTCGTCCTCCGGTCGCGGTGGAGGGACGCAGTCCTCCAGGACCCGGTTTGGAGGACTCATCTGATCCGTCCTTTGCGGCCCAGCATATCCCAGCATGCAGTGCGGGCCGACGAGGATTTCCTTTCTTCAGGACGGCGGCGGGTGATCGACAGAGTCCACTTTAAATGAAAGGTTAAGTAATAGAATTCACTCGGATGTCTGCAGGTATAAATGTTATAATACAACATCACGTCTGAGTTTATGGAATCAAAGATTATCTCATTTCTCCTCTGGAGAACGATACATTTCAGGCTGAGAGAAGAACTTATTTTAAATTCAAATTAAATCAGTCAGGCCGTGTCCATTCAGCTAAAAGTAATAATTCAATCTCAAGCAGAAGAGATTCCTTCATTTAAAAAGCACAACAGCAAACACATTTATTAACTAGTGTACCAGGACTTCTTTTCTACTGCATAAGATACGAGCTATTTTAACTCTCGTGAAGATATTAGAGAATATGTCCACGCTACAGAAGCGTGATGCTGCTTCCTCCATAAAACAACGAAATGTAAACTTAGTTTATAAGCACACAACAAAACAAAAGTCAGTTTCTTTCTGAATTTATTCTGTAAGTCAGAAAGTGACTTTTCAGGTTCATAAGTTTGCTCCATCTGTTGATAAGAAGTATAAACTGTATAAAGCGTCTGAGCCTCAGTAAGACGTCAGTCAGCCTCTGAAGTGTGAAAGTCATTAAAGTGACTTTTCACTAATAAGTGGAGGCGAGCTGCTCCTTGTGTTATAAATGTGTGTAGTACATTGACGTTCATAAGAACAGCACATGGACCCGGGGGGCTCAGGGGCCGTAGGGGGGGCAGCAGGACGGAGTTAACGTCATCACTGAGAGCAGTTTGTTCTAGCGTCTTATGTGCATCTTCCAACGTCACGTAACTTACATGATTCCATAAACTCAGACGTGATGTTGTATTATAACATTTATACCTGCAGACATCCGAGTGAATTCTATTACTTAACCTTTCATTTAAAGTGAACTCTGTCGATCACCCGCCGCCGTCCTGAAGAAATGAAGTCCTCGTCGGCCCGCACTGCATGCTGGGATATGCTGGGCCGCAAAGGACGGATCAGATGAGTCCTCCAAACCGGGTCCTGGAGGACGACGGTTTGGGACAGACGGGTCTAAAGTGGTGACGTAAGCGTCCTGAAGGATGCAGCCGAGAGACGTTGAGACACAATCAGTGCGTGTCTGTGTGCGTGTGCGTCTCTATTGATGTGTGTGTGTGTGTGTGTGTGTGTGTGTGTGTGTGTGTGTGGGAGGACACTCCAGTCTTTCCATTCTGTCGCTGAAGGAAGGCGATGTTTTGTGTTTGAGCTCGTTTCCTGTCCATTGTCCTCGGCGCGGCTCCATGTGATTAATGTGTTGTGATGCTCTAAACACACCTCAGGGCAGCGGCTCCTTCTGGGAAACGGACTTCCTGACCTGACTAATAGCAAAGAGCAGGATGCTCCCTGTGTAGTATTTATAAACCTCTTCTGATAGTATTCAGATGCTTTGAATAGTAAATAGCAAGTAAAATAGAAACTCCTGCATGGGGGAGATTCTGGCCTCATTTATTTATAAATACAGGAAAGAAGTCAATAATAAAAATGCACAATGTGAATGCAAATGAAATAGAATAGTAGAAAAAATGAACTAAACTAACAGTAGTTCACTAATATTCAGTGTGTTAGTGTCCACGAGGCCAGCTACACATAGCTTTAGTGCATTAGTCCCATCTCTGCACATACAATACGTAAAGGTGTATATATTATATTGGTGTGTGTGTGTGCACACGTGTGCACGGCTATTCCCCTGATTCAGTTCCTCCTTCCCAACAGAGACTTCCTTCCACGCGGTTCAGGAGTAGTGACCCGCAGACCTTTGATCCTCCAGCTGCTCAACGCGGACGAAGGTACGTGAGGGTTAGTGTGGTTCTGACATCCGGCCACCAGGGGGCGCGTCTTGCAAACGCCCCGCCTTGCTTTGGGACAGAGATGGAAGTTTTTGTCTTTGTTTTCAGGTTGTTAAAGTTATCCAAACCCATCAAAATGAGTTCATTTAAGATGCCTTGTGCATCCTGTTCTTCATGAGCTGTTACGCTGTTGTTCCAGAGTACGGGGAATTCTCCCACTGCGATGGGAAAAAATTCACAGACTTCGACGAGGTCCGCGATGAGATCGAGGCCGAGACCCGAAGGCTCACGGGATCCAACAAAGGCATCTCTGGTGTTCCCATCAGCCTCCGCATTCACTCCCCACACGGTAACACAACTTCTGAACCGGCAAAAGGCCTTTTATTGTTCTGCATAACCATTAGAAGAGCAAACCAGTTCCAACCGCTGGAGCTCGCATGTAGCCACGCCTCCGTGGTAAGAACAGCCAATGGGAGGAGATCACCGGATATTGTCATGAGATGAGCAGTATAAGTGGAACATATAAAGAACCATATAGAAGCATTACGAAAGAGTTTATGTGTTCATAAAGACCACGGGGCTATTGCACGAAACCAGGATGAGGGATTAAGCCGGGATGTTATCCTGGATGAATTCAGCTTTGACTTGGTCGAATTAAACGCGGCCAAGTAACCATGGTGATCTATTCTTTGCAGCCAGCCGGCTCGCGCTCTCTGTCCGCCGGTGGGCGACACTGCGCAGTGAGGAGTGAGCAATTGTAAAGGTGATGAGGGTGATATATATATACTATATATAGTATATAAAATATATATATAATATATATATATATATAGTATATAAAATATATATTTATATATATAATATATATATATAGTATATAAAATTTATATATATATATAATATATATATATATATAATTTATATATATATATATATATATAAAGTCCCATTTACGTGTGTTTCTTCCTGCACCGTGATGCCCATTTCTGAACCACGTGCTGGATGAAGAAGCTCTGATATTGAGACGTGAGAGGCTGTTTAGATCCACAGTGCGAAGCCGTCTCAGCCTCCCACAGATGGTCTGTAGCACTGCGCTTGTTTTTATAAGCTGAACCTGTAAATAAAGGCACTATAGTGTGTGTTTGGCACTCAAGTCCGTGGCGCACATATTTATTACCTTTGCTGGCCCCAGAAGAATGTGTTACATCAAAGAGGATTTCCACAACATTGCAGGTAACATGAATTATAGACTACAAAGAGGTTTAGAATATGTGAGCAGGCATCTTTAAGTCATTTCTACAGAACATTTGCAAACTTACCAGCCTGCAAAATGTTTTGACCTGGATCATTTTGTTCTGTATGAGCATTCATTGTAGAACGATATTTAGAATTAGACACAGCTTATAGAGATTTGTGCATATGGTTGATAGAAGAGATGGTTGATAGATGAGATGGTTGATAGAAGAGATGGTTGATAGATGAGATGGTTGATAGAAGAGATGGTTGATAGATGAGATGGTTGATAGAAGAGATGGTTGATAGAAGAGATGGTTGATAGAAGAGATGGTTGATAGAAGAGATGGTTGATAGAAGAGATGGTTGATAGAAGAGATGGTTGATAGAAGAGATGGTTGATAGAAGAGATGGTTGATAGAAGAGATGGTTGATAGAAGAGATGGTTGATAGATGAGATGGTTGATAGAAGAGATGGTTGATAGAAGAGATGGTTGATAGATGAGATGGTTGATAGAAGAGATGGTTGATAGAAGAGATGGTTGATAGAAGTGGTTGATAGATGAGATGGTTGATAGAAGAGATGGTTGATAGAAGAGATGGTTGATAGATGAGATGGTTGATAGAAGAGATGGTTGATAGAAGAGATGGTTGATAGATGAGATGGTTGATAGAAGAGATATTCTCGTGTTGGGAATATGATTTGAAATGAGTCTTTTGGGGGATTTTCTAGAGGAACATTTATTATTTATTCCCTCTGCTCACTTTTAAGGCAAAGAAGGAGAAATAATAATATATTTTATTTATATCATGCTTTCCATGGGAGGCCACCCAAAGACACGTAACATAACAAGCATACGCATAAAACAAGCAATTAAAACAGCCTACAACTTTCCTAGTAAGTAGGTCATTTTAGATTCCATTTCCGCGTTCAGTGGGTCTGCGATTGTCTGCCAGGCTTCTTTTCTCTTTAATTACAGCTGCCGTATTCCTTCGTTTGCTTATTAGATGCTTCACCTCATGCGTTTCCAATGAATCCGTGGAGTAGATGAAGGATCCAGGAGTTTAGACTGGAGTTCTCCTGCCGTAGATGAAGTCAACATGTTAACTACGCATGTGCTGGTGTCCTTGGTGGCAGTGCTGAACCTGACTCTGGTGGACCTGCCAGGCATCACCAAGGTGCCGATAGGCGACCAGCCGGCGGACATCGAGAACCAGATCAGAGACATGATCATGCAGTTCATCTGCCAGGAGAACTGTCTCATTCTGGCTGTGACGCCGGCCAACGCCGACCTGGCCAACTCCGACGCCCTCAAACTGGCCCAAGACGTTGACCCGCAGGGTGAGCTGTGTGTGTGTGTCTGTGTGTGTGTGTGTGTGTGTGTCTGTGTGTGTGAGGCTCCACACCTCAATGCCTCCTTGGGATTAACGATCTCTTTTTCTCCATCTTCCTCTCAGGCCAGCGCACAATCGGTGTGATCACCAAGCTGGACCTGATGGATAAAGGAACAGACGCCCGCAACATCCTGGAGAACCGGTTGCTTCCCCTACGCAGAGGTGTGTGTGTGTGTGTGTGTGTGTGTGTGTGTGTGTGTGTGTGTGTGTGTGTGTGTGTGTGTGTGTGTGTGTGTCACACACTGTTGTTACCATTGTGTCGATCAGTAGTTCCTTTTCTCTTCTTCTTTGTGTGACTCATCTGGTGCACTTTAGTAGGACATCCCATTCGTACTATCAACAGTGTGTGTGTGTGTGTGTGTGTGTGTGTATGTACAAGATTACACAAGTCATTTCTATCTATGCAGTGACTCACTGAGTAAACCACCTGGCGCTGTGGCTCCTTCATGCTTCTCCCACAGAGCTAAAGCATTAGCTATGGAGCTGTGACTCTGCTGTGGAACTAACAGACTCCCAGTGGAAGGAATGCCGTCTGGGACGCGTTCCCAAGGACGCGTCTCGGATGATGCAAGTTGAGCCTGCGTCTCGTCAGCGCCGAGATGCTTCCTTCTCACAACCACCACATGTTCTCACTGCAGTTCAGGGCCTCGGATGGCGGATGGATGCAGGTCAGGGCTGCGTCCTGCCTCTGCTCCCCTGGCTTCTCTAAACGCCGTCATGCTCCCGGTGAATCAGGAGGTTTCTGTCCAGGACGGGTGGAGGTGTCTCAGGCATCATAAGTTCACGTTGAGCCATACGGTCCCATTATCTAGACCCTCTTAAAACGCATCGTGACAGTGAATGCAACCGGACCGCTTTCACAGGCCTTCTCTCCTGGCGTCAGGAAGTGGGAGGAGCTACTTGCGAGCTGTATTAGATGGCGTTACAATGGTAAATATGCTGATGATGTATTCAGCATATGGAGCCCCCTTGGCTGAGCTGTCCGTCTGTGTATTCTGTCATGTACGGAGATGTGACGGAGGCCACGAGGTTCACGCCCCCTCTGCCCCCCCAGGTTACATCGGTGTGGTGAACCGCAGTCAGAAGGACATCGAGGGGAAGAAGGACATCAAGGCAGCGCTGCTCGCCGAGAAGAACTTCTTCACGTCGCACCCGGCTTACAAGCACATGGCGGCGAGCGCGGGCACGCCGTATTTACAGAGGGTTCTGAACCAGGTAGCACACACTCGTCCTCCATGTAGACTCATCCATCTACACGCCACGGTGACCCGCCTTGCTTTGTCTCTGCAGCAGCTGACGAACCACATCCGGGACTCCCTGCCGGCCCTCCGGAGCCTCCTGCAGAGCCAGCTGCTGGAGCTCAGCCGGGGGGCCGAGGAGTACCTGCAGGACCCCCCCGACGACGCCGCACGCCGCACCCGGACGCTGCTCCGGTCCGTCAGCCGTCGACCTACTGCCCGTCTCTGTCTCTCCACGCTACATTTACACTACGGCGCCCTCTTCCACTCCCACCTCCTCTGCCTGATTGGTTCTTAGCCGCTGTGGCGTGTTCTTCACTGATTGGTCACGTGACCGCGTCGATGATCGTTTCAACGTGATGACTAATACGACGCCTTTCAGCCAAGAACTGACTAAAGCAACTGCACATCATCGTCCTGTTTATGGTGTCACGCCCGCTGTGCATTAATGGTCATGTGATACGTGTGCGAAGGGCGCCGTGTGGACTGAGATCATGTCAAACGCCCGCGTGGACGGATTAGTGTGACTAAACCGATTCACCGCCGCCACTTATTGCGTTTGGTGTACATTTCCTTTCCCTGCTCTCACACACACACACACACACACAGACACACACACACACACACACACACACACACACACACACACACACACACACACACATCGCGTCTCTCGCGTGTCTTTTTTCCCGTTGTGACAGGAGAACAGGGTGTGAACTGTGTGCGGCAGTGATGGGAGTCGATCTGTGGGAAACGCCGGTCTGTGTCCTCGTCTCCTCAGGTCGGTTCAGCGCGTCGCCGTCGACTTCGAGAAGCTGATCGAGGGGTCGGGGGACAAAGTGGACACGGTCAATCTGTCAGGAGGAGCTCGCATCAACCTGATCTTCCACGAGCGATTCCCCTGTGAACTGGCCAAGGTAAATACACACATCTACACGTATGTATATATTCACACAGTACACTGTGTATATTCACACAATGCACTGTGTATATTCACACAGTGCACTGTGTATATTCACACAGTATACTGTGTATATTCACACAGTGCACTGTGTATATTCACACAGTATACAGTATATATTCATACAGTGCACTGTGTATATTCACACAGTATACTGTGTATATTCACACAGTACACTGTGTATATTCACACAGTACACTGTGTATATTCACACAGTGCACTGTGTATATTCACACAGTACACTGTGTATATTCACTGTGTATATTCACACAGTGCACTGTGTATATTCACACAGTATACAGTGTATATTCACACAGTGCACTGTGTATATTCACACAGTATACTGTGTATATTCACACAGTGCACTGTGTATATTCACACAGTACACTGTATATATTCACACAGTACACTGTGTATATTCACACAGTACACTGTGTATATTCACACAGTATACTGTGTATATTCACACAGTGCACTGTGTATATTCACACAGTGCACTGTGTATATTCACACAGTGCACTGTGTATATTCACACAGTGCACTGTGTATATTCACACAGTGCACTGTATATATTCACACAGTACACTGTGTATATTCACACAGTACACTGTGTATATTCACACAGTACACTGTGTATATTCACACAGTACACTGTATATGATGTAAGTAGTTTTAGTAGCAGTAGAAATAACAGTAAGACGTTCAGCCTGGTTGCTAGGCAGCCACAGTGGATGAAGTCACTCGTTGTGTTACATTCCTCACGTGAGACAGACGTCATTAACTCGACTTCGCTCGTCTTCAGTTTAAGTCGGACGAGAGGAAGCTGCGGCGGCAGATCACCTTCGCCATCAGGAACACCCACGGAGTCAGGTGGAGCTCGCTGTACTTCTACATGATGCTCCATCCTGCACCTGCTGCACCTGCTCACTGCCCCCCCTCAGGACGGGCCTGTTCACCCCCGACATGGCCTTCCAGGCCATCGTGAAGAAGCAGATATCCCGGCTGAAGGGTCCGTGTGTTCAGTTCGTCGACAACGTCAGCCGAGAGCTGCTCGCCACCGTGGGCCAGTGTCTCAGCGAGGTGCGTGTGCGTGTGCGTGTGCGTGCGCCTTGTGTCCTGTATCTGACTCCAGGTCTGTTTTCTCTCCGTAGCTCAGTTCTTATCCCAAGCTGCAGGAAGAGACGGAGAGAATCGTAACCACGGAGATACGAGAGCAGGAGGGACGCTGCAGGGATCAGGTGATCATTAACAACGTTCTGATAACTGCTTCATACGTGTACTTCATTAATAGTAATCAGCTGTGTGTGTGTTCAGGTGTTGCTGCTCATTGATTTGCAGCTTGCTTACGTAAACACCAAACATGAAGATTTCATCGGCTTCAATAAGTGAGTAAAACCAAGCGACTCGTTCTCACGGGGGACGATGACCTCATCTGTCTCTGTGTCTCTGAGTTTGTCCGTCGTGTTTCAGTTTCTGAGAATAGTCTCGTGTGCCGACCACAACGAGTTTCCAAACTGACTGTTTTTGAGGGATCGGAGGTTTGTCGAGGTGGCGTCTCGGAGGAAGTGGCGTCCTCCCACCTCGCCACTTCCGTCCCTCCGGCAGGGAGTGAGGATTGTCCCGCCGGGTACCGCTGGCTGTCGGATCAGGATGAACAAAGCTGTGGTTGCGTTGCTCAAAGACGAGCCTCGTGTGCACCAGCTGATCGGGAGCGGCGTGTTGCTCGTCCCCGCTGACAGCGGCGTCCTCTACGCGGATCATCCTGTCCGGTGTTCCGCCGTTCATCCCAAACGAGCGATAAATAGCGAGCTGCAGAGGTTTGGGAAGTTTGCCGGTGAATGTGGGATGTAAAGATCTGAGACACGTCCGGTCTCACCTGGACTCACCTGGCTGGACGGCGCCTGCATGGTGCACGCCAGTTTTTGGTCACATTACAGGTCATTTAGGTGACGCTTTCTATCCAAAGCGACCTACATTGCATTGTCTTGCTCAGGGACACTTCAACATGCGACACGGAGCAGTCGGGACTCGAACCGTGGACCACCGTGGACTGGACCTCGTAGACACCTGGAGAACCAAACATCCACACTGCACATGGGGGAGGGTCACATTTCACTGGAATCTACACCTGGACAAGCGTCAGGAGGCGGGGAAGAAGCCCTGCGTGGTGATTGGCAGGGACAGAAGAGTCGAGGTGGACTGAGGTCTTTGGTCCAGAGGTCTCCCCAGAAGCCCGCTGGCGGTCTGCGTTGGGGAGCGGAACGCAGACCTGCAGTGGAGGTCCGCGGGGAGCTACAACCAGGACGCAGAATGTGGGCATTGTGGAGCTGCTGAGGACACATATTACAAAACGATGCTTAATGTCTTTCTGCAGCTTCTGGCTGATTGTTAGTTTGTGACGACGGTTTAAAGAGATGTTTTTATTTGATTTATTTTATCAAATCATTTTGTGTCTCCCTGCAAACGGAGTAATAGAGGGATTTTCTCTCTCTCTCTCTTTGTGTCTGTCTGTTTGTCTCTCTCTGTCTCTATGTGTCTCTCTGTCTCTTTGTGTCTGTCTCTCTGTCTCTTTGTGTCTCTTTGTCTCTGTCTCTTTGTGTCTGTCTCTTTGTCTCTGTCTCTTTGTGTCTCTGTCTCTGTCTCTTTGTCTCTGTCTGTCTCTGTCTCTCTGTGTCTGTCTGTCTCTCTCTGTGTCTTTCTTTGTGTCTGTCTCTTTGTGTCTGTGTCTGTCTCTTTGTCTCTGTCTCTTTGTGTCTGTCTCTTGTGTCTGTCTCTTTGTGTCTGTCTCTCTGTCTCTTTGTCTCTTTGTGTCTGTCTGTGTCTGTCTCTGTGTCTCTGTCTCTTTGTGTCTGTCTCTCTGTCTCTTTGTGTCTGTCTCTTTGTGTCTGTCTCTTTGTCTCTGTCTCTTGTCTCTGTCTCTTTGTGTCTGTCTCTCTGTCTCTTTCTCTCTGTCTGTCTCTCTGTGTCTGTCTCTTTGTCTCTGTCTCTTTGTCTCTGTCTCTGTCTCTGTCTCTTTGTGTCTGTCTCTTTGTCTCTGTCTCTTTGTGTCTGTCTCTTTGTGTCTGTCTCTTTGTGTCTGTCTCTTTGTCTCTGTCTCTTTGTGTCTGTCTCTTTGTCTCTTTGTCTCTGTCTCTTTCTCTCTGTCTCTCTGTGTCTGTCTCTCTGTCTCTCTGTCTCTTTGTGTCTGTCTCTTTGTCTCTGTCTCTTTGTGTCTGTCTCTCTGTGTCTTTGTGTCTGTCTCTTTGTGTCTGTCTCTCTGTCTCTTTGTGTCTGTCTCTGTCTCTTTGTGTCTGTCTCTTTGTCTCTGTGTCTCTTTGTGTCTGTCTCTCTGTGTGTCTGTCTCTTTGTGTCTGTCTCTTTGTGTCTGTCTCTTTGTGTCTGTCTCTTTGTGTCTTTGTTGTCTCTTTTGTGTCTGTCTCTTTGTGTCTGTCTGTCTCTTTGTCTCTGTCTCTTTGTGTCTGTGTCTGTCTTTGTGTCTGTCTCTTTGTGTCTGTCTCTCTGTCTCTCTGTGTCTCTCTGTGTCTCTCTGTCTCTCAGCGCTCAGCAGTCGTGCAAACTAAGCAGTAAGAAGACGTTTGCAGCAACGGCAGCAAACCACGTAAGAGTTTAATTCACACCTGCGTGTTTCATGTCCTCTGATGTGTTTATGGAGGGTTGTCATGTGACCAGAATGGTAGAATCCGACTCATTGAGCGCTAATGAAACACACAGCAGAATCTCACAGTAGATAAACTTCCTGTCCCGTGGAAACCTCGTATCTCCAGATGTGACGATGTAGAATGTCCGTGCCCCACGGGTGTACTACTGCATTACTGTACTCTTTAAGTACTTTATCATCCTTCATCACGGTGCTCTTCAAGTACAAAGTCCTTAAACGTGCCTTTTCAAAGTACATTTGCTGATGGTACTTGTGGTTAAATATGGTTTGGAAGGCAGACGTTAGACTTGTAGTGGAGTATTAATGACCACGGACAGCGATGAACCACTGTCGTTATCAGCGTTAACAGGAGCATGTTTGGGTTTGAGGAGCGGCGGAAAGTTTAGTTTCATTCCAACGCAGACAAAGACACGCGGAGCGATCTGCACACCAATCCTCAGCATCGCTGTCGCCTCCCTCAGAAAGACCTCATGTTCCCTCCATGGGACACTGACTGTTGGATCTGCCTGTGTGTCCCTGCAGGGTGTGGCCCCTCCCTCCAGACTGATAGTAGGAGCCCCCCCTCTGCAGACATGCACGCTGCCTCACGGCTTCTCGCTCGCTTCCTCTTTTTGGTTTTATTATCTGCCACTGATTCCCTTGGAGGTCTTTCACAGATGGTATGCGCTCTCTGTTTTAACATAATCGTCTTTCCTCCATAAGCACGAGCAGATGTTCATGTTCTCCGCCCGGCGTCTCCACGCTCACTTCCTGTTCGCTTATTCACCGCACGTCTTTATCTCCCAGAGCCACTCGCACGTTGCTTTATGGCTCACACAGCTTATTCTACTACAGTGTCAAATGGCCTCCTCACCCCTCGTCGTGTCCCGCAGGTCCTACGCAGAGGCTGGCTGACCATCAGCAACGTCGGCCTCCTGAAGGGCGGGGCCAAGCAGTACTGGTTCCTCCTCAGCGCCGAGAGCCTATCCTGGTTCAGGGACGAGGAGGTGAGGCATCCAAAGTGAAAACACGGCGACACACAGTTTTTTCATCAAGTTTATTCACACAGATTCAGTCAGACGGCCCCGTGGTCGGGGGGGGTGAGGGGTGAGGGGGTGAGGGGGTGAGGGCGGCAGGTTGTGGGGGTCAGTGGGGCTGCCATCTGTCTGCCTGTCTGTGCCTGCTGTACAGGAGCAGAAGGTCTGCACAGCAAGTGTAGACAGGCAGACACACCACAACAGTCAAGAGAGGAGCGCAGGAAGTGAGGTCAGAGGGGGGAGGGGCCGGGCTCACATCTGGATCAGAAGACGGCGGGTTGTGTGCGTATAGTGTCACAGGCGTCGCTGATTGATGGACGGAATGCTTTCATGTCAAGTTGGACCTCTTGGTAACCATGGTAACCAACTAAACTAAACCGCCCACAGTTCTCTTTGTCCCCCCCCCCCCCCCCCTCCCTCCACCTGGACCGGCTGGTGAGCGCCTCCGTTTCGCCCATTCATTCCTCTGACACCCCCCACCTCGCCCCCCTCCACATTCGCCCCCTCCTCTCCCCATTCTCCCCCTCTCCCCCTCTCCCTCTCTCCCCCTCTCCCCCTCTCCCTCTCTCCCTCTCTCCCCCTCTCCCTCTCTCTTTCGTCCTCCTCTGGGGGTTCAGGCATTTGGATCAACTCACTCTGACACAGCTGGATCTGACCCAAGCCAAACACACACACACACACACACACACACAGTGGAGTTGTGTGTGCAGCATACAGTACACATGCAGAGTCTGATGTAAACAAACTGGCGTGCAAATAGTGCAGAAAAATATACACAAGTCAGACAGACGCACAGACACTTTTCAGATAAACACTGCACTTGTTGAACACACACGCACGCACACACACACACACACAGCTGGGACAAATAATACGAAGGCAAATATCTGTCGACCACATCGGACACACAAAGCTTTTGTGTCACTTTACAGATTAAAGCTGGTAAAAACCTTCTTGAATTTGTTTGAGCGCCTGCACCTCCTCAGTGCTCCTCAGTGCTCCTCACTGCTCCTCACTGCTCCTCAGTGCTCCTCAGTGCTCCTCACTGCTCCTCACTGCTCCTCAGTGCTCCTCAGTGCTCCTCACTGCTCCTCAGTGCTCCTCACTGCTCCTCGCTGCTCCTCAGTGCTCCTCAGTGCTCCTCACTGCTCCTCAGTGCTCCTCAGTGCTCCTCACTGCTCCTCACTGCTCCTCAGTGCTCCTCAGTGCTCCTCACTGCTCCTCGCTGCTCCAACCAGTGCTCATTCAGTGCTCCTCCTCACTGCATTTCAGTGCTCCTCACTGCTCCTCACTGCTCCTCCTGTGTAGGGAGGTTGTGTTTGGGAGGCCCGGGTGCAGAACCTCCTCTCATCTGGTCGACTTCTCTCTTTGCGCCCAGACAACCTCTGGACATTCGTTTTTTCTTTGACTATTAACCTCCTCCTGCATTTACTTCTTTTCTCCTTCCTCACCTCCTCACCTCCCACACCCACTCCCCCCAAGCGCCTGTGGTCTCTGTGGGTGCTCTAAACCTTCCTGGCTGGAAAATCTGCTGAAACAGGCTTTGTCCAAACACCAGCTAACAAGATCTGCCCAGAGGAATCCCACATGGCTGTTTCTACACGTGTGTGTGTGTGTGTGTGTGTGTGTGTGTGTGAGGGTCGATCTCACATCCATTAGTGGAGAGGAGGACACACACACACACACACACACACACACACAAGATGCACATGCAGAACCTCAAAGCACCCTGAAAAT
>BMAF01000008.1:18424831-18434831 GCA_014132575.2 Gasterosteus nipponicus | reverse complement strand
GAATTATGGGTTTTAATTAGGTATCACTCCAGCTATCTCATGCTCGTATGGTCAGCAGGTCATCTTAACTCGGGGTAGATACAGTGCAACTGGGCTTTTGTGTGTTTTGTATTTGAATTATTTTGTATTTTTTCAAATCACAACATTGAAAGTCGTCTGCAGAGATCGTTAATCTACGAGAGAATAAAGTTACACAGTTAGAAGTTTTAATATCTGAGCTGTAATCTGTCCATAAATACCATGGAAACTTCTCAATAATGGATGCATCACGTACCACTAAAATACCTTTATTAATATTTAACTGTTATAAACACAGACCTTTCCAAGCCTTTTATTAAATAATTAACTCTTTGCAGCCTCTGGTTCCATGAAACACGGCCAACATTTCCCACTTATTACGAAAACAGCACCGATATCAAAGGGGTCCAGCAGGAAACGGTCATCAAGGCACGTTGGTAAGGTCAGAGGTCAACACCCGTCAGTGGGCGAGGTGTCCCAGCTCCTCGTGGATCTCCGCCTCGTCCCACGGCCCGTGGATGTTGTCCTTGTGCCTCTGCAGTTTGACCAGCAGCAGCGGGCAGAGTAGCGTGACGCTGCCCAGGGCCAGGGCCAGCAGCGCGGCCCCCCCGGGGCACCGCGACCCCAGACCGGCCACCCCCACCACGCACACCCCTGCGCACACGGCGGTGAACTGTCCCGGGGGGGCGCTGCCCCTCAGCCTCTGCAGCAGGCAGGGCCACAGGGCGAACACCAGCAGGGCGCAGCTGAGCATGGCGAAGGTGTGCAGGGCGCCGGGCAGCCGGGAGGCCAGACACACCGAGGCAAACAGCGCGGCGTTCAGGGAGAGGCTGCCGGGGGGGGCGGGCCGAGCGTAGGGGAACGTCACGAGGTGGGCCAGCAGCATCACGGCCGCCATGGCGTACACCGTGTCCGTGCTCACCGACTCCGTCAGCGTCTTCAGCACCGGGGAGAAGCCGAAGGTGAAGGAGAGGAAGATGGCGGCGCTCTGCAGGTCGGCCAGTCGGGTCCGGGGCTCGCAGCCCGCCGGGGCCGACAGGGCGCGGTGGAGGCCGTAACCCAGCAGGGCGCAGACGAGGCTGGTCCACAGCAGCGTCTCCGGGGACAGCAGACTCTGAGAGGACGAGGGAGACGTACCGTCGTCATGAGGACCGCACATTTAAAAACAAGGCGCAGTGGAGTCCTGAGGAAGCTCTACCTGCTCCATGTAGAGCCAGAGCGTGATGAAGATGGCCACGCACGACAGCTGCTCCCCGACGAAGCCCGCCTCCCTCACCACGGCCCAGTATCGGTACTGACGGAGGCCCTCGTTCCTCCGCAGCTCCTCCAGGAACCGCTGGTCCACGTAGTTGTCGGGGTACGGCTGGCGCTCCCACAGAACCTTCCGCCAGGGCACAGCTGGACCCGGGGCCCCATCTGGTCCCATGACCCTAGAAATAAACACGCAAACAAACGCACACACGTTGAGTATTAAACTTGTTCTGCATCATTTTACTTTCCTAAAGTTCATTAGCGATGTCATATATATATATAATAATTACATTTAAACATATAAATCACTGGGAACACAGATGAGCCCGTGTTGAACTTATCCACTGCTTCATTAGCGGTTAGAATATTGAAGTCGGCATTTACGATTATTTTAGCAAGCACTTGAAGTAGCTTTAAAGACCGAGTTAACGTTGAGTCGAATCAGCTTCTAGACGTTTATGTGTTGTGAGATGCATGTTGTGGTCAAACATGGTGTAAACGTGTCTGGTGCTAAAAGCAGCCAGAACGTGTCGCTTTAGAGAGACGGAGCATATTTGGGATGACGTCAGTATTCTGAAGCGTTTCACCGGTTGATCGCTGCTGCTAGCATGAAGCTATCGCTACTCATAGAACCGGACGTGTCTGACGTAACCGCGTGTTTTATGGAAAACGAGATGTTGTTAATCCGTTAGTCACAAGAACAAAATAATTAAACATAATAATTCCTCACCGTTCTGCGATGGCGTTTTATTCGGGACGGACGTTCGGGTCCTCCGCTGTCATCATGGCGGAAGTGAGTTTCCGGCAGCGCTCACGCGCCCCCTGCTGGTTCCGTTGAAGCACAAAGCGCGTCACCGACTGTCTGCCTACGTCATCCTGTTCTGACGTAACAACAACTTTCCAAAAGGTGTCGTAGAGGTTTCATCTCATTATGCGCGTTGGGTACATTTAAACACGCATTTGTCCGTGTGAGCACACAAAAAGAGAACACAATACACATTTAAAACAGTCCATGCTGTTTAAAGTACTGATGACTGACCGTGTTTAAGAACATTTAGTTTATTTACAAATTAAAATATAAAAGACTCTGCATCCATTGTTTCATTATTCTTCAGGTTGCAGATGTGGAAAGAAACTTCCCTGTTGAAGCAAAAATCTTACTCAGACACTTTGTATATTTTAAAATATTTGATATCTTTTATTTTTGTAGAACATTGAACTCCTTTAAAATAGGTCAGAAACTTTAATATTGCCAATCCATCACTCATAGACTCAACACAGTGCTGAAAGTAGCAACATAATGTGCATAATCACTTAAACTGAGGCAGATGATGAAGATCATGACATCATATTTTATACCAGAAACCCAAAATATGAACATTCACTTCAAAAGACTCACTGTTCAAAGTTCAGTTACACACCATCGGAAGGCTGTTAAAAGGTTGAATAGACACACACACACACACACACACGGTAATGTAACCCAATATTAATATACTGCATGTTTTCCATAAGTTGGCTTTAAAATGTGTAAATGAGGCATTTCGTTATAACGTGTGTGCTAGTTTAAGCATTTACAGAGATAATTGTTTTACATCTCGTAGCCATCAAACAAGAAATCAATTTCCTCCGTGTTTATATTAGTAGAATTTAATTTAGGAGGAAACAGAAGAACAAAATGTTTGCCTGAAGCTTCTCGCTGTGAACGATGAAGACGTGCTCTTCATCTGTGACCCAAGCGTCTCCTGCAGAGCTCACTGGGACAACAAGACCAGAAGGCACCAATGAGCCGTCCTCCAGAGGACCAACTGGACCCGCTCATCCGCTGTGTTGACCTGAGGACAAGGACCAGGGAGAGGACAAGGACCAGGGAGAGGACAAGGACCAGGGAGAGGACAAGGACCAGGGACACGTCGCTCTGTGTCTCAGAGGCAACTCTGTGTCGATGGTTCGTAGAACATGAAAATCAAAGGAAATGCAGAGATAAAAAAGGTGGAGAAGGGACACTTCAAAGGGAGCAGCGCCGCCGCGTCGCAGAGGTCACGACCCTCCAGGTGTCCCTGGCACAGAAGGAGACATCTTCACACAGGACACCTGTCAGTGGCAGCAGTGAGGCTTCACGTGGGGGGCAGTGGTCCTTAAGAGATGTCCTGTGCGCCAGGGTTCATCGAACAGAAAAGGGAGCCCGTCGCCATGGTAACATACAAGACACAGAGTAGATCGGACTTCCCACTCTTGTTTGGCAGAGAAATATAAACTCATGTTATATCACGTGTCCTTGTTCCTCCTAAAACACGTCCAGAGAAACAAGGACTTTGTTTGGTTTGTTCGGCAGCATTTGTCTCAGTAACATTGTGACGACTAATGATGTCACTTCCTACGAGTTCATGCTGCAGCAGAGAGGTCGGGGGGCAGTAACTGAGAACGTGTCTGTGTGTGTGTGTGTGTGTGTGTGTGTGTGTGTATGACATCGCCAGCCAATCTCTCCCCCGTTATGTGCGGAGCTTCCTCTTGTCCTCAAACAGCGAGCGGACCAGGTAGACCTGAACTGCAGAGATCATCGTCATGACGACCACATTCACCACCGACCAGAAGTTGACCCGGTCGAAGTTGCTCTCCTGGATGTTGCGGTCTCGAGCCTCGAAGGCCCGAAGCACCGTCTGGATGTGCACGCTCTTCCCCAGGCGAGCCTTCACGTTGTTGATGGTGTCCTGTGGGGGGAGGAGGGACATGGGTGAGACGGACGTAGCTGGACTCTCCGCGGCAGCGGGAAAGAATCGGACTTGTGTCTCTAAAAGCGACCACAGGATGCAGCAGAAGCTACAACGAGGAAGAGGAGGAGCCTGTCGCCACATTCTACGTCAGGCTACACGTTCCCCGTATGTAGGTGAGCTTTCAGGTCCCCAAAGGGCCAAACAGAGGTCAGGTGGTTACGTCTTCCACGGAGGAAAAACACTTCCTGCCAGGCCGAGCCACTCACTTCCTGTCGTTACAGCAGTGAGCAAATGAGGCCCATGTGACCTCCGACACGGATTCAGAAGCAGCTCCTGCTGACGTCGCGGAGACAGTAGGGGAGAGTTCACCGTGTGTCCCGCCGAGGACTCGGCTTGTGTAAGGGCCCTCATGTCTCTCAGCAGGGGGGCCCGTGCTGCCACGACCACAAACAAGCTTCATTGGATCTGAGCTCAGTTAGCAGCTGCTAATGCTAAGCTAACCGTTGAATGAGTCTGCATGTTAGCCAGACAGACAGGTTAAATGGGCTGCCAGGATCGTCCCTCACCATGATGTCCTCCAGCTTCATGTCCAGCACGTCGGTCCCCTGGACGTACTCCTTCCAGTCCTCCACCTCGTCGTCTCGCTCCATGTTGTCCAGGATCAGCTCGAAGAAGACGAGCTTCTCGGAGACGGCGCTGAACGTGTTGTCGAAGCAGAACATGTAGTCTCCGTCCTCGGTGTCCACCACGCTGGAGGAAGGAGAAAGGCGGTGAGACAGTGTGGATTTGTTTGGCTGAATGAAGCTACATTTCGACTTGTGAAAAAGGAACGAATGTTAAACTTCTTTCTAAAACGAGACAAGTGATCGTCGGGTTCCAAACTTACGTGTGAACTCCGTCCGACTTGCGATAGTCGCTGAACACCACCTGGCCAGCAGGAGCGGTGATGAAGAAATCTACATCCAGCCCTGAGCCGTCCAATACCTGTGGAGGAAAAGGGGAAGCATCAGAGACATCAGCCTCTACATTTGTCCTGCGACGCACAGAAGGTGTGAGAGCAACTCCGTGACGTCACAGCAGACGTCAGCGTCATTCGGCTGCAGGCTGACCGGCATAACAGGTTTACTGCAGGTGTGCGACTATTACCTGCCGTCGCTCACTAGCACGTTGCCTTTAACGTGGAAGTGGGAGACCACACGTTACCATGGAAACAGCAACGACCCGCCACCGGGGGGCGGCGGCTTGTGACGAATGGGTTACGCTCACCTGGTACTCGATCTCCAGCGAGGCGTCCTTCTTCATGGTCTGGAAGAAACACTCCTTCCGGCCGGCGGGCAGCGTGAACGTGAAGTCGCTGTCCAGAGACTGGGAGAAGGAAGCCAGCACCGCGCTCCTCCCCGGGAACAGGGCTCCGAACACGGACAGGGCGCACAGCGTCGCCCGGACGGCCTCCATGGGGTCGATGGCTGCGGGTTTGTGGTTAAAAAGAGCCGGAACGCGGCGGGCGGGCGTTAGATACGTTGGTCCCAAACTTCACTTCAGCTGGAAATGTTCTTCTCACTTTTAGTACTGAAGACTGTCCGGACGTCAGGACCCCGCCTGATTAAAATCATCTACTCGACTTTACGTTTCTCCGATTTAATATAATATAATTCAACACAAACAAGATGGTGTGTGTATATATGTATATATATATATATATATATATATATATATATATATATATATATATATATATATATATATATGTATATATATATATATTAGGCACATATTCTCGCGCTGCACTGTGGGATATGTATTCTTTAAAGAAATGTTATTTCCCAATACAATTAATACATTTACATAAAACACAAAACGTTTTTTCTATATTTAAATATAGATAAGTCTATTAATTGCAGTTGCACTAGCTTTTATTTGAATGATTTTTGTAATTTCAGCGAAATGACCCTTTAAATTAAAAATGAATTGAAATTGATAGATGATATGTCTGATATGATACATGTATGATTACATTACATTGCATTTATATATATGTATGCATATATCTTCACTGCAGTCCGGCCTCAACAATATGGCGTTATATTTGTGCCACAATCCTGAGCGCGTAATTGTAAGTTTTGAGCACAGAGAACTGTGTTGTAGCAAAGAAAAACATTCCGTGCGCGCAGTTTACTGAGGTGCCCTCGCCACAAACTGGTTTTCTGCGCGCAGGCAGCCGTTGCTGCGCTCGCTCCACCTCTTCACGCTGCGCTCGCTCGACGGTTCACTCTGCGCTCGCTCGACGGTTCATTCACGCGCTCGCTCGAACTGCAGCAGCGTTACATTTGTGCCACAAAACCAACCAATCAGAGAATTAAAGAAGGTCAATTGTGATTGGCTGTTGGTCTCCAATCACAACGCTTCCTAAAGAAGACGAAAAAAAGTGATATTAGAAGTCCGGCTAGCCACCATCAGACATGACCGAAGCGAATGATGACAACAGCAACAATACGCCACAACGTCAGGTGAGTTAGTCAATTCTAGTTTTGTGATGTTATGTTTTTCGGTGCATTTGATGAAACCTGCTGTTATCCGACCGTTTCGGAAAAAATGAAGTTCGCTAGCTAGCCGGAGATATAGCTATAACTTAAGCTAACCTACCGGCTAACATTAATGTTGTTATTGTAGCAAGCATGGCTTACTTTTGTAAATGAAAAACTGTACCTTATGTTTTGTCATTTTTATGTCTTAACATGTTAAAATGATATAGGGTCATGGTGCAGTTGAGTCAGCAGCCCGAAATTTGGTGTCTGTGTTGCTAAACAGTATGGCCACTAACTGCCCAACACGGCCGTCAGAGACGGAGCTCCCTAGAACTGTGCAGCAAGAAATGACAAGGTTCGTTCACCTAGATATGTTCATATTGAAATCATGATGAAATGTATTATTTGTAAGTTCACGTCGTAAATGCAATTTGGTAACATTATGTCCAGTCGGTTTAATCACTTGGATGTCTAAATTCAAATGGGTGTTATGATTCACCTTGAGACAGTACTTTGGTTTGTAGGCCAAGTGCATTTTAAAAAATATGCTATTTAGAATATTGGCTTGATTGTTATATATACCGTATATATAATAAACTAATACAAAGCTACCTTTTAATCCACAGATCCTTTCCAGGATATTTCAAATCGAATTTCAGTCGTGGTAAAAAGAGGTGTTTGACTGCCACCAAGCACCTTAAGACCAGCAAAACAACGGCTCTTAATTTTTATCTTCTGCCAAAAAGTACATTACATACACCGTTGCCAACTGAGGAGCTTGAACTCCTCCAGGCGGGTATGGGAAGACAAACTGTGTCTCTTCCTGAAGATGGTGACCACACAGAGGTAAACTTCTCAGTCCAACTGTTTGACTTGTAATTAAAGGTAGTTATTGTAAAATATACTGTGCTTTAGCTTTTCACTGTCAAGGATTTGTGTGTGTATCTTTATTTTAATTTTTACTTTGTTGTTAACCAAGATTTCAAAGCTCCTGACGAACGCATTTCCAAAAATGGAGGATCTTTGTGGGGGATGGCTTTTGCATAAGGCAACAGGTCTGTAAGACTAAGATTGTTTTGTTGAATTATCATATTTACTGTTTATCACATGCCAATCTCCTATTTATCTTTGGTGCATGTAAACCCTTATCGTGTATTAATTACTTTTTTGTAAGCATTAGAGATGACTGACAAAATGTAATTTTTTTTTCCTCAACAAAACACATAATTTTAAGGCATTTTTCTCCCTCTCTTTTTCTAAATAAAGGTGGCAGTGGTCGACGAAAGCTGATTGTCATTGCACCAGAAGCAGAGGGGTATTCTGTCAGAGCTCTGCGAGCTGCGTCAGCAGGGGGCAAAGCCACGTTTTACATCGTACCACTCCAGGAGACTTTAGACACCTCTCCTCTGCCTTCTGACTCACAGCATTTTTCCAAAATGCCAAGGAAGACATGCTACCAGTGTAAAGAGGCGATGCCTTTGCATATGCTTGCAGTACACATAAAGACTTGCAAGGGAAAACTCTCCTCCGACGAGACTTGTGAAGAGGTGAGAGAAAGTTTGTTTTTCCAAAGTTAAAATGAAAATAAAAATATATCAATAGTTTACTTAAAATACCGTTTTGTAAACCTGCAGTCCTCTGATGAGTTATGGGTTGTGGAGAACAAGTGCAAGGTAAGGCCATAACTAAAATCCAAAATCTCTTCAGTTGCCTTTTGCACCAGTAATCTTTTTTTCACTTGCTTGAAACATGGACCAACTTTCTTTCAAACTTAAGGTGGTTTGTCCAATTTGCACCAAAGAATTCCCAGATAATGAGATCACATTCCATGCTAGCCTATGTGGAGAGAGGTAATCTGCTTTTTTGAGCTCTGTGTATAATACATATTTTGTCTATGTATACATATGGAGTGTTAGGTGTTTGAAACTGCATTGTTTTTCATGTACAGCTTTGAATGTACAGTGACTTCTGAAGCAAATGACAGTGGCCCAAGTACGCATGCTCAATCTCCAGTATGTAAACCAAGAAGGTATGTATTATTTATATGCCCTTAGTGTGAGTTTATATCAAATACAAAAATATTTATGTGCACCACAATTTACACAATCCATGTTTTCCAGCCATCTTCTCTAGAAATCACATTTTATCAAATTATTTAACACAGCACATTTATAATCACATGTAATTTGATTCTTTTCCAAACACTTTTCAGCATACTGCTTGATGGAACTATAAAATGGCAATAATGTATACAAATTGTTTTTGATAATTTGGGACTATCTTATGTTTTCTGTCCTCTTTAAGTACGGAAGATGTATTGCACTTCCTTGAACATCAAGTTGACACAACAACAGAATTTAAGTTGTGTGTGGACAGAGAAGACCTTCCAGACAGGGGCATTCTCCAGTGGAAAAGAAAGAAAGCTGCATCTCCTGCCAGTGCTCTTAAGGTGGTGTATATAGGAGAGGCAGGTATTGATACAGGAGCACTTAGGAAAGAGTTTTTAACTGGTAAGTTGTTCATTTAACCGCTGTGTTCGAATATGAAACCAAACCAATCAATAAGCTAAAACTGGGTATTGCTGTTTTGTCTAAGATATGGTTTCAGGTATTGAAAACAGGTTCTTTGAAGGAGCTGGAAACCAGGGTAAAAATCCCAAGTACTCTTTGACAGACCTTGATAACGAAAACTTCAGGTTGGTACATCCTTTTTTTTTTCTTTTTTTTTTTTACACATTACTGCCATGAACTGGATGTAAGGAGTTTTTTTACTGAGATGTTTTCTACCTTGCACACAGAACTATTGGTGAAATAATGGCAGCCAGCCTCGCACAAGGTGGCCCACCTCCTGCTTTTTTGAGAGAGTGGTGCTACAACTTCCTCTGCACAGGAGAAGTGGACTTAAATTCTCTGTCTAAGGAAGATGTGGCCGATCTAGAATCTTGTCAACTCATCAGCAGGGTGAGCACTTTAGATATAAATAAGATTGTTTTTTACACCCATTTTATTAGCTGCTTTATTTCAAAAAAGCTTATTTCGTTTTTTTTCTCAGGTCGACGATTCTGCAGATGCTCAGTGTCTGATGTTGAACGTTGATGAAATTATAAGCTGTGGATACACGAGCCAGATCACCCTGGAATGCAAAGAAAGCATCATTCGGTAAGAATATTACACTTTAAAATATTATTCATTTAAAAATATAAACATTTCAAACCATGTTTTTTTTTTTTCTCCAAAGAGCAATTGTCCTACATTCTACTACAAGACTGATTCCAATGCTGCAGCAAATTCGAAAGGGCATGGAACTGTACGGCCTGGTGAACCAGATGGCTGCAAACCCTGAAGCTTGCCGCTCCCTGTTTGTTCCCGGGAAGATTATCAAGGTATCAATTTTAACTGCCACTTAATCTTTTCTTACATTTGCCTAGATATACATTACAGGCCAAAGGTTTGGACACACCTTCTCATTCAATGCGTTTCTTTATTTTCATGA
>BMAF01000008.1:18255712-18307945 GCA_014132575.2 Gasterosteus nipponicus | reverse complement strand
ACCGCAGGTGCGCCGCCGCTCGCCCTCTCACCTTGGTAGGACCTGTTTGGTCCTGAGTGAGGGTTCTCTCCGACAACCTTCCACACCACAATGGAGACACCTCATCATCTGATGTAGCAAAGCCCTCCATCTCACACCCCTGATCACCAGGCGGAGAGCCGGGGCTTTGGTGAGACCATGTGGAGACACGTGGTGTCTCATAGGAGACCTGCACCCTGAGGACAGCTTCTTCATCTGGGACACCACCGTCAGTGTGGTTCATCCATGCAGCGGACTTCACGCTACCGTGACCCACCAGCCCCCCCACGCACAGAAAGAAAGAAACGTCACACATTTACACCAGAAACACCGAAAATAAACAAAATAACCGAAAGAAATCAGACGATTCACCTCACGTCCACTCAGACAGCGAGAGCAAGTCTGTGAGCCCAGCAATCATTTCAATTCTCTCCCTCTGAAGCCACACACACACCACTGGTCATCTTAAATCACATCAGGTGTGTGTGTGTGCGTGTGTGCGTGTGTGTGTGTGTGTGTGTGTGTGTGTGTGCTGGTCTACTCTGAATTATTGACAGAGAGAATAATTGATTGGTTCACCTTCAGGTCTATCAGCCTCTGTCTGAGTGCTCACATCACATCAGCACACCTCCTCCCTCGCTTCCTCACTCACTTCCTCACTCGCTCTCCTCCTCACCTCCCTCCTCTTCTCCTCGCTCTCTCTCCCTCACTTCCTCCTCGCTTCCTCTCGCTTCCTCCTCGCTTCCTCACTCACTTCACTTCACTTCCTCCTCGCTCTCTCACCTCTCTCTCTGCTTCCTCCTGCTTGCCTCACCCTCGCTTCCTCACTCACTTCCTCACCTCTCCTCCTCGCTTCCTCACTCTCCTCTCTCCTCCCTCTCACCTCCTCCTCTCTTCCCTCACTCGCTTCCTCACTCGCTCTCTCCTCCCTGCGTTCCTCTCCTCACTTCCTTCGCTCATCCCTTACTCCTCACTTCCTCCCTCGCTTCCTCCTCGCTTCCTCCCTCGCTTCCTCACTCACTTCCTCACTCGCTCTCTCCTCCCTCACTTCCTCCCTCGCTTCCTCACTCGCTCTCTCCTCCCTCACTTCCTCCTCGCTTCCTCACTCGCTCTCTCCCTCCTCCCTCGCTTCCTCCCTCACTTCCTCACTCGCTCTCTCCTCCCTCACTTCCTCACTCACCTCCTCCTTCCTCCTGCTTCTCACTCGCTCTCCTTCCTCACCTCCTCCCTCGCTTCATCCCTCGCTTCCTCACTCGCTCTCTCCTCCCTCACTTCCTCACTTCTCTTCCCTCACTTCCTCACTCGCTTCCTCCCTCGCTTCCTCACTCGGCTCTCTCTCCTCACCTCCTCCTCGCACATCCTCCTCGCTTCCTCACCTCCTCCTCGCTTCCTCCCTCACTTCCTCACTCGCTCTCTCCTCCCCTCACTCTGCTTCCTCCTCGCTTCTCCCCTCACTTCCTCCTCGCTTCTCTCCTCCCCTCACTTCCTCCTCGGCTTCACTCGCTCTCCCCTCACTTCACCCTCCTCCCTCTTCTCCCTCACTTCCTCACTCGCTCTCTCACTCCCCCTCACTTCCTCCCTCTTCCTCCCTCGCTCCTCACTCGCTCTCCTCCCTCACTTCCTCCCTCGCTTCCTCTCCTCCTTCTCCTCACTTCCTCCCCTCACTCTCTCTCTCCCTCACTTCCTCCTGCTTCCTCTCACTCGCTCTCTCCTCCCACCTCCTCACTCGCTTCTCCCTCGCTCTCTCCTCCCTCACTCTCCTCCTCGCTCCCTCCTCACTCGCTCTCTTCTCCTCACTTCCTCCCTCCTCCTCTTCCTCACTCGCTCTCTCCTCCCTCACTTCCTCCTCACTCGCTCCTCCCTCACTTCCTCACTCGCTCTCTCCTCCCTCACTTCCTCCCTCGCTTCCTCACTCGCTCTCTCCTCCCTCACTTCCTCCCTCGCTTCTCACTCGCTCTCTCTCCCTCACTTCCTCACTCGCTCTCTCCTCCCTCACCTCCTCCCTCCTTCCTCCCTCACTTCCTCCTCGCTCCCTCCTCCCTCACCTCCTCCCTCCCTTCCTCCTGCTCTTTCTCCCTCCTCCTGATGGTTCTTGGTAAATATGCCGTTGTTTTTCATCTCTGTCTTTTCGGTGGTTCTTGGAAATATGTTGTTTTTCATTTTTTTGGAGATGCACCGACAACCTTCAGTTTGCAAAACTCAGCTGCAGTTCTCACTCGGGACGACGCTCATCGCCTCAGGTTATCTGGTCCTTTTGGGAGGGGTCAAAGGTCACTGTGAGCCGCTGTCCGTACTGGATCGCAAAGGTCAAACTTGTTCTTTCCAACAAGACTCAATAATGAATTAGCTAATTATGACGAATCCATGGGGATGAAATGTGAGAAGTGACCACAGCTCGACTAAGGTGTTCACCTTTGACCTTCCCCGCTCCCCCATGTGCTGTGACTGTGCAGTATGTGATCAGTCAGACGCACCGGGGGGCTCTGGGGGAGGTGAGGTGAGGGTGGAGAGGAAGGGAGGGTCTGACACTCTTTACGATGAGTCTCCAGCTGCATTGAGCTGGACCCCCGGTCTCCGGGCTGGGGGGGGGTCCTTCTTCAAAGCCCCTGTGGACTGGTGCTGCCGTGGTATGCAAATGAGCGAACCTGGATGAGACTCGTGGGAGGGTCCGGATGGTGTAATCCTCTCTCCTGTACACCTGATTAGTGTCCCGTCTAATCTCTCTGACTCCACCCGTCTCAGGAAGAGAGAGAAGAGGGTTGGGGGGGTGTAAGGGAAGGGGGTGGAGGAAGGGGTGGGGGGTGTAAGGAAGGGGGGTGGAGGAAGGCGGGTGTGGGGGGTAAGGAAGGGGGTGGAGGAAGGCGGGGTGGGGGTGTAAGGAAGGGGGTGGAGGAAGGGGAGTGGTGGGGGAGTGTAAGGAAGGGGGGGTGCTGAATGAGAACACCTCAGTCAATGAACCTGCATGCGTGTGTAGACTCTCTAATGTGTGTAGACACGCTGTGTGTTTGAATGACAGGCCGGTCCTCACACTGCTGTGCTCGGCTCTTACTGAGCCCCCCTTCTTGGGGAGGGTGGTCCTCAGTATCAGCTTGTCTCAAGTTTGACAGTACGGGGAAAGGGGGATTATAGAGACCTCAGTAAGGGGCACCAGAGGTAATTAGCAGAGCAGCTGTTTGTTGGCAGGTTGGGGGGGGGCTGTGAAATGGAAGGAGCTGGGGAATAATTAGACGGTAACACTCGTCAAGCTTTCACTGAGACAAGATGTGTTATTGTACTTCTGCTCTCCGCCGAGGAACACCGACCGCCATGCAGCAGCACCTCCTCCCAGCGTGTGTGTGTGTGTGTGCACGAGGCGTGAGACAAACACAACTAACTCTCTGCTTCCCTCACTCCACAACACAGACGGTTAACTTTGGCGACTCCGTGTTCACGCCCACTTTGACTGAACCTCGGCGTCACACTCGACAGGCGACTCCCTGACTCCCAACATCACTGACAGCACCATCCTGCAGATACTCGCTCTACAGCATCAGGAGAACACGTCCTCTTCTCACTCAGAAGGTTCTGATTCAGGCTCTTGTCGTCTCCCTCCTGGACTACTGCAACTCTCTCCTGCAGGTCTCCTGCTACCACCATTCCGACCTCTCCGCTCTGCATGTGATAAACTGCTTGTTCCTCCTCACTGAGAGCAAAACACTCCACTAGATCACCACTCTTTGCTGTCCTGCTCCTAAATGGTGGAAGGATGTCTCTGAAGACATCAGGACCACAGAGAGCCTTCACATCTTCAGACTAAAGACACACCTCTTCAGACTCTACCTCCACTAACACACTAACTAACTGCAGCACTTACATTGGACTTATAATGGTTCTTATCTACAGCAAGTTGTACATCGGCTTATTTGATGAAATTGAACTTCTTATTTCTTGTTCTTCTGAGTTTGTGTCCTGATGGTTAAATGTTCTTATTGTAAGTCGCTTTGGATAAAAGCGTCAGATAAATGACATGTGATGTAACAAGACTTGTCAAGTTTAAGTTCACATTGAGTCCCTTTTCTAACCACGCCGAAGCATTCAGCAGCTGCCCCCCACCTCTCTACACTGTGTGTGTCTCTACCTGCCGATTACCCTTCATTTCGCTGTGAGCCTGTAGAGCAGCTGACACGGCTACTTCCTGCAGAGGAACTTTGCATAAGTATTGAGTCTTTGTGTGTGTGTGTGTGTGTGTGTGTGTGTGTGTGTGTATCCCACAGGACATTGTGTGCAGTGTCGTGCACTGAAGAGGAGGTTGCCTGTGATACTGCCTCTCCTCTTCATCTTATTCATTACGTGGGACGTGTGTATTTAGTTTGGATGTTTGGAGGTGGTTCTGGAGTCCTTCAGGCTGAGTGTGTGTGTGCACGGTGTGTGTGTGTGTGTGTGTGTGTGTGCGTGTGTGTGTGTTAGTGTGCACGGGGCTGTGGGAGCAGTTCAATCCCCTCTGCCCTGAAACAGCAGTCAAATGGGTCCTAAAAATACAAAGCATCTGTTAGTGGTCCAGACAGACACACACACACACACACACACACACACACACACACACACACACACACACACAATGCAATGGGCCGGCCACCGGAAGGGCGTTTTTTTCTCCACTGACAACACTGACACCTCCCAGTGGGGCCCCGCACCGTTATGGCAACTGGGACAGTTGGATTTGCATATTCATGAATGCTAATGAATGTGCAGAATGGAAAATGAATGTTACATTTTTTTCTGGGGCCATATGGTGACACTGCTGGGGGGAAGAAAGGGGGCGGTCACTTTCAATTAGTTTTTGCTTGTTGTACTGAAAGAATGAGGGGAAGGGCTCAGAGGCTGAGGCTCGATAGAGCACAGCCTGCTTCTCATGGTGGGTCTCTCATGGTTTGTTTCTCATGGTGGGTTTCTCATGGTGGGTTTCTCATGGTTTGTTTCTCATGGTGGGTTTCTCATGGTGTGTCTCTCATAGTGGGTTTCTCATGGTGGGTCTCTCATGGTGGGTCTCTCATGGTGGGTCTCTCATGGTGGGTCTCTCATGGTGGGTTTCTCATGGTGGGTCTCTCATGGTGGGTCTCTCATGGTGGGTTTCTTATGGTGGGTCTCTCGTCGTGGGTTTCTCATGGTGGGTCTCTCATTTTTCTCATGGTGGGTTTCTCATGGTGGGTATCTCGTCGTGGGTTTCTCATGTGGGTCTCTCATCTCTCATGGTGGGTTTCTCATGGTGGGTCTCTCGTCGTGGATTTCTCATGGTGGGTCTCTCGTGGTGGGTTTCTCATGGTGGGTCTCTCATGGTGGGTCTCTCATAGTGGGTTTCTCATGGTGGGTTTCTCATGGTGGGTCTCTCATGGTGGGTCTCTCATGGTGGGTTTCTTATGGTGGGTCTCTCGTCGTGGGTTTCTCATGGTGGGTCTCTCATGGTGGGTTTCTCATGGTGGGTATCTCGTCGTGGGTGGGTCTCTCATGGTGGGTCTCTCATGGTGGGTTTCTCATGGTGGGTCTCTCATGGTGGGTCTCTCGTGGTGGGTCTCTCATAGTGGGTTTCTCATGGTGGGTTTCTCATGGTAGGTCTCTCATGGTGGGTTTCTCATGGTGGGTCTCTCATGGTGGGTTTCTCATGGTGGGTCTCTCGTCGTGGGTTTCTCATGGTGGGTCTCTCATGGTGGGTTTCTCATGATGGGTCTCTCATGGTTTGTTTCTCATGGTGGGTTTCTCATGGTGGGTCTCTCATGGTGGGTTTCTCATGGTGGGTTTCTCATGGTGGGTCTCTCATGGTGGGTCTCTCATGGTGGGTTTCTCATGTTGGGTTTCTCATGGTGGGTCTCTCGTCGTGGATTTTTCATGGTGGGTCTCTCGTGGTGGGTTTCTCATGGTGGGTCTCTCATGGTGGGTTTCTCATGGTGGGTTTCTGATGGTGGGTCTCTCGTCGTGGGTTTCTGATGGTGGGTCTCTCATGGTGGGTTTCTCATGGTGGGTCTCTCATGGTGGGTTTCTCATGGTGGGTCTCTCGTCGTGGGTTTCTCATGGTGGGTCTCTCATGGTGGGTTTCTCATGGTGGGTCTCTCATGGTTTGTTTCTCATGGTGGGTTTCGCCCTCCTCCCCCCCCCCCGTTAACATTGTATTAATAAAGCTGCATTCTGTGTGGTGACCAGCAGGGGGCGACTCCTCTGCTCCCATAGACGTCTATGAGGAAATGACTCTACTTCTCTGTAGTGACCAGCAGGGGGCGACTCCTCTGCTCCCATAGACGTCTATGAGGAAATGACTCTACTTCTCTGTAGTGACCAGCAGGGGCGACTCCTCTGCTCCCATAGACGTCTATGAGAAATGACTCTACTTCTCTGTAGTGACCAGCAGGGGCGACTCCTCTGCTCCCATAGACGCCTATGAGGAAATGACTCTACTTCTCTGTAGTGACCAGCAGGGGGCGACTCCTCTGCTCCCATAGACGTCTATGAGGAAATGACTCTACTTCTCTGTAGTGACCAGCAGGGGGCGACTCCTCTGCTCCCATAGACGTCTATGAGGAAATGACTCTACTTCTCTGTAGTGACCAGCAGGGGCGACTCCTCTGCTCCCATAGACGCGTCTATGAGGAAATGACTCTACTCCTCTGTAGTGACCAGCAGGGGCGACTCCTCTGCTCCCATAGGCGTCTATGAGGAAATGACTCTACTTCTCTGTAGTGACCAGCAGGGGGCGACTCCTCTGCTCCCATAGACGTCTATGAGGAAATGACTCTACTTCTCTCTTGATTTATTCCCTCAGTAAACATTGTAAACACGAGTTTATGGTCTCAGTCTCTAGTTACAAGTCTTCTACAATGATGTTCATTTAGTGACTGATGGTCCAATAAGAGTCAAACAGACCATAAAGAGGGAAACGCTTTAGGGCGGGGCTACACACTGATTGACTGAATTGACTGAATTGTCTGAATTGTCTGAATAATAGCAAAATGTTGTCACTTCCACAGAAATTATAATTGCCACATTTTAAAACGTAACAGAACAGATGAAAGTTCTCCCACAGGCGCTCAACTCCTGTAGTGCACAACACACACACACACACACACACACACACACACACACACACACACACACACACACACAGTACAAAGAGAGAGTCCCTTGAGATTGCTGCTCCAGGAGCAGGAGACGTAAGTGTTCCAGCTCACCATCACAGGAAGGAATACAGGTTAAGGACTGTGAAATCGTCGCGACAACGCATGCCAACCCACCACAGCCCGCCCAAAGTGACGCCCGTCAATCACCTCGTCTCATCCGGCCAATCAAAGCGCTTCCTTCTTCTTCTTCTTCGTCAGCTTTGCACCACCTGCCTGCCTGAGTTGTGATCTGCATGTTCATGCAAAGCCTCTTTTATGAACAATAAACACCGAGGGAGAGACGGGGAGACAGCTGGCTCTTTGGATCCTCTTTGGTTTGATAACCATCATGAATGTAAAATTCTTAGTTAAGTTTGGGAAAAGACTGAAGAGTTAAGTGACTAAGTGGGTGAAAAAGCCTCTTCGACGTTTACTTCCTTTCTCCTTCTCTCTCCAACCAACGGAGGCAGGAAACAGGCCTCGGTTGAACATTAAAAAGCCACCTTGCCCCCCCCCCCACTCCCCCTCCCGGGTACAATTAGCCACCTTCACCCTGCTGAAAGGTTTGTCTCTGAATGAGATTAACTTCTGCAACGCCGCCGGTTAGCGGCTTCGCCTCGGCAATCACGCCGTTTGTTCTGCGCTGAATGCTAACGTGGATGCTAACCGGCTGCGCCAATGAGAGAGGCAGGAAGTCAGCTGACTGCTGAGTGCTTTGTCGCTTAAATCCCCTTTAACTGCAAATCAGACGCACATTCACGCCGCACGTGCTGCAACGCGCACACAGAGAGGATAGTCGAGACAAAGCACGCAAATGTGTGTGTGTGTTTATGGCGTTATGTTAATGTTATGCATTAACTACATCACGAAAGACCGGGTTGGATAATCCCTCAGTGTTGTGTGTCTGTGTGTGTGAGTGGCACACCGAGTGGCTTTCAAAAGGACGGAATCGAACTTGCGACCTGCCGCTGCCTTGTGGTCCTGCAGGAGAGGATCATGCGATGACATCGTTGTGATGGGGGGTTCCAGGATTCTGATTAATTGGGCTTTTTGCTGGTGTGGGATGTGATGGAGCAGTGAGGAGGCCCCTCGCCCCAAATGCTCATGAAAAGAGAAGCCACTGCCCTGCCGGTTGAGAGCTCAGCTTCTTCTCTCCATCTGTTGGTCATTCTTTGTCTCCAGATGTTCCACCTTCCTCTCCTTCGGCCCTTTACTCAAGCGTCACGACCACGGTTGGAATATTGTTATTTGCTACCACAGATTCCTCAGCACCACCTTCTCAAGAGAAGGCTCCGTCATGGGAGGGAAGAGCTAAGCACCGGAGCACTGCTGATGAGGACAATGCAAAGACTTCTGCAAAGAGAAGATGTGAGGGGGCGGAGCCAATATGGGTGAAAACTGTTGATGAAGGCGAGTAGCGCGCCATGTGACGGGCCAACGTTAGCGGTTAGCAGCTGATGTCAGGGGCCGTCCATGGTGTGTTCAGGCTCTGTTCAGTAAAACATTTGTATTGGGTTTCATGATGGAATCTCCTCCATCAGCACCACCCGGTCTCTGATCCCTCAGCCTCTCATCCGACAGATTGATGTGAGGAACATTTTGTCTCCTTTCATTGTTTCATTTTTCACTCTCAGCCGACCTCAATTCACATCCTCGCGTCGCTCTGCGAGATCTGCAGGTTTTGTTCTGGTGGGGTTTTCATTTGTGTTGCTGTGTGTGTGTGTGTGTGTGTGTGTGTGTGTGTGTGTGTGTGTGTGTGTGTCTGTGTGTGTGTGTGTGTGTGTGTGTGTGTGTGTGTGTGTGTGTGTGTGTGTGTGTGTGTGTGTGTGTGTGTGTGTGTGTGTGTGTGTGTGTGTGTGTGTGTGTGTCTGTGTGTGTGTGTGTGTGTGTGTGTGTGTGTGTGTGTGTGTGTGTGTGTGTCTGTGTGTGTGTCTGTGTGTGTGTGTGTGTGTGTCTGTGTGTGTGTGTGTGTGTGTGTGTCTGTGTGTGTGTGTCTGTGTGTCTGTGTGTGTGCTCTACCTGCCCAGGCTTGGGATTAGACGCCAGTCTGGTGGATTGATGCTCTCTCTGATGGAATCATGAGCGGAGGTCACGGCGCCTGACGGCGTGCACTCCTGTGGTGATGTCATCGCTGGCGTCTGGGTGGGTGGAGCCTTCTGAGCCTCAGCAGGGATCATTGAAGCCGCGTCAACGTGCATCGACCACAGTATCCCAGTGGATGTTTGTTAGTTCCTCACGTCTCCAGTCCGACAGCAGCAGGCAGGACACACACACACACACACACACACACACACACACACACACACAGACACACACACACACAGACACACACACACACACACACACACACACACACACACACACACACACACACAGACACCTGACACACACACACACACACACACACACACACACACAGACACACACACACACACACACACACACACACACACACACACACAGACACACACACACACACACACGCACACACACACTTATTTTCTGCATCAGAAACAATTGGAAGAGGGCATTAATTGTATGCAAATGTATGCACACAGAACTCCATCTGCATCGCCTCTATGCAAATGATGTTTGCTAAACAGGGACTGCCCCCTTCCCCCTCCTCACCCTACAACCCCAGGCCCCCCCCTTCAGTCTCCTTTCATCCCTTCTCCACCCTCTTTCTCCCTCCTGGCCGGCTGCTCTGCCCGGACTGCTTTCCTCCTGCTACAACTGCGACTCCGACTCCAACACCAAGTGACTGCTGACGTGCCCAGTAGTACCTGTACACTGTACACCCAGAGGTATCAGGGGTACCTGGTGGGTTGGAGACGTGGTCCGTCTTCCTCACATGATAGAAGTACTCTGCTCCTGAAGATAACACACACACATGCACACCCACGAGGTGTGTGCATGTGTGTGTATGTAGGTGTGCATGTGTGTGTGTGTGTGTGTGTGAGTATCCACGGACTTTAGTCCGAACGGCGAGTTTGGGAATCACTTAACTTCTGTAACTAGATGTTATGTCTCTCCCAGGAAGAGGGGGATGATGGGGGAAGAGGGGGAGGAAGGAAGGGGGGAAGGGGGGTGATGGGGAAGGGGGAAGGGGGGAGGAGGATGATAGGGGGAGGAAGGAGGAAGGAGGAAGGGGGCAGGCAGCTGAGAGGAAGCTCATAATAATCCTCTAATCTCACTGATTTAACACATAGTTTTGCTCTTACTGTCTCTTTTATGCATCGATGTCCGTCTGTGAGGAGACCCCCAGCCCCCCCGGGGAGTTCTTCTCTCCTTCCACCTCCACTCATTCCTCCTCTCATTCCTCCTCCTCTCTCCTCTCCTCCTCCTCCTCCCCCTCCCTCTCCTCTTTCCCTCCCTCCCTCCCTCCTCTCCTCTCCTCCTGCCTTCCTCCTCTCCTTCCTCTTCTCCTTCCTCCCTCCTTCCTCCTCCCTCCTCTCCTCCTCTCCTCCTCCCTCCCTCCTTCCTCCTCTCCTCCCTCCTTCCTCTCCTCTCCTTTCCTCTCCTCCCCTCCTCCCTCCTCCTCTCCTCTCCTTCTGAGTCCATAAACGCTCTGCTGTCCATCTACGTGTTGCTTTGTTTCTAATCTGCTTCAGGTGGGAAGAAGAAAAGCCAGTGATGAGATTTCTCATTTTGAATCTCGTTATCTCGACTCTCCGCCTGCCGCCTCTTATCTGATTGCACACACAAATCCCTTGATGCCGTCTCTGCACATTGGTTTGCCAGACGGCGAGCGGGCGAGGGGGGGGGGGTTGATATCAATTAATTATCAATCACCTCTGCAGGCTACTTAAGATCCTTCCAGGGAGAAGCTAAAAGCCTTTCTAGCTTCTTGCTCTGGTGGAATCTCACTCACATCCTCAGAGTTCTGAGGGAAGTCAGTGATCCACGTGCAGCTGGGAGAGTCCGTCCTGCAGCAGAGACGGGATGATGGTGTTGAAGGATCCTGGCGTAGGTTCCTGGGGGGTCCAGATGCTGGAGGACGTAGTGGAGGGCCATGTTGAGTTTAGGTGGTTTGAACCATTAATGGAGGTAATTGGGGGTCGGAGCGCCGTTACGCAGATGATTCAACTGCATGAGACTCATCTTCACCTGGACTGAACCACCGAGTCAGGAACCAGGACACCAAACCGTCCCTAATGGTCATCGGGTCTGTCTGATGTATTAGTCCAGCTGATGGCCCAACACGCTACATGTATGTTAGACACACTCATGGGGGGTCAGAGTCATCGATCATTTCCGAGACCCTGACGGCGTCCTCGCCTCACTAATTGGGCTCGTGGGACGAGATGTGAGCACGCTGCCCTTTTCAGGAGACCATTCATTACAGAGCGGTAAGAACGAACACGTAGTCGCTCGCAGCAGGCGGGGGTTAGCGAGGCAAAATTATTATTTATCTTAGTAATAATTTCAGCTCTTTGGATCTTCTCGTCTCCTCAAAGAGGAACCTTCTGCTGGACGTCTCAGACAGCGGGAGGACAGACGGGCTGCAATTGAAACGTCGTCAGAAATGATTTTCTGTGAAGTTGAATGTAATAGTCTCCAAACCATGAGCTCATTTGCATATTTTTAATTTTGTGTTTCATGTGAACCGACGCGTCACTTCTTCTTTCGCTTATTCGGTCTTTGAGAATTTTTTCACCCTGCTGAGAAATCATGCTGGACGCGCGTGTGTGTGTGTGTGTGTGTGTGTGTGTGTGTGTGTGCGTGTGTGTGTTTTGAACCGTATGTTCGTATTGCATGTGGTACATTTACATACTTCTTGTCAGCAAACATTTCTGTGTGTGCACGACGTTCCCCTTGACCAATCGCACCTTTGCAGAATGGTTGTCATGACAGCCTCATAGCCTCAGCCTCTGTGCGCGTGTGTGTGTGTGTGTGTGTGTGTGTGTGTGTACTGTGCGTCCAGTAGCTGTTCAGAGGCGTGTGCGTGTGCCATGGTGACAACCTCCCCGTCAAATGCACCTGTGTGTGGTGGTGCAAAGTGGTGGATGTGTGTGTGTGTGTGTGTGTGTGTGCGTGTGTGTGTGTGTGTGGGCTATAAGTGTGTCTGTGTGTGTTGTGTGTCCTATAGCTGTAAAGGGAAACATCCCTCCCGTCTGACTAACAGCTCGTTGGCGGCGAGATCTGTCGCTACAGATCAGTTTCCGGATCAATCTCAATCAATACTCAGCTCCAGTAGCTGTTCAGAGGACACGTTGCCATGGTGACAACCTCCCCATCAAATCCACCTACCTGGGGTGGTCAAAGTGGCGGATGTGTGCCGTTGCATCGGGCTAACTGGTGTAATGTCACATGTATTGTTGAGCAAATTATGCTGGTTTAGATTATTTAGATTATTTAGATTCGTCCCGCATTTGAAACCTGGAGCCCCTCCCAGCCTGCTTATACATACACACACACACACACACACACACACACACACACACACACACACACACAGACACACACACACACACACACACACACACACACACAGACACACACACACACAGACACACACAGGGCAGTGAGGGTCCGGTAAGTGTCGGAAAGGAAGCGACAGAGGTGGAGGAGGGGGGAGGAGGGGGGAGGAGGGGGAGGCAGCAAAGGGGCAGTCGGGGTCAATTAGAATTCATAAAAGACAAATGAATTCATAGCTGCTGCATCATGCCAATTACTTTAAATCACCTAATCAATTAGAGCCACTGTGGATAAATAGAGAATGAAGTGCGACTTCCCATCAGCCTCATCGGGTCACTTCCTCCTCCAGCTGGAGAATGGAAGCAACGCACAGGCCCTTTATTAAATATCCCTGTGGCTCCTTAATAAACAGATCTGATTATATCAAGCAGAGCAGAGACGAGGGGGAGGAGGAGGGGGGGGGGGGGGAGTCCTCAGTGGAGAGAATATGGAGCACACAGGCCGAGTAAACGAGTAATTCAGAACTGATTGATTGAAAGAGTGAGAAGGAGTGCAAACGAGGGGGAGATATCAAGAGGGAGAGGGGTGAGATTGAGAGAGGGAGAGGGGGAGATATTAGGAGAGGGGGAGACGGCTGAAAAAGAAGGACCGTAGAGAGGGGGGAGACATCACAATGCATAGATGTGCTAGAAAGAGAGAGATGGAAACGCGGTGGTAGCCCCCTTACTCCCCTCCCCCAAACATTCTCTGACGCCCCCCCTGCCCCCCCCCCCCCTCCCTGCTGCTGCTGCATCTTCTACACATCCCGTAACCTAGTTTGAGTCCAGCCATCGCCTCGGGGCTGCTGGGTAAGGGAGGGGCAGCAACATCAGGTGAAATACGGGGAGGGGGGAACCCAGTGGTTAGTATTCACGGGGTGTCGGTGGGAGATGTTCGGGGGGGCTGCCGGTTCTGCGTGAGGCTGTTTTCAACCATGTGACCTACAAAATGATTTGAGGTACTGCCTGTTTCTTTCAGTGAAGCCAGAACGTCACGTCTTAAAGCTGCATTCTCTGCAGTGACCAGCAGGGGGCGACTCCTCTGCTCCCATAGACGTCTATGAGGAAATGACTCTACTTCTCTGCAGTGACCAGCAGGGGCGACTCCTCTGCTCCCATAGACGTCTATGAGGAAATGACTCTACTTCTCTGGTGACCAGCGGGCGACTCCTCTGCTCCCATAGACGTCTATGAGGAAATGACTCTACTTCTCTGTAGTGACCAGCAGGGGCGACTCCTCTGCTCCCATAGACGTCTATGAGGAAATGACTCTACTTCTCTGTAGTGACCAGCAGGGGCGACTCCTCTGCTCCCATAGACGTCTATGAGGAAATGACTCTACTTCTCTGTAGTGACCAGCAGGGGGCGACTCCTCTGCTCCCATAGACGTCTATGAGGAAATGACTCTACTTCTCTGTAGTGACCAGCAGGGGGCGACTCCTCTGCTCCCATAGACGTCTATGAGGAAATGACTCTACTTCTCTCTTGATTTATTCCCTCAGTAAACATTGTAAACATGAGTTTATGGTCTCAGTCTCTAGTTTCAAGTCTTCTTCATACAGCATGATGTTCATTTAGTGACTGATGGTCCATTTAGAGTCAAAACAGACCATAAAGCAGGGGAGGCTTTAGGGCGGGGCTACACACTGATTGACAGGTCTCTAATAGAGACATATATTGCTACGCTGTGTCATTTTCAGTCCATATATGGTCACTTACTTTAATTTACTTGGGGCAAAGCTGGCGACAGGCAAAATCCCAGACATGAAAACCCACAGTGAGTCCAGTGGGATCTTCTGTTCCATCGGAGAAAGGCAGATGTCTCCATGGACATTCACTCATCACCTCCCTCCTGCTGCACGTGTCCTCCGTGTGGATCGCAGCCAGCTGGTCAATCCATCTTCATTCCTGCACATCAGTCTCTCTCCATGTCTCACCTCTCTCTCTAATGTGACCCCCTCTCCTCCCCCCCCCCTCCAGCCTCCCCGTCTTTGAGGCCAACGGCCTCTCACGCTGCCGTATTGATGTGGTGTGTGTGTGTGTGTGTGTGTGTGTGTGTGTGTGTGTTGTGTGTGTCTGTGTGTGTGTGTGTGTGTGTGTGTGTGTGTGTGTGTGTGTGCTGTGTGTGTGTGTGTGTGTGTGTGTGTGTGTGTGTGTGTGTGTGTGTGTGTGTGTGTGTGTGTGTGTGTGTGTGTGTCCTGGCCTCTACTCTCTTATCTCGCAGCTCTCATTAACCAGGTTTTTGTTTTCGTTAGCTTCATTAGCATTCCCATGACAGTGGCTGTTGGCCTAGGCTAAACGCTAGGCTAAACGCTAGGCTAAACGTTAGCCATGAGGAGCCATTCTGCCCCTCCTCATTAACATGAGCCTGGTTACATTTGTGAGGGCACGATACGGCGATCGTTCCATAGCGATCGTCGTTTGTCTGTTAAAAACAGACCGTCGCGTGAATCCAGGCCCACGAGGCTACGCAGCAGCACCAGTACCAGCACCAGTACCAGCACCAGTACCAGCACCAGGACCAGGACCAGGACCAGGACCAGGACCAGTACCAGTACCAGCACCAGCACCAGTACCAGCACCAGGACCAGTACCAGGACCAGGACCAGGACCAGCACCAGCACCAGTACCAGCACCAGACCAGCACCAGTACCAGGACCAGCACCAGGACCTGCACCACCCACCCGGACATCAACAGGACGCGGGTCCTTAGCTGGATTCTTCAGACTCATCGCCGTGTTTAAATCCATCAATCACTCGTGACGTGATGCAGCAGACTGTGAGATCCAGATGGATGTGAGTAAGGATGGAGAATCACCTCCACTCCACCCGTACCCCCCACCCCCCCACCCCACGGCATAGGTCACATGCGGGAGGCCATTAGCATAGCGATTAGCATAAGTACTTTACATGTTAAACTGTAGAGGTGACGCTCGAGAGGAGCTGGAGAGACGAGAGCTTCCAGAGACGCGTCCTCGTCGTTGGCCTCATGTTTCTGTTTTCCCGTCTCGTTGGCGCCGTTGTTTTGGACTCATGACGTCCGCCTGAATTGTCCGCTTGCAAAAACTCGCATTGTCCAAAATCATTTGTGGGATTTCCAGTCGCGCAAAATCTAACTTGTTACTGTGAGCGCGGTGATACGGAGCGCTCGGGTCAATGTGAACAGGTGCTGTGCATCATCGCCCAATAACGCACCCCGACCCTCTCAACCAATCAGAACCCGTATTATAAATAAACCACATCATGGCCGACGGGGCAGATGGAAGTACGGACATTTAAAGACAGAAATGTAGTGGTGGGCTGTAAATGACGTGCAGGTGCAAAGAAGAGATCCACATCCAAGAGGAGCAGTTGGAATCTTATGAAGCACCTGTTGAATCAACAAATGATGAGTCAGGCAGAGACGCCACGTTGACTGCTCGCTATGTCGTCCTGTCAGCCGTCAATTTGCCTGAAGTTTTGTCTTAAGTTAAGTATTAAAAGGGACTTTTGATTTGAGGCCTGTTTATTGGGTTTGACTGCTCAGTACTGTTCATATTCATATGACATTTAAAAATCAGACATAAAAGTAACTTAAAAGTTACTTTCCCCAGTAACTAATTACTTTTGATACACAGTATAAAGTACCGTTAAAAGAAGTAACTAGTCTTGTGAAGTGTTACGTTACTGATGACGTCACCCCGTCCAGGTCACTTTACGGAACTCAGTTCTGCAAGTCGAGCCCTGAATGCATCTTGTAACTACGTTTTGTTAAGTAAATCTTTTCAAACTGAGTCACAGTCTGAAGACTCGTTACGCGTCGCGCCCAAACAGTCGGCACCAGTCGAGGTAATACGGGTCAACGTGGACGGAGACACGACTGAAAAAAGCTTCGCTCGCGATGGAAAGAAGATCGGATGATCACGCGGAATAAACCCTGAGCTGCTACAACGAGGAAAGTCCTCATTTCATCACTTTAACGATTTCCTCATCGTTTTCATTGTGAAGTGTGTTGTGATCAACTTGAACCGTCCCACGTTCAGCATTAGAGGAGCGTTTACTGAAGGAGTGGATGTCGAGCTGCTGATTGTTTCTGTGGAACAGGTGAGTCTGCAGGTGAGGGTGGAGGTTCACAGGGTGGAGGTTCACAGGGTGGAGGTTCACAGGGTGGAGCTCTACAGCGTTGGCGGGATACAGAGTTGCAGTGTGAGAAGATGGCTGACTATTCGTCCCTGGATCCGACCGGGTCTCTTACCCCCCTTTGATGGGGAGATTCCATTAGAAGCTCTGCCCGCCTCCTCGAACAACTTCTCCTCGCCTCCTGCCAGTCAAAGCTATTACGCAATATAGGTCCAATTAGACGTCAGGAGGCGGAGCCATCAGGCCGCAATCAGCTGGTGGTCATTAAAGACGTTCTGGTTCCCTTCTTCTGTTGTCTGTGGGGGGGAGGGGCAGCTTCAGTAACACCTGTGTGTGGTTACAACATGTGTGTGTGTGTGTGTGTGTGTGTGTGTGCGCGTGTGTGTGAGGATACAACACACGTGTTGTATCCTCACACACACAGCAGCTCACGCCGGGCTGCCCATGTCATTAGTATGTGAGAGCATGACTGTGTGTCTCTCTGCGCTGTGTGTGTCTGTCTGTCTATGTGTGTGTGTCTGTCTGTCTGTCTGTCTGTCTGTCTGTCTGTCTGTGTGTGTGTGTGTGTGTGTGTGTGTGTGTGTGTGTGTGTGTGTGTGTGTGTACCTTGGAGCTGGATAGAACTGAGAGTGGATTCATCTCTTCACTGTTTCCAGGCTGTTTCCAGCTGGGGTTCTTTAGGGCGGGGCTACACGCTGATTGACAGTTCTCTACTTGACGTATACAGCGTCTGTACTTCCTCCTCATGTTCACACACTGGCCTGTTCATTTCCTGCCGTGAAGTCAGATAAAGAATCCGACAGCTTTGATTTATTCACTTCATATTCTCCTCCCGTCATGAACGTGCAGTTCATGTCTCACGTTCCTGCTTTACCCTTCACGTGATTACGAGGACACACGGGGGAGAGATTGTTTGGGAGGCGAGAGAAAGAGCGAGATGGCTGTTTGGATACCCAGCATGCACCTCTCCACTTTGTGTGATCTGATATCACAGCACACAGAGAAGCTTTACAGAAAGAGGAACTGAGGATTTACCGACAGAAAGAACGGTCTAAAGGTTGCAGGGGCGTGGCCAAGTGGCTCATAAGCCACCTGATTGGTCCATCAACTTTCTTTTTAAGTTAACTTCTACTTCAAAATAACACCGTAAAGTTAATTAGAGGCCAGGTCCCCCACCTCCCCCCTACCTCACCCTCTGCATCTTATCTCATCTGTCACTCAGCGGCTCCTCCAATGAGCTCATTCTGAGCCACATCCCTGAAAGGATCCCGCCTCCATCCACCTGTCCGTCATCTCTCCGTCCTCCTGTTTCTGCTCATTGAAAGCAGTTTATAAAATGAGCAGACGAGCCCCCCGCTCACCAAGGCTTCTATTCCATTAGCCTCTTTAGTCTGTGTGTGTGTGTGTGTGCCGCTTCGGGGGGCTTGACAAGTGCTTTTTCTTAATGAGCCCCGGCCCCCTCCTGTTTCTCCCCTCCTCTCCTCCAGGTGAGCTCGGGGTCTCAGAGGAGCAGTGATATGGACCCAAAGAGTGACGTCATCCAGGTGTGTGTTCAGCTCTCGTAGCAAGCATCCTTTTTCAATATCGCCACGCCATCCTTTCTCCCAAGGACGACCCTCCCCAAGTAGAACCCGCCCTAAAGAGAACCCTCACAAAGTAGAACCCGCCCTAAAGAGAACCCTCCCCAAGTAGAACCCTCCTAAAGAGAACCCTCACAAAGTAGAACCCGCCCTAAAGAGAACCCTCCCCAAGTAGAACCCTCCCTAAAGAGAACCCTCCCCAAGTAGAACCTCTCTAAAGAGAACCCTCACAAAGTAGAACCCGAAAAGAGAACCCTCCCAAGTAGAACCCTCCTAAAGAGAACCCTCCCCAAGTAGAACCCTCTCTAAAGAGAACCCTCACAAAGTAGAACCCCCTCCTCCCAAGAACCCTCCCTAAAGAGAACCCTCCCCAAGTAAAGAGAACCCTCCCCAAGTAGAACCCTAAAGAGAACCCTCCCCAAGTAGAACCCGCCCTAAAGAGAACCCTCCCCAAGTAGAACCCTAAAGAGAACCCTCACAAAGTAGAACCCGCCCTAAAGAGAACCCTCCCCAAGTAGAACCCTCCCTAAGGAGAGCCAACGGATCCTGTTCTCATGTGGTGGACCACATCAGGAGAACCTCCTGATCAGAACCCTGAAAGAGTTTAACAGCAGCTGAGGAGATCCCACCTTGTGGAATGTCTGAATATCCCTCTGGTGTCTTATACACTGTGTACATATATACATAGTACATGTATATACATATATACATAGTGTAAATAATGTATATATACATACACTTTGTTGGGTTCTGGACCTTCACAAGCCTCCAAGTTCATTCAGTTTTTTCTGCATCATGAAACAGGAAGTGATGATTTATGGAGTTTTGTCATGTGAAAGCTTAATACGACACCACAAAGAAGAGAGAAAGTGCCGCACAACAACACTGATGCTGTGAAGTGATTATAAAATGCTGATTAGCTTCTGCACTCATTAAACAATTAGCACAGAATCATTATCTCATTACTTTGGTGTGACCGGGACGAGAGGGGGAAGTTCCTCCCGTTGGATCCATCCGACACTCCTTCACCTGATGGAGCTCACTCCTTCACCACGAGGAGGCAGAGCTCCAACAGAGGAGGCGGAGCTCCACTGGAAACTCAACCGGTTAAAAATGGATGAAGACAACATTCATCAGTAACATCGTGTCCTGCATTATTCAACATAGACAGTGTGTCACCTGGACATGATCCACCTCCTCTGCAACACAACATGCACCCGCCCTCTGTGGGAGGCACTGGGGTCGAGCCGGGTCACCATCGTGGCTCCTCTGATCTTCATCCATCGATGAGAGAGCAGACCTAGCTCTTTGTTAGCACGTAGCTCTTTGTTAGCACATAGACGTGGGGAGAAACGCTGTGGTACAATGTTCACTTCTATGATCATCATCTTTGGTTCATGTGGTTCTGTTGCATGATGACACGGATGATCTCATGCACGCGGCCTTTTAGTTTCATCACAGGTCCCTTAATCCACACTCCCACGAAATACAATGCTCAATAAAATGGAATAATCTGTGTTTGTCGTACTGCCGTTCTGTGACTGGTTGGAACTGCTGTTTGTTCTTATTCCTCAGCAGATCATAAAGTAGTTAAAGGAGCATGAAATATGACATTTAGTATCTCCCTGCAATACCTTAAAGACGGTTAGTCTGCTCATCTGTCCGCTCACATCGGATGTTGTGACTGTTTGACCCGAGGGACCTACAAATACGATGTAACACTTTTATTAATTGAGTCCTTTGCCTTCGTTGTTTAATCAAACTGCAGATTATTCCACCTCACTGTTGCTCGCTCCCCCTTTAATTACACGAGGACACATTAATATATATCTAGATTCATAAAGCAAAGCTGCAAAACATTCTCCTCATTGAGCTCCATGTTATCGGCTCCTCCTCCTGTCCCCTCCAGTCGGACCCGCTTCACGTTGTTCCCTGCTGATAATTACTACTCAGACACAAACAATGTTCACATTCACAGAATACTTCATTTAGGCGCTCGGATGATTGTTTTCTCTTTTGAAAAAAGAAACAAACTATTTTTTTTTCTTTTGTTTGTGCCGCAACACAACTTTCCTTCACTCCCCTCTGATGAAGTGTCTACACATGCAGGAATACACCCTTTACTTCCATCTGATGATGGGTCTACACATGCAGGAATACACCCTTTACTTCCACCTGTTACTGTGTCTACACATGCAGGAATACACCCTTTACTTCCATCTGATGATGGGTCTACACATGCAGGAATACACCCTTTACTTCCACCTGTTACTGTGTCTACACATGCAGGAATACACCCTTTACTTCCATCTGATGATGGGTCTACACATGCAGGAATACACCCTTTACTTCCATCTGATGATGTGTCTACACATGCAGGAATACACCCTTTACTTCCATCTGATGAAGTGTCTACACATGCAGGAATACACCCTTTACTTCCATCTGTTACTGTGTCTACCCATGCAGGAATACACCCTTTACTTCCATCTGATGAAGTGTCTACACATGCAGGAATACACCCTTTACTTCCATCTGTTACTGTGTCTACACATGCAGGAATACACCCTTTACTTCCATCTGATGAAGTGTCTACACATGCAGGAATACACCCTTTACTTCCATTTGTTGATGTGTCTACACATGCAGGAATACACCCTTTACTTCCATCTGATGAAGTGTCTACACATGCAGGAATACACCCTTTACTTCCATTTGTTGATGTGTCCACACATGCAGGAATACACCCTTTACTTCCACCTGTTACTGTGTCTACACATGCAGGAATACACCCTTTACATGCAGCAGACATGTTAATGGAATATGACTGATGATTACACATCCTGATGGAAGCCTCAACATGTGTGACATGTCAACCAGGCACATCTTTGTATCTCACCCCCTGCGAGTTCACACACAGGCAACCACACACACACACACACACACACACACACACACACACACACACATACACACACACATACACACACACACACACACACACACACACACACACACACACACATAAACAAGCTCTTCTATCTTAAACAAACAAATCAAGTCAACCTGTCACCTAGATTTAGATCATTTGCATATGAGAATGTAGAATAAGTCCCTTTGTCGTAACTCCTCTGCATGTTGTTTGCACATCTTCAGATTAATACAGTTCCCTCTCCTGGTCTCCTTATGCCAGGTCTCAGATATCTGAGGGGGACACGTACCTTTATCAGTTTTTGAAGACTTCATACTTATTACATGGAAATTGATTTTGTGTGATGCAATGGTTCCTACTTCTCTGTTCACATACGTGTGAAGTTATTATTATCAGCTTTGGATTTGGCTATAATGGCCATGACTTGTCTATTATAGCCAGCGTAGACACTTTGAATGTACACCACCTCTTCATAGCTGCGTCACCTTCATGGATTAATCACTTAACGTATTACCTTTCACTTCGTCACCTCAAAACCTGAGAACCTGTCTCAATGAATGGAAGTAAATGGGGCACAAGTTGAACATCGACAGAAATATGTTGTCGAATGATGACTAAAACTCCAATGTGTTCATTTTTAGTGAAATGTGGCCCCTTATGGGCCAGGAAGTTGTTTCCCCTTCAAGCGAAGAAGTGAAGTAGAGAAGTAGTGAGAGGATTAATCCGCTTTTGTTTACTTCCACTCTTTAATACTTTTCTCTAGGTATCACAAGTAAAGTAAGAACTATCAAACCCGTCAAACGCCTCGCTCAGTGTCCCCCATGTTCAGTGTGAGTGGGCATCACGTGCACATGTATAAATACTTGGTGAATGCTTTGTGTTAGAAGGTTCTAATCCTCTCCGCTGGAGCTCGGCAGGCAGTCAGAGAGCTGCCTTTGTCGCCTTTAACAAGTTGGACCCGTTTCGCTGATGAAACGTTCATTTCCCTTCGCTCTCTTTTCCTCTCGCCTGCCCGTCGCTGCCTGCTTCTCAGGGAACAACGCTTTGAGAGGGACGCTCGGAGACAGACGTGCATCCAGCCAGCTTCTGTGTGACACAAGAGAGCAAAGACAGGAAGCTGCCCACAAGCTGAGAGAGGAGGAGGAGGAGGAGAGGGGGACGAGGAGGAGGAGGAGAGGGGGGGACGAGGAGTCTAGGCAGATACTGAAGGAGGGGAGATGTAATGAAAAGGGCAAAGATACTGAAGTGTGGGAGGGAGATATACAGGAGGGAGGAGGTAGACCACAGGTATACTTAGGTAGGCAGGAGGAGATGAGGTGGTGGAGATGGAAGGATCTGGAGGAACGGGAGGTTGACAGGACAGATGACTTTGACCCCCCGAGCCTCTCGTCCACCAGAAGAAGGAACCGTCAGAAGCGTTCCACACATTCTGGTCGTTACCTTAAACGACGACTTGCACTGATTGCAGTCAGCCGGGTTGCGTTTGAATTGAATTAAATGTGGCCGTTGGTAAGCAAGAAATGCTAATTAGCATTACCATGTCTTCCATTAGCTCCGGCGGTCGACCCTGCATGCGCGGTGAGGTGACCGGACGGAATTTTATTTCCAATTGCAGGCGATCTACGGCTCTGCCTGGCTGTCGACCTATTGGGCCCCGCTGGTCTAACGACCCCCAGTGGACTGATTAGGAACAGCAGCTACATTTATAGAAATGCAATTAATGTCGTCCTGTAATTGTCACTAGCAGAGTCATCGAGTCTGGCATCAGTCGATCGTGTGCCATCCATAAAATAAAATGACGTCACGTCACGCATGCCCGTTCGACCGCGGGAAGTGACTGAAACGGATGCTAATGCTAAGTAGCGATCCATGCTTACTAACAGACACATTTATTTCCATCCCAAAGCAACTCAGAGGAGAGGCTCGTGGTTTTCTACATATCGACTTGTTTGGCGCTGACGGCAGTGCTGTTGATACTACTGTTACACCCCCCAACCGGCCCGTCCTCGGAGGGGAGGGGTAGGTCGCCATGACTTGGTCAGTTGAAACCTAGCTACCTAGCAGCTACCTAGCGGCTCACGTGACTAGCGTGACTACAACAGAACTCTGATGACTCTTGATTTCCTCCTCGACTTTTAATTTCAAACCAAATCCCCGTCACTCCTCATTTCTCTGTCTGCTTTCATATTTTGCTCATTATAGTTTTGTTAATACCCCCCTCTCCCGCCATCGCCCCCCAACCAATCCCCCTCCATGGAAGCTGTAAATCAGCACAGTTCGGCAGCGGAGGGGTTAAACCGAAACGAGGCTCGTGATTGGCTGCCGCCCGGCGGTCTGAGCCCGCCTACAGAAAGAGGTAACCAGGCAACCTCGGGGGGGAAACCCCGCGCTGGAAGGAGCCCGGCACAGTTTTGAGGGGCTCGCAGAGGGAAGATGTGACCGGGATGGAAGCGCGGATTACCGGCCGTGGATGTCAGAGCTCACCGGGAGCGGCGGATTCTAACGGGATTCTCTCGACTTGATTTTAACCAAATGGGAACTAAGTGGTGCAAAGGTAAGAAGTGCGCCAATGCATCACGCAAGTGTGCACACTTCCCGGTCCCGTGCACCGGGGGGGGCACAAAGTGTTTGAGCCAATGTCTGGACATAAGAGGAGACGTATTCAATCAACGTTAGTGCTCCATCGGGATCCACTGTGCGTGTGTGCGCGCGTGTGCGTGGGTCTCCGGATCATTGTGGTCCGGGTCTCGGTGGCGGGAGGGTCGCTGTCTCTTGCCCCCCCGTAGCTTCTCATTATTTGTTACATGAATTGATACAAACGTCTCCGCTGCGCGTGCGTGTCCGCGCGCACTTAACGGTCACTTAACGTTATTACACTTCCGCTCCTCGTTTACGACGCATCTCCACAAGTTGGAGACACCGCGATTTATTTCCTCTGTTTAGGCTTCCTGCCCTGCGCGTGCGTGAATGAACGGATGAATGGAAGCGAAGTGACGAGGCGGGTTATTTAGAGGATGGAGATGATGAGGATGAGGAGGAGGAGGAGGAGGAGGAGGAGGAGGAGGAGGAAGCGACCTGGAGACATGAAGCTAAAGGTGTTGTGAGGGGGGCGCGCTGCAGATAAAAGCCGCATTAATCAAGAAGCTGTTGAGACTCTGCGTGTGCCTCTGTGCGTGTGCGTGTGTGTGTGTGCGTGTGTGTGCGTGCGTGTGTGTGTGCGTGTGTGTATCAGATGTACTGCCACCTATAGTTTCCTTATTAATATATAAGTAACATGAAGTCTTGCTGTGTCACAGACGTAAATCACAGTATGATCCTACTATCATTAACAAAGCGTGTCACATGTCATATGTATACTGGTTACACAGGTTTACTGGTAGTCATTTAAACATGTCTATTCTATGTAGTTTTCATATTCATACCTTCCAGAATGATGATTACGGCACTCTGGTGAAATCGTGGCGTAGCTACTTTAGCTTAGCTGAAGACAAACCGCCGTCTTACTTCTGCTTGTTTGGGCCCAGCAGGCGTCTCCCCGTCGCCGTGGTAACCGAGCATTGTGTAGAAACTCCCAGAGAACCTTTCTGAAGGCTCCTTTCTCCTTCTTTCAATACTTCTTTTTTCCTCTTGCCCTTTCTCCAGCCTCCCCCTCTCTGTGCCCCCCCTGGGAGGGCAAGTAGGTCCCCGGGGACTCCTGAAGGACTCAAAGTCCTTTGTGAACTCAACCGGGAACCCAGAGCTTGATGTTGTGGTTGTTTACCCTGTACAAACATGCCCCCCCGAAGACCCCAGACAGCAAAACGCCCCTGGTTCCAAACTCTTCACCAGAACCTGTGAGTTCATCCATTTGGTGGAACACCACCCGTGACCTGTTTACACCGACAAGCACGTTGCCCTCTTACCCCCGGCGACATGTTGCCATGGATACGACACACGGAGTTGAACTTTCTCTCTCCCCATCAGCACTAAAACCATTCATATGCATCATCAAGACATCCAACTGCCCCCCGCACACCGCCAGGTTCTCCTCCCTTCTGCTTCTGCTGCGTCATTTTAAACAGGTTGCTACATGTTTGATATTGTCTCTTTTCTAGTCGGGGGTTGACTGGTGTCTGCCCGTCCCATTGAACCACATCCCCCGTCTGTGTGTGTGTTCTCACATATAATTGGCATGGAGAATATCTCTGCAGGCCCCTGGGAGAACGTCTCTACGTACGTATGGATCTCCAGGCCGTGATTCACTGGGAGTGGATTGTGTGTTTGTGGCATCAGTCACACAAACAGACACACACAGACCTAAAGATACAGAGCTACTCTTTCCACCAATCACAATAACTTCTCAAATACTAAAGCATGTTTCTCTCTCACACACACACACACACACACACACACACACACACACAAATTCCATCCAGAGGTGCACATCCAGCTGCCAGCTAATCTGCCCCTGCGGTCCGTAATCTGTAATCTTTTTAAAACCCTGACCACACTACTGGGATTAGCATCTGCAGACACCGCACACGCACGCACACAGACACACTTTGGTAGCTTTAGTCTGTGGAGGACATTATAGGTATAAGGACTATTAATTAAGAAGTCACATGTTGATCAGTGGCTTTATTACAGGATCACTATTAGTTTGATCATTCAACAGTCTTTGAGTTTGGGAACGTTTCATCTCCCTTTGTAGAGTCTGTTCGGTTTGTCCCTCCAGGGCCGCCGTAGAAACATGGCCGCCAGCTCAGTTTGCAGATTCCGGCCTTTGAAGCGGTGTCCTCCCCTTAACCTCCGGGGCGACTCCTCGGGTGGTTTTGTCTGCAACTAGCAAACAGGAAGTGACCTCATCTGGGCTGAGAAGGATGCACACGGCGTGTACGTGTCCCGACGGCCACCACGGTGGGTGGCGTGGCAGGAAGCAGGGCTCAAACGCAGTTTGACAACAAAAAGTACTTTTAATAATTCAAAACTTCAAAAGTCAAAAATGCAGAGGGAAAAAACATGGACACAAAAAAGGACCAGGAACTCACAGGCGAGATGACAACAGACGAGAGGAACGTCCACAAACACCTTCAGACATTCACGAGTACGAACGACATTCAACGACGCGGCAAAAGACGCACGCGGCTTAAATACACTGGGAGGTGCAGGTGATTGGACACAGGTGGAAACAATCAGACAATCACAGGGGACGACAGGACACGGCAGGAAGTGAAGTTAACGCAGGGACACAAAGGGCAGGAAAATACAAAGTAAAACAGGAAATAAAGCCAAACTGTGACAGTACGTCTCTAGTGTGAACTTGTCAATCAGCCTGTAGCTCCGCCCTGAAGCACCTCAGAGGGCTTTACAGTCTGTACACATACAACATCCTCTGTCCCGAAACCCTCACATCGGCACAGGAAAAACTCCCCAAAAACGAAAAAAACAATATGTCATTACCCCCCCACCCCTGAGTCATATTCTCATAGACGTCTATGGGAGCAGAGGAGTCGCCCCCTGCTGGTCACTACAGAGAAGTAGAGTCATTTCCTCATAGACGTCTATGGGAGCAGAGGAGTCGCCCCCTGCTGGTCACTACAGAGAAGTAGAGTCATTTCCTCATAGACGTCTATGGGAGCAGAGGAGTCGCCCCCTGCTGGTCACTACAGAGAAGTAGAGTCATTTCCTCATAGACGTCTATGGGAGCAGAGGAGTCGCCCCTGCTGGTCACTACAGAGAATGCAGTCATTTCCACATAGACGTCTTCCTGCAGAGGAGTCGCCCCTCTGGTCACTACAGAGAAGTAGAGTCATTTTCATAGACGTCTATGGGAGCAGAGGATCTTCCCCCTGCTGGTCACTACAGAGAAGTAGAGTCATTTCTCATAGAACGTCTATGGGAGCAGAGGAGTCGCCCCTGCTGGTCACTACAGAGAAGTAGAGTCATTTCCTTCATAGACGTCCATGGGAGCAGAGGAGTCTTCCCCTGCTGGTCACTACAGAGAAGTAGAGTCATTTCCTCATAGACGTCTATGGGAGCAGAGGAGTCCCCCTCTGGTCACTACAGAGAAGTAGAGTCATTTCCTCATAGACGTCTATGGGAGCAGAGGAGTCGCCCCCTGCTGGTCACTACAGAGAAGTAGAGTCATTTCCTCATAGACGTCTATGGGAGCAGAGGAGTCGCCCCCTGCTGGTCACTACAGAGAATGCAGCTTTAACACATGAAGTCTTCCTGGTACAGTCTGAACATTGTGGGCGGGTCTTAGATCATTTTTGGAGCACATGGCCTGCGATGATCTTCCCAAACCGCTTTATTCTCGTATGAGAGCAGATTCCAGAGGAACGCTTGGTGCTTTATTCAAGGCTGGATTTATTATTTTATTCGATGGATAATGAATGCAGGGGGGGTTGATGGGTGGGGGCCTGTTTGGACGCCTCCCTGTGGAACGGCTTCATCAACTTTAGCGGTGACAAAGTTTAATGAACAGGTACAGGAATAGAAAGGTTTCGCCTTTATATTTCTCTTCTTTTCTTTGGCGTTTTTCTCTCTGAGCTTTTCCATCGCTGCTCACCATGAATTATTAAACCGTCCTCCGCTTCGCCCTCGCTGCCATGTTTCAGCTTCCTGCTTCACCGCCGTGTTTCAGCTTCCTTTGCATTAGAGTGGATGAAGCCCTTCAGCTGGCTGATGTCATTCAAACGACCAGAAACAAATCAAACTGACTCATTATGGACTCACTAATTATTTACGAGAGCAAAATCACCACAAATCCAAACTAAGCTGCCCCGTTTCTGAGTTCATGAACTCATCGTGGCATCACTGTGACATCATCGTGGCATCACTGTGACATCATCGTGGCATCACTGTGACATCATCGTGGCATCACTGTGACATCATCGTGGCATCACTGTGACATCATCGTGGCATCACTGTGACATCATCGTGGCCTCGTGAGGTGTGTTCATGAGACGAGTATCAACAGGAAGTAACATCCAGCTTTTCTCAATTGATCTTGAGATCTCTAGTGACATCCAACCATTCCTTGTATATACATGTACAGGTATATACAGTACATGTATATACACAAGTATACGTATATGTATATAGCCATGGGTCGTGTACAGATGGAGGCTTGTGTATCAAGTCTTCACTTTAATAGATGGATGGACCCAGCGATGCTCCACAGACTCCACATCTGCAGTGAGGTTTGGCTGTTGTGATGGTGTGTGTGTGTGTGTGTGTGTGTGTGTGTGTGTGTGTGTGTGTGTGTGTGCGTGTCCCGTGGAGTGTGTTATGAGGGGCCTGGGGAGTCCTCAGAGGAATCGTTGTAAATGAAGACGGGAGGGATGAGGAGAGGAGGAACGCTTCCAGGTGTTGCACGCGTTTAATCACTCACCTGTGAGACTAATGAGATGAGACCACACACACACACACAGACATGTGCACACACACACACACACACACACACACATGTGCACACACGGTCACTCGTAGACTGGTGGGACTAATTACCCTAACTGGGGCGCGGTGGGCCCAGCAGCTTGCGCTCCTGATGGGTGATGTGGGGGATATAGATGATGGTGTATATAGAGTGGGGACGCACCTCCTTTGCCATGAATTCATTTATCAATAAATCAGCTCCCATGTTGAATGAACGTGACTCTGCTGATTGATCAGGATTAAATAAAATAAGCCCCCCCCCTCAGTAATAAGCTGACATATAACAGGTTAGTAAAGGGTTCACCCTTCGCTAAGCCCCGCCCCTCAAACACAAAGAGCCCAATCATAGCGTAGCATCGACCAGCTACGACAAACCTCAGTTTCCTGAGGTCCTGCATCTTGTTCCAGAAGCCGCCGCTGGATTCATCGCGTGACAGCGTGACTCCACATTAGCAGCGACAGCGTAGCGAGGGGCGGGGCTTAGTGAAGGCACAATGAGTCCGATTTTCATGCAGAGCGGGTTCATGTTCTCGATGTGATTGGCTCTCTGCACAGGACGAGAGGATGTGGGTGGGACGAGTGTGTATGTACCTCATGATACTGTGTGTGTCTGCATCAGCTAGAAAAGCCTGTAGAGTGTGTGTGTGTGTGTGTGTGTGTGTGTGTGTGTGTGTGTGTGTGTGTGTGTGTGTGTGTGTGTGTGCTACGTGCCACGGCGGTGTAATTAAGTGCTTTGAATAATTGATGATTGCATCCCTTATTAAGTCTGTCTCCTGCTCGGCTCTATTTTTAAGCACCAGTAGCCTCCCTCTTCTCGTGCACCCCCCCTACGCAGCGGCCACGTTGTGGACGATCGAAATCGAGTGGACATTGGGGCTATTTGCATAGTTGTTAAAAACAACTATTTGGACATATCTGAATAATCGAATATATCTGTTTTTTTAAAGCGAACATTCGAACATCCTTTTTGAGCAATTTTGTATGGAGACCATAAACTCAACGCAGTGTTTACTGAGGGAATAAATCCTTTCTCATAGACGTCTATGGGAGCGGAGGATGCAGGATGCAGGATGCAGGATGCTGATCTGAAGTCGGGGTTAGTTAGTGCTGCAGTTGCTCAACCTCTACCTGTGGCTGAGGCTCAGCAATGAGGGACACAGATGTGTCTCTGAAGATGTAGAGATGTTGTGTTACCTGTGTGCTGATGGGGGGGACCAGGATTACCCAGAATGCAGCGGGAGTGAGCGACATGGAGGCAAACAGGAGACGGAGTCTGTTAATACAGTCTGTCACTCACTCTGCAGGAGAAAAGACGCCTTCACGTTGTTTAGCACGACCACTTTACATGTGGGCACATTAGCAACGCACACACACACACACACACAGACACACAGACACACACACACACACACACACAGAGGAGGAGGTGCAGGCGGAAGTTCGTTTTCATCTATTTCCCCTTAAAACATGAGAAGGGAGGAATTCCCCACAGAGCAGCGCTTTGATATCTGCAGCCTCTAAGTAGGTTAGGAGACGAGGAGACGAGGAGACGAGGAGAGACAAGTAGCGGACCTTCATACTAAATGCTTCAGTCTGCACTCGAGGGCTGCACGGCGTATCGGTTCCAACGGTGCGCCGGTGTTAGATTTCCGTATGCTATGAATTTCTCACGTACGCCGCTCTGTGGCAGGAATGTGTTTTTACACGACATCACGGAGCGTCTCGTCCTATTGAGTCATGGTTATAACTTTATGAATAACCCACAACAAACACTCTTAACAGCGACACGCTAACGAACTAACTAGCTAACGCGCCGGCCAGTTGCGAGCAAGTTGGCCAGCTAGCGGCGAACAGCCGTTCGGTAGCTGAGGTCCTTTTCGGGGTCAATGAATGAATGTGTTTACTTGAAAAAGCGATAGCGTGATAAAGGGGCAGATTGTTTTTTCTCCCCTTAGAGGAGCTAGAAGATCTGACCAGCTTCTTGGTGTAAAGAGAAGCCTTTAATACCCATCGGAAAACGCACACTGCACAACACCAACACAACAGCATATATGACAACACGGAGAGATGTTAAAGGCCCATAGATGGAGGTAACTGGGTTTCCCGTCATGACAACGCCGAGGCATCGTAAATGGAAGAGTACTCACAGTATGCATAGAAAGCATTTGTTCCCCAACATCATATACGGTAGTCCAGTGCGCACATACTACGGGTTATACGGTAGTCCAGTGCGCACATACTGTGGGTTATACGGTAGTCCAGTGCGCACATACTACGGGTTATACGGTAGTCCAGTGCGCACATACTACGGGTTATACGGTAGTCCAGTGCGCACATACTGCGGGTTATACGGTAGTCCAGTGCGCACATACTGCGGGTTATACGGTAGTTGATGTTGTGCCTGTAAAGGGAGACACTGTGATCCATTAAACCAGGAAGCTTCTAGTGCATTTATTTACAAATGCCATTTTAAATTCATCTCATAGCACTTGGCTGTTATTTAGCTGAACTTAGATGGGATGTATCTATCTCAGTGTTTCCCACACACACACTAGTTTGTGGCGGTGCGCCACACATTGACTTTGCTGTATTTTTTTTAACGCTATTTAAATCACGCAGCGTATTTGTTCAGCTGCATTTCCTTTCCCTGCTCACACACACAGACACACACACACACACACACACGCACACACACGCACACACACACACACGCACACACACACAGCCCCTCCCCTCCGTGCACACCGCGTCTGTCTCGCCTGTCATGAAAACAGGAATGTGTAGTACAGCGATGGTGTATATAGTGATGTGTGTTTAGTGCCCCACACACTGACGTTGGATCTGTGGGAAACGCTGCATTTACTTAACTTACACTACAATGATGGTAGTGATTTAATGAGTAAGCTTCCAGTGAACACGGCGGCGTTCTGACGTTAAAACAAACCCTGTTCAATTTTCTGATTTGTATTTTTTTCTTTATTTTTCATACATTATTATGTTCAAGGAGCAACCTGTACTTTCTGAATTGCAAAGTATTTTTGCAATGTGAATTTGCAGTTCTGTTTTAGAATAAAGGGTTGGAAATTAAAGCTTTGTTATGCTGTTTTAAAAAATCATACTACATACTATATAATTCATGCTATACTATATATATACATATCATATAATTCATGCTACATACTATATAATTCATACTACATATCATATAATTCATGCTACATACTATATAATTCATACTACATATCATATAATTCATGCTACATACTATATAATTCATACTACATATCATATAATTCATGCTACATACTATATAATTCATACTACATACTATATAATTCATGCTACATACTATATAATTCATGCTACATACTATATAATTCATACTACATACTATATAATTCATGCTACATACTATATAATTCATGCTACATACTATATAATTCATACTACATACTATATAATTCATTCTACATACTATATAATTCATACTACATACTATATAATTCATGCTACATACTATATAATTCATGCTATTACTATATAATTCATTACATACTATATAATTCATTCTACATACTATATAATTCATGCTACATACTATATAATTCATACTACATACTATATAATTCATGCTACATACTATATAATTCATGCTACATACTATATAATTCATGCTACATATCATATAATTCATGCTACATACTATATAATTCATGCTACATACTATATAATTCATGCTACATACTATATAATTCATTCTACATACTATATAATTCATGCTACATATCATATAATTCATGCTACATACTATATAATTCATGCTACATACTATATAATTCATGCTACATATCATATAATTCATGCTACATACTATATAATTCATGCTACATACTATATAATTCATGCTACATACTATATAATTCATTCTACATACTACGGCTCAGTGGTTTTCAACACATTCATTCATTGAAGAGGACCGCTCGTTAGCGTGTTAGCGTGTTAGCGCGTTAGCGCGTTAGCTGTTGTGGCTGTTAGTGTTTCCACCAGAGGAAATAATAATACAAAAAAATGATAACGCACTCTTCAACAGATCTCACAGTGCGACAAAGCCGGCAGAACATAGATAGAACATTCAAATGAAGTAAAAGCTGGGAAACAGTACTTAAAGTAAAAAAGAGTAAGAAGGTTTTCAGGCCAGTTTTAAAAGGTCGAGCGAGCGTGCGGCGCTCAGGCGGTCAGGGAGGCCGGTCCACGGCCGAGCAGAGGGCCCGGCCCCCTGTGGTGCGCAGCTTGGTGTTGGCGACCCGGAGGAGCGAGCTGCTTGCAGATCTGAGGGTGCGGGTGGAGGTTTGGGGAGAGGTGCATGTCCATTTATGCGTTCATGAGTGAGCAGTAGAACTACTCAGACCGCGGGCCAGTGGAGTGCGTGTGGGACGGGTCTTCTGTGCTCTGTCTTCCGGACTCTCATCAGGATTTTGGCGGCGCTGTTTTGGATGCATTCAGGATATTGTTGCCAGTGAGTGAATTCCAGTCGTCCCGTGTGGAGACAAAGACACAGACAAGCTAAATACCAACAGCTCCACCGACTTTCTAAAATTCTGATCTAGTTTTAACATACGTGGGATTTTCCAAAAACCCTCCCAACGGACACAGCTCCTCTCCTACCGTAAAGCAACGGTACACCGCACATGCAAACTACATACAGCATACTTCATACTTCTACGGCTGTAATAAATGTGAGTTATCTGAATGAAGCTGAACACTTATTACCAGGGGTGGAAAGAAAAATGATAAATACTCACGTTACTGTAATTAATTAGATTTTTTGGGTACTTCGACTTTTATGAGAATGTTCTTCAAGTGTAATTTTACTCATATTTGAGTACAATTTAATTTAAACAGTGTCACTGGCTCCTCTCCTCCTATAACTTCTCATGGTTGAACTTTCCTCCCTCTTCCCTACCTCTCCTCATTCCTCTGTTCCTCCCTTCCTTCCTTCCTTCCTTCCTCCTCCTCCTTCTTGTCTGTCTGGTGATATCGTGTAATGAGGCAAAGGTGGCTTTTATGGTGGGAGGACAAACAGCGCAGGTAAAGTCCAGGTGTAATTCATTAACAAGAGCTGCTAACTGAGCCTCATGGACAGAGCACAGTTACCCCTGGGGGGGGCAGGGGGGAGGTCGGGGGGGGGGGGGGGCTTGCTTCCTTTAGTTTCTTTCCCTTATCGCCTGGCAGCCTTTACTGTTGCTGCAGATGATTTCTGGGCATTAAGCTCCTGTTGCCAGCTTCCTGTTATCCCGCCACACACACACACACACACACACACACACACACACACACACACACACACACACACACACACACACACACACACACACACACACACACATGCACACACACACTCGCACACGCACACAGACACAGTCACACACAAACACACACACGCACGCAGTTTACCGACCTCCCATGTAACCCCCCCACGCCAACTCCAGGTTGAACCGCCACGACAGCGTGTGTGTGTCTGTGTGTGTGTGTGTGTGTGTGTGTGTGTGTGTGTGTGTGTGTAATGTGTGTATGTGTATTTTTTGCGTGTGTGTGTGTGTGTCTGTGTGTTCTGTGTGTCTGTGTGTGTTGCATGTATGTGTGTGTGTGTGTGTGTGTGTGTGTGTGTGTGTGTGTGTGTGTGTGTGTGTGTGTCTGTGTGTGTGTGTGTGTGTGTGTGTGTTTGTGTGTGTGTGTGTGTGTGTTTTGTGGTGCTTATTGTGTTCTGACGTTAACTGTTTTTAACGCTGCTTTTGACTCTTTGAACATTCACTCAATATTCAAAATGGTGACGCTGTCGTTTATCACCTTCAATCATCAAGTGTTGTTTACTAAAGCCTTGTTGACACCTTGAACTTTGATTCGTTTTTAGACTTTATCAGAGCTTCAGTTTGTCTTTGACCCCCGTTTCCTTCATTTGCATTTAATACTTTCTTCCAGGGATTATTTAAGGCAATAAAGAAGTCTATGAATATGAGCTATGAGTTTACAGTTAATTAAAATTCCTCCTTGTTTTCTTCCTCGAAGTTCAATTTTGTTGGAACGCACCCCAGTGTGTCAGAAAATAACGCTTTACAACATACTTGTTGCCGTAGTAACTCGTGGCTCGTAGCTTGTAGCTAGTAGCATGTGTGTAGTAGCTTGCAGCTAGTAGCTCGTAGCCAGTGGCTCGTAGTTTGTAACTTGTAGCTAGTAGGCTGTGGCTAGTAACTCGTGGCTCGTAGCTTGTAGCTAGTAGCTTGTGTGTAGTAGCTTGCAGCTAGTAGCTCAGCCAGTGGCTCGTAGTTTGTAACTTGTAGCTAGTAGGTTGTGGCTAGTAACTCGTGGCTCGTAGCTTGTAGCTAGTAGCTTGTGTGTAGTAGCTTGCAACTAGTAGCTGGTAGCCAGTGGCTCGTAGTTTGTAACCTGTAGCTAGTAGGTTGTGGCTAGTAGCTAATAGTCAGTGTGTTTACATGATGGTATAATTGGAATCTTTGCTGTCTTTCGGGGGGAGGTGCTATTATCCCAAAATACACGGCAGTGAATAAATCCAATCATTGGCTGAAAGCACGTCACATCCGATAGGTGGCGCTGTTTTCATTACAACTAGTTATGATGCAGCCATTTCCGCTTGACCACTACCAACAACAACCAACAACAACAATAGCAACAACATTAGGAGAAAGATGGCGAGCGGGGAGCGAGGTGAAGCTACATCCCTCTACTGTCTGCATGATGCTAATAGGAGCACAGCGAATGGCGCTATCGGCTGATTTGATAACGGAGAGAAGACGCCGGCGGGATCTCAAGATCAAAGACGCAAAGTCCAGTTCCTCATCCGATTCACCGTCACATGCCGCAATAATCAAACTATCAACTGGATCGGATGGAGTTATCCAGGCGTGTTAGTCGGATCGTAGTCGGACAAAGGTGTTTACATGAGACGGATCATTTCAGTCCCACTGAGCCAGTTATTGGAATCCATGTAACCACGCTGAGTGTCCGGATGCGGGGAGAAGGTAGGACTCAGACACAGAGTTTCCAAACAAAAAAGGACTTTTCAAATTTCCAAAAAGGAAAAAACGTAGTCAGGGAACAGGAGACGAACTAGGACATGGACATGGACATGGACATGAGCTTCCGGACGATTAACAATGACACGACAAGTGACAAGAGACACACATGATTTAAATACACAAGGGAGGTGCAGGTGATTGGAAACAGCTGGAAACGATCATGACGTGACAGACAATCACGGGGGAATGACAGGACAAGGCAGGAAGTGACATGACCCAGGGAGACACGATGCAGAACTACAAAATAAAACAAGACCGTACAGTCAGACGCGGCCACCCGCAAAACAGACAGTTGCGCCGCTGTTGTTGTTGCTGTTGTTCTTTTTACATTCTAATATTAATTTTCACATTCGAATAGTTGTTTTTAACAACTATTTGAATATATATTCAAATTTAGAATATTTGTTGACAGCCCTAGTAGCCAATGGCAAGTAGCTTATTACTAGTAGCTCGTGGCTAGTAGCTTGTAGCTAGTAGCCCTTGGCTAGTAACTCGTGGCTCGTAGCTCATTACTTGTAGCTTGTAGCTCGTGGCTAGTAGCTTGTAGCTAGTAGCCCTCGGCTAGTAACTCGTGGCTCGTAGCTCGTTACTTGTAGCTAGTAGCTCGTGGCTAGTAGCTTGTAGCTAGTAGCCCTTGGCTAGTAACTCGTGGCTCGTAGCTCGTTACTTGTAGCTAGGAGATCGTGGCTAGTAGCTTGTAGCTAGTAGCCCTTGGCTAGTAACTCGTGGCTCGTAGCTCGTTACTTGTAGCTAGTAGCTCGTGGCTAGTAGCTTGTAGCTAGTAGCCCTTGGCTAGTAACTCGTGGCTCGTAGCTCGTTACTTGTAGCTAGTAGATCGCGGCTAGTAGCTTGTAGCTCTTGGCTACCATTGAAACATAGTTCTGAGTGTATGATTTAAGTTTTGTATTCATTCTCATGGTTGTGATGATCATCTTCTGACTTTTGGTACATTTTGTAAAAAGAAAAATCACTAAAGTGAAATAAAGGAGAAGAACTGGCTACATTTGGTTCTACTATTTGCTTCATGATTAGCGCTGAAGATGAATCCATAGATCGGACAGAGGATCGTTAGTTGCTGCTCTGATTGAATCTTGGCTTCTTTTTCTTTTAGCGGATTAGCGGACGTCCTTTCTTAAACCTGGAGCTCCAGATGCTCCCTGAAGGACCCGGGGTTAGACTCCTTAGTCCTTTCTGCTCTGATTTCCCTCCCTCATTATCTCCCTCACCCACTCTGCGTCCCCCCCTCTCTGGTAATGCCTGTAATCGGACTGACTCACACTCTGTTTGGACCAGATAACGAATACTGTCGGCAGAATTAAACTCTGCTCTGAATTAAAAGCCCCTTTAGTTCCTCCCTCCTCCAGAGCCGTCGTGGAGATGGGGGCAGGGGGGTCACAGAGGTCGGAGCTGGTGTGCACGTACGTGGACGTGTTTTCAGGAGTGGTTGATCAGCTGATCAGACTAATCAGTTACACTTTGACCAGCTGCACCCATGAACGACAGGAAAGGACAGCACGATATTCACTATCCAGTATTTACAATCCTGCAAACTCAAAGAGCATAAAAGGTCTTAACTTCCATGAAGCCTTTAAACCAGGGCTGTCAAACCCATTTCAGGTTTGGGCCTGACGCTGGCGATCTGACCGGCGGACAGCCGTCCACACGCCCCGGCGGCCGCGAGTTTGAGAAGTATGCTTTAACCCCACTGCGTATGTGTTGCATCTTGCAGGGAAGCGTTCTGCAGACACACACATGATCTACATGTAGCTCTGGGGGGCCACGTCTCCTCCGTGGACCCCAACCCAGCCCCTTCTCAGTAAACACCGCCTCCCTCTCCCCCCCCCTCCAGCTCTCCGTGGGCGTGTGCAGGATGTCGTGTCAGGGCTGAAGCCCCTCCCATGAGCCGCGTGCCCACGCACAGCACTGACGCTGTGAAGCGACCCCCCCGGAGCCCAGCCTGAGGATGTCCACGGAGACGGAGCTGCAGCCGGTGGTCCGGCACAGCGGCATGAGGCGGGACCCCAGGAGGAAAGGTGCGTTGCCCTACCTGTAGTCGTCGCGTGAGCTCACTGTGGATGATGCAACCTTTATGGCGCTCTGCTCGGCCATCGCCAGGCGAACAACTCCGTCTACCTTGTTTCATGAAAAAGGATCCTTTTCAGCTACATGTGTATTATATTATACATAGTATATAGAGTGTGACTGATTAGTTGTTCATCACATCACACGTCATTTATCTGACGCTTTTATCCAAAGCGACTTACAATAAGAACATTTCAACCATAAGGAAACAAACTCAGAAGAACAAGAAACAAGAAGTTCAATTTCATCAAATAAGCCGATTTACAACTTTCTAAGATCCATTACAAGTTGTAATGTTTTTAGTCAAGATGAGGTTCATCACAGTGAACATAAAGATTACTGTAACATACATATAACATGCAGCCTCATTTCATCATTTAACACGTTGAGCCTCGTTGAACAGGTTGAGGGTTCTCTTTCCTTCCTGTTACCTTCCACAATAAAAGCTGCAGACGTGTAACGGTCAAAGGCACTTTGCGTTGGTTAATGATTAACGCGCCCGGTGTGCAAGGACCGAACATCTGGCTACATGTGGTTGTACTTTTTCATTTGCAGTGTTGATTGTGAGAATAATTGTTATTTATTGATCTGTATTTCATGAACTGATCAGTGATTGAACAGACGATCAGTAGTTACTCTGATTGATCTGATCTGTTAATCGGCGTGCAAAGACCTTCAGCTCAGCTGGAGCCACATTTCAACACATCAAACCTAAGAAAACCAAATCAGCAGTAAGGTGGAATCATCTTGTTTTATTAGTGTGCATGTAAGAAAAAGGCCCTCCGGGGTTCAGGGGCCCTCGAGACACACACTCCTCCGCTCTCTTCATCCAGTTCTAAACATGGTGCTCAGGTACCAGGCTGTGAATGGATCCAGCTTCCATCCAGGACCTGGTCCAACCCGACATCCCGACCTCTGACCTCTCCGCTCTGCATGTGATAAACTGCTTGTTCCTCCTCACTGAGAGCAAAACACTCCACTAGATCTCCACTCTTTGCTGTCCTGCTCCTAAATGGTGGAAGGAGGTCTCTGAAGACATCAGGACCACAGAGAACCTTCACATCTTCAGACTAAAGACACACCTCTTCAGACTCGACCTCCACTAACACACTAACTAACTGCAGCACTTACACTGGACTTATAATGGTTCTTATCTACAGCAAGTTGTACATCGGCTTATTTGATGAAATTGAACTTCTTGTTTGTGAAGTGAAGAAAGGGGATCTTGAAACTCTTCGTCTGGTGATTAATCGTATAGAACAACAGGAAGAACATCAGGTGTGGGTCAGTCCTCCTGGTGCCTCTCCAGGTGTCAGGTGACCCCCCCCCTCCCTAACACCCCCTCGGGAAGCTGTTCACAGCTCGTTAGCGGGTAACCCGGGGCAACAGGCTTCCACCCAACAGGAAGCAGCAGAGCATCCAGGTGTGAGCAGCTCCGGGGCGGAGCTACTAGCAGGTGTCGGGGGGCGGCGGCATCGGCCAGCTGCTCGCAGCAGAGCGACGTCCTCCCCTCACACTTATGGTTGATGCGACAAACAAGCGCTCCCTCCCACCTCCACATGGTGTGTCCTCTTCTTTATACGCCTTCTCGTCTAGCCTCCTCCATGTCTCCCCCTCCTGCGTTTGTCATTCTCTCCATCCTCACATCCCTCCATCCTCTTCCTCGTCTTCTGTCCTAGTCTGCTGGTTTGTGTCAGTGTGTGCATGTGAGTGTGTGTCATTGTGTGTGTCCTGTCTACACAGCTGTGTGTGACGCTGCCTCTTTTTTCTCTGCCTGAAGGCTTTTTATTGAATTACCGGGACAAGATGGAGATAACCTTTGACCTCTGACAAAGAGTTAGTGGCTCTTATTGGTCGGGCCGTGTCCTTCACGTAAAATAATCTTTATTAATCCTCCGTAAATCCACACAGATTACATCTGCCGCCCCCTCCAAGACAGACAATTCAACCCGGCCGAGCATAGAGACACACACACAGACACACACACACACACACACACACACACACACACACACACACACACACACACACACACACACACACACACACACACACACACTCAGATACACACACAGACACACACACACACACACACACTCAGATACACACACACACACACACACACACACACACACACACACACACACACTCAGATACACACACACACACACACACACACACACACACACACACACTAGCCCTCACCTGGTTCATGTTCCCTGTCCCCAAGAAGCCCAGGATCACAGGACTCAATGACTACAGGCCCGTCGCCCTGACCTCTGTAGTCATGACGTCTTTTGAACGGCTAGTCCTGACCCACCTGAAGACCCTCACCGACCCCCTCCTGGACCCCCTGCAGTTCGCCTACAGAGCCAACAGGTCTGTGGACGATGCTGTCAACATGGCCCTCCACTACATCCTCCAGCATCTGGACTCCCCAGGGACCTACGCCAGGATCCTGTTTGTGGACTTCAGCTCTGCCTTCAACACCATCATCCCGTCTCTGCTGCAGGACAAACTCTCCCAGCTGCACCGCCCGACTCCACCTGCAAGTGGATCACAGACTTCCTGTCTGACAGGAAGCAGCACGTGAAGCTGGGAAACATGTCTCAGCCTCCAGGACCATCAGCACCGGTTCCCCCCAAGGCTGCGTTCTCTCCCCTCTGCTCTTCTCCCTGTACACCAACAGCTGCACCTCCAGCCACCAGTCCGTCAAGCTCCTGAAGTTTGCAGATGACACCACCCTCATTGGACTGATCTCTGGTGGGGACGAGTCCGCCTACAGGTGGGAGTCTGACCATCTGGTGTCGTGGTGCAGCCAGAACAACCTGGAGCTCAACGCTCTGAAGACAGTGGAGATGGTTGTGGATTTCAGGAGGAACAGAGCCCCACCCTCCCCCATCACCCTGTGTGACTCCCCCGTCACTCTTGTGGACTCCTTCCGTTTCCTGGGCTCCATCATCACCCAGGACCTCAAGTGGGAGCTGAACAGCAGCTAGAAAGATGGTGGCCGACCCCTCTCACCCCGGACAGAACCTGTTTGTGCCCCTTCCATCTGGCAGGAGGCTGAGGTCCATCAGGACTAAGACCTCCTCACCAGAGCCGGACCCCCACTGACTGACTATAAGATTCCACCGGTCACTCCCCTTCACACTCCACATTTCCTTCAGCTTCACGTTCACATGCAGAACTTTCTTATTCCCTGAGGGGCCACAGAGGCCCTTCAGTCTGAGCCCAGTAATCTGCCCGGGGGGGTCAGTGATCCGGCCACACGAAGCTCTGGTGGAAGGAGGAGAAGAGTCGCGCCGTTATGAGTAGAGACTAATGAATGTGCTGCATCACCGTTACGCCTCCTCGTCTCTGACTCACACAGACACACACACACACACACACACACAGACAGACACACACCTGATGATGAAATACTGACGCACTGCAGGTCAGAGATGGAGAAACAAAGAGAGAACTCGTCTCTCCAGGAGAGAACGCTGCGGCGTCTGGACGAGGTCGACGTCCACGGGGGGGTCGGGTCGGGTGGGGGGGAGATGTCATTGGCTGACAATCAGTAGCTAGCATCCGTAGCTAGCATCCGTAGCTTTCACCTTTCAACATGGTCGTGTATGTTGTTGTTCTTACGAAGTCTGTTGTGGTCTCTGTGAGAGATGGTAAGAGGTCGGCGGGGGGGCGGCGGGGGGGCGGGTCCCTGACTGGATGATGTACCGTGTGTGTCTCTGCAGGGCAGGATCACAGCGAGGCGGCTCTCATCAGGCGTTTTAGGGGCGAAGGCGTCCGCTACAAGGCCAAGCTCATCGGCATGGACGAGGTCGCCGCCGCCCGCGGAGACCGACTCTGCCAGGACTCGATGATGAAGCTCAAGGTAGGAAGAGACTCCGCCTCCTTCTACTTCAAACCGTAGACAGGAAATCTACTCTCTGAGTGACAGCTGTTTTCCTTGTGAGGCTGTGAGTGAGGCTGTGTGTTCTTCTACACAGTATTAGTGTGTTACTGCAGTAAATCTGTGAGAAGAGATGACGGAGAGCTGGAGATCATCTCAACACATTCTTCATTTAATCTTAATTTTAGATTATCGTGGGTTCTGTAATCAGAACATCACTTATTTACTCCCTTTCTCTAAAACCTCTACTCAGACTATCTGGGCTGTCATTCTAATAACCTGTTGGTATTTATTATTAATATGACACATGTCATGTTACATGTCGCATGAGGTAAGTAGGGCTGTCAATAGATTAGAAAACTAACCGTGTATTTGGAGAAAATGTGGTCGTGTTGGAGGTGGAACATGTGGAACGAGCGACTCTTCCTGTCCATCAACGGCTGTGATTGAAGAGCCAACAATTGCGCGTCCGTGTGTGTGTGTCCCCACATTTAGCAGGACGTTTTCAAACCACCGTCTTTTAGGGACACAGTGGTGGTCCTCTGCAGGCCAGATGTTGACATGGAAGTAGCCTAGCAGCTAGCTCAGGCGTCTCTCCAGCTAGCGGCTCGCTCTCCGGTGTAACTGAGTGCAGCAGCGGCTTCATTTCTGGGGTTGATTTTGTTTACAATGAAAAACCGGAAAGTAAACAACAAAAGTTGCGTTAACTGTGTTAAAATATCTCGGCCACATTAATCGTTGATGTTGACAGCCAGATGTAAGCCTCCTCTGTGACGCCAACGAGGGAGAAGCGAGGTGGTGACCTGTGTGTGTGTGTGTGTGTGTGTGTGTGTGTGTGTGTGTGTGTGTGTGTGTGTGTGTGTGTGTGTGTGTGTCCTCAGGGTGTCGCTGCAGCAGCGCGGTCTAAAGGAGAACACAAACAGAAGGTGTTCCTCACCGTCTCCTTTGGAGGCATCAAGATCTTCGATGAGAAATCAGGGGTAAGCTCACACACCAGCGTGTGTTGATTTGATAATTAACCTCATACAGTCTCTAGTTTCACGTCTTCTTCAACACAACATGATGTTCATTTAGTCCATTTAGAGTCAAACAGGCCATAAAGAGGGGATTTTTGAGGGCGGGGCTACACGCTGATTGACAGTGATTGACACTATTTGTAATTTGCTGACGTTGGGCTGTACAAAATAAAATGAATTGAATTAGACGGACAGGCCGCCCCCCCACTGTCAGGAACGGGTGGGTGGAGGCAGAACCCAGACGCAGAGTTTGGGGAGAAAACGCAGGAACTCAGAGGACACTGATGGAATCACGTAACATGCAAACATTCAGCAATGACGCAACAAGGAAGGAGAGACACACACGGCTTAAATACACAGGGACGGTGCAGGTGGAAACAATCATGGACACATCACAGGGGACGACAGGACAAGGCAGGGACATGAACCCAAACCGGGACAGCCACACTGAAACAGAGAGAGAAGACAGGAAACGAGAGATGAGAGGATCTGAAATAGACAGATAGGAGGGCGGATGTCAAAGTAATGAGATGTGTCCTCCGTCTCTGCCATTACGGTACAGACATGCTGTCCTTACAATCAGTCCTCCAGACACTTCTAATGGCAGGGAAGGGGGGGCGACTGCTGGGGTTCAGGGACAGTCTTGCCCCCCCGGCATCAGTCAGTTGGATGGATGGATGGGCCCTCCCTCTCGGAGGAGGAGGGAAGATCATTCTGGATGGGGGAGGAAAAGAGGGGAGGTATAAATCTGGGGGGAGACCGGCATGTCTGAAAGAACGAACGTGAGCAAAAACCTCTCTCGTTGTGGTGGATTTATTTGTCAGGTCACAGGTCAAGTATCAGCGCTGCGTTTGCAAAGACAGAAGACGTTCTGTCGGCCTGCAGGCCGACTAACATCAAGAAGAACATTATGTTTCATGTTTCTTGTTGGATGTAAAAGTAAAGATTCCTATTGGCCCTAAAGTGGCGTTGAGGAGGAGCAGGTCCTCCCGCCACAATGTGTGGTCTCCTGACATTAATGTGAACATAAGAACAAAGCGTGAGTGTCGTGTGGTGCCTGGTGTGTCTCTAAATCTCATCCTAATCAGGCCTGCGTCTGCCTGGTTGGCACTTCCTGCTTTGCCCTCTGACCTTGTACTCCTCAACCAGTGACTCCCTGAGCGTGTGTGTTTGTGTGTGTGCGTGTGAGCGCGCGTGTGTGTGTGCGTTTTCAGGTCAGATGGGGATAATAATCATTATCTAATTATCAAATCTAGAAGACATTACTCACCCTCTAATCTATTCCTTCTGGGCCTAGATGTGCTAGATGTGATATGATGTGATAGATATCATATGATGTGATGTGATGAGATAGATATGATAGATGTGATATGATGTGATGTGATGAAATAGATATGATAGATGGGATAGATGTGCTAGATGTGATATGATGTGATAGATGTGATGTGATATATGTCATATGATGTGACAGATGTGATATGTGATGTGATGAGATAGATATGATAGATGGGATATGATGTGATGAGATAGATATGGTAGATGGGATAGATGGGATATGATGTGACGTGATAGATGTGATGAATGTTATATGGTGTGATAGATATGACAGATGTGATATAATCGATGTGATATGATGTGACGTGATATATGTGATATAAACGATGTGATACGATGTGATAGATGTGATCTGATATGATCGATGTGATATGATGTGATAGATGGGATATGATGTGATGAGATAGATATGATAGATGGGATATGATGTGATGTGATGAGATAGATATGGTAGATGGGATAGATGTGATATGATGTGAGGTGATAGCGTGATAGATGTGATAAATGTTATATGGTGTGATAGATATGATAGATGTGATATAATCGATGTGATGTGATCGATGTGATATGATGTGACGTTATATATGTGATATAAACGATGTGATATGATGTGATAGATGTGATCTGATATGATCGATGTGATATGATGTGATAGATATGATAGATGTGATCTGATATGATAGATGTGATCTGATATGATTGATGTGATATGATGTGATAGATGTGATAGATGTGATATGATGTGATAGATATGATCTGATATGATCGATGTGATAGATGTGATATGATGTGATAGATGTGATATGATGTGATGAGATAAATATGATAGATGTGATCTGATATGATCGATGTGATAGATGTGATATGATGTGATGAGATAGATGTGATCTGATATGATCGATGTGATAGATGTGGATAGCACGTCTCTGTGTGGGACCTTCTGGAAGTCTTCTGCTTCATAACGTCGTCTCTTGTTTAAATCATATTCATCTTGTTTCTTTCGTCTAGAACTTTAAATGGATCTTTTGTCGTTATCATATCACAATTTTTAAAAGCTTATGCAATCTGACATTTCCACGTGTACACATTTAATATAGAGCAATTCCAAATTCCAAATCAAACAATTAAACAATACTTAAAGGTCTGTTCTTGGTGTCTCCAGCTGGTATATATGCAGCAACAGCACCAAAGTACAATAGGAAAGACACTTTTACTCCTGGAATATGAAGAAGAACCTCGTGAACATGGAACATGGAGAAGCTTGGTAATTATGGCTTAAAGGATGTGTCGCTTATCTTTAAGTTCCCAGCAGGCTGCAGATTCTACAGATCCTCTCATCTTCAGGTCTTCAGGTTTTCTCATATCGATGTCACTGCTGCAGAGAAAATGTCTCTAATCTCATGAATAAAAGTCACACATTTGGTAGAAAGCTGCATTAAGAAAATCAAGTAGTGACATCATAAGGATGAATGATGTGATGATGTCATCAATCTCCAGGTCCTCCAGCACCTCCACGCAGTCCACGAGATCTCGTACATCGCCAAGGACATCACGGACCACCGCGCCTTCGGCTACGTCTGCGGGAAGGAGGGGAACCACCGCTTTGTGGCCGTCAAGACGGCCCAGTCGGTCAGTGTGTGTGTGTGTGTGTGTGTGTGTGCGTGTGCGTGTGCGTGTGCGTGCGCCTGGCTAACACCTGTCCGTCCCTCGGCAGGCGGAGCCACTGATCCTGGACCTGCGGGACTTGTTCCAGCTCATCTACGAGATAAAGCAGCGGGAGGAGATGGAGAAGAAGGCCCAGAAGGACAAGCAGTGTGAGCAGGCCGTCTACCAGGTAATCAATCATCTCACCACGACCCCGAGGAGCCTTAGGCCCGTCTGTCCTGAAGCTCCACCGTGACCCCCTGATGGTCTCAATGGAGCAGGCTGGTGTGCATCCCCCAGCATGCACCTGGGGCCATGTTCTGTGAACGAGGCGGCCTTCGGCTGATTATCTTGAAAAGTGATAGCAGGAGGAGATGAAGGCCTGACTCACCTCATAGGAGGAGAAAAGCCACCAGCAGGTCCTCTACGAACCACCTGATTCTCTTTCACTTTGATTCTTCTTTTCTCTCTGAATGCGCCTCATCTCGCTGGACTTTCCCTCCCTCCCTCCCTCTCTCCCCCTCTCTCTCTGCTGCGCCGGCTTAACTCTCCCCCCGTGTGATCCCCCCTCTATGTCTTGCTGCTCCTCCGTCTCCTGCAGACGATCCTGGAGGAGGACCTGGAGGACCCGGTCTACCAGGTAACTTCCTGACCAATCAGCATTGCATCTAGTCGGCTGGCTCCTGTGTGTGTGTGTGTGTGTGTGTGTGTGTGTGTGTGTGTGTGTGTGTGTGTGTGCGTGTGTGTGTGTGTGTGTGTGTGTGTGTGTATGTGTGTGTGTGTGTGTGTGTGTGTGTGTGTGTGTGTGTGTGTGTGTGCGTGTGCACGACAGATGTAAATCCTTCCTCCTCTGATCTTCTGCTTCTATTTGGATTCAGTGATGCTCTTTAACTAATCACCTCTGCAATTTCACCACTTTCTCTCTCAACTTCCTTTATCTTCCAAACGCCCCCCCCCCCCCTCTCCTCCGCTGCTGACGTTGTAGTACATTGTGTTTGAGGCGGGACATGAGCCCATCCGCGACCAATCAGAAGAGAGCATTTATCAGGTACTCAGGTGCTCCAGGATCTTTTTGATTGGACTTTTCTGTCATCTTTATAATTAATAATATAATACTACAACATTGTACAATATGAAAGTAATCCTTTATATTTTACCACATGCTTCTCACATCAGTTTACTTTAACGTGAACGCTCACCTGATTAAGAGTCTCGTCACAATATACATGTTACCCGGTCCACGTGTGTGACACGGAGACGTTACATCACATGTCAGTGGGCGTGATGAGAGGCCAGTACATGAGTTCTCAGTAGCCCCGCACACGCACGCACACGCCAGTGACGATGTCACCGGGTAACGGGGTCTCTCGGTCTGGCTGTGTAGGTTCCCACCAGTCAGCAGAAGGAGGGGGTCTATGACGTCCCAACGCGACACCCCGTGAGTGACCGTGTGTTTGCCCCCCCTGGGGGTTTCTCTGGACCCCTGTGCTGTGGTGCCTGTGTCCTCGTGCCTCGCGGTGCCTGCTCCCGTGTGGTCGCGCTGCGTGTTAATGCAACCTGCATGTCCCTCATACGAGCTGCGCATGGCCTCATTCCTCCGCTGGACGCTCGTGTTCACTGTGAACCATGTCACTGTGTGTGTGTGTGTGTGTGTGTGTGTGTGTGTGTGTGTGTGTGCGTTCACTCCCCACACCGCTGGTACATTTAATGAAATATGACCTTAACGTAACAGCTGCTTTTTTATCCACCTATAAAATGCTTCTTATAGACAAGTTTCCTGAGTGAAATAGGCGGGTCGCCATTGGCCTTTCACTCTGCCAACGACGTCCGGTTGTGTCTGCAAAGCACGTCCGGTTAGCGAGTTAGCGTCTTTTACGGTCTTTGGTTAGCGTGCAGAAAAAGTCAACTATGGGTGGTGTTACACGCCAACACGGCTCCGGGAGATATTGTGCTGTTCACGGTTGCAACAACTCGTGGCGATGGCTGAATGTTTGGTCAGAAGGAGAACGTTTGTGAGTAAAATGCTTTAGATTTGCACTCAAACACGGAAGGCTTATCATTCAAAGTCAACACAGTCTACTAATTATTACGCAGCTTTTTCATAGAAAAAAAAGTAAGTTAATACCTTTATCCATTCAGAAGGTATTAATAGATATTAATATTAATATTATATTAATAGATATGTCAGGGGTGCGCACTTTGAAGGGTTAAATGCTTTTAGTGCAGGCAGGCTAGAGGGGATTACTTTCTCTTTTTATTACTCTTCGTGTTCTGTTATATATTAACACACGGATACATACAAACATCTTAATACAAGCATAAGATGGGCTAACGTACCTTCCAAAGCGCGGCGGCTGCATGGCTACAGGTACAGCTGCAGTCTGCACATCTCCCGTCTTGGGAACCAAAACCCGGCCGTTACGCGCTGAATAGTTAACGGACTGGCTTGGTTGAACATCGGCCTTTAGGTAAATTAAACTGCCCATATTATGTAAAAGTACACAGCCCACTTTGTCGGAATGGAGGTACTGAAACGCCTCTGAGCTTTTCAGGTTATTAATTTTATTCCCATCCACCGCCATGGAATCAATAAAATAAGAAAGGATCTTGGATGTTGTGATGCTGGGCCATATCGACATGTTGTCCGCCCATGATGTTACCTCACTTGGATGCAGAATGGTCAAAACACCATTTTTAACAAGATTTTCGGTGGAATGTTGCCATTCCAAAGCCACTTTTACACCACGACTCAGCCTGCGCCGGACGTTCTTGGCAGAAACAGGAAGTAAACCGGAAGTGCCCAGAAAACTTGCCTATACTGTTGCCCGATTTAATCTGCTGAAACCTTCACACAACCAGGCTGCTGTCCTGTGTGTGTGTGTGTGTGTGTGTGTGTGTGTGTGTGTGTGTGTGCGTCTGCAGCTGTTCTGTAGATCAGTGTTTTCGGCTCTGTTAATAACCCTTAAACCTGCCGGCCTCCTCAGAGGAATGAGCCTGGTGATTTCTGGCTGCGTGTTACTCGTATTATTGATGGAATCTTCCGTGTTGCCGTTCACTCACATGCTGCTCTTTGGAAACGCCTCGTGTTTCTCTCCTGTGGAGACACTGATTGGACCCTTCTGGTGTGAATGAAGCGGCTCGGATCCCTCAGAGAGAGCAGATAACACCCAAGATCACAGACTCACCAGCTGATCATCACATCACACGTCGTTTATCTGACGCTTTTATCCAAAGCGACTTACAATAAGAACATTTAACCATAAGGTACAAACTCAGAAGAACAAGAAACAAGAAGTTCAATTTCATCAAATAAGCCGATGTACAACTTGCTGTAGATAAGAACCATTATAAGTCCAATGTAAGTGCTGCAGTTAGTTAGTGTGTTAGTGGAGGTAGAGTCTGAAGAGGTGTGTCTTTAGTCTGAAGATGTGAAGGCTCTCTGTGGTCCTGATGTCTTCAGAGACCTCCTTCCACCATTTAGGAGCAGGACAGCAAAGAGTGGAGATCTAGTGGAGTGTTTTGCTTGATCAAATATCACATCCACAGATCATGTAGTCCAATCGGTTCATGTTCCACACTAATTGGTGTAAATGGATCTCAGTATTTTGAAACCTCAGGATCTATGATCTTGGTTTTTGTGTATTTTATCCAAGCATTTGAAAAAAGTGTGTTAAAGTTTTGAAAATTACGATTTGATCATCGGTTGTGAGTTTTGTATCAAGAGTTTTGAAAATTGGTTCTGAAATTAGTGGCAAAGTGATTGTAAATGAACTATAATGACTTCGGGTTGGTTGAAAAATAAACAGTCAAATCTTCAAATGGACTTAAGTTAAGAGGAGCGTTACTCTCCGCCCTGTGTGTGTCTGTGTGTGTGTGTGTGTGTCTGTGTGTGTGTGTGTGTGTGTGTGTCTGTGTGTGTGTGTGTGTGTCTGTGTCTGTGTGTGTGTGTGTGTGTGTGTTAGGACACCTCATCATCCTCCTCAGCTTCTCTCAGCGTGTGAATATCACATCACAGGTCATTTACATTACACTTTAAACCTGTGGTTTTTACTTTTTGCCCGGGGAGCGTTAGAGGTCAGGGGGAGCATTAGAGGTCAGGGGGAGCATTAGAGGTCAGGGGGAGCGTTAGAGGTCAGGTGGAGCATTAGAGGTCAGGGGGAGCGTTAGAGGTCAGGTGGAGCGTTAGAGGTCAGGTGGAGCGTTAGAGGTCAGGCGGAGCATTAGAGGTCAGGGGGAGCGTTAGAGGTCAGGTGGAGCATTAGAGGTCAGGGGGAGCGTTAGAGGTCAGGGGAGCATTAGAGGTCAGGTGGAGCGTTAGAGGTCAGGGGAGCATTAGAGGTCAGGGAGGCGTTAGAGGTCAGGTGGAGCGTTAGAGGTCAGGGGAGCGTTAGGAGTCAGGGGGAGCGTTAGAGGTCAGGTGGAGCGTTAGAGGTCAGGGAGCGTTAGGGGTCAGGGGGAGCGTTAGAGGTCAGGTGGAGCATTAGAGGTCAGGTGGAGCGTTAGAGGTCAGGTGGAGCATTAGAGGTCAGGTGGAGCGTTAGAGGTCAGGTGGAGCGTTAGAGGTCAGGCGGAGCATTAGAGGTCAGGGGGAGCGTTAGAGGTCAGGGGGAGCGTTAGAGGTCAGGGGGAGCGTTAGAGGTCAGGTGGAGTGTTAGAGGTCAGGTGGAGCATTAGAGGTCAGGGGAGCATTAGAGGTCAGGTGGAGCGTTGGGGTCAGGGGAGCGTTAGAGGTCAGGGGGAGCATTAGAGGTCAGGTGGAGCATTAGAGGTCAGGTGGAGCGTTAGAGGTCAGGGGGAGCGTTAGAGGTCAGGTGGAGCGTTAGAGGTCAGGTGGAGCGTTAGAGGTCAGGGGGAGCATTAGAGGTCAGGTGGAGCGTTAGAGGTCAGGGGGAGCGTTAGAGGTCAGGTGGAGCATTAGAGGTCAGGTGGAGCGTTAGAGGTCAGGTGGAGCGTTAGAGGTCAGGTGGGAGTGTTAGAGGTCAGGTGGAGCATTAGAGGTCAGGGGGAGCATTAGAGGTCAGGGGGAGCGTTAGAGGTCAGGTGGAGCATTAGAGGTCAGGTGGAGCGTTAGAGGTCAGGTGGAGCGTTAGAGGTCAGGGGGAGCGTTAGGGTCAGGGGAGCGTTAGAGGTCAGGGGGCATTGAGGTCAGGTGGAGCATTAGAGGTCAGGTGGAGCGTTAGCATTAGGGTCAGGTGGAGCGTTGGGGTCAGGGGGAGCATTAGAGGTCAGGGGGAGCATTAGAGGTCAGGTGGAGCATTAGAGGTCAGGGGGAGCGTTAGAGGTCAGGTGGAGCATTAGAGGTCGGGGAGCATTAGAGGTCAGGGGGAGCATTAGAGGTCAGGGGGAGCGTTAGAGGTCAGGGGGAGCGTTAGAGGTCAGGTGGAGCATTAGAGGTCAGGGGGAGCGTTAGAGGTCAGGTGGAGCATTAGAGGTCAGGGGGAGCGTTAGAGGTCAGGTGGAGCATTAGAGGTCAGGTGTCTTGCTCAGGGACACTTCGACATGGAACATGAGGCAGTCAGGACTCGAACCCCCAACCTTGTGCTTCCCAGCACACCCTCTCTACCCCCTGCGCCGCGACAACGATTATGTTTTCATCCCACCTGCCATCTGGGGTTGTGATTGCAGAACGGACATCAACCCCCCCAACACCACCATCTTCATCCTCATCCTCACCCTCATCCTCACCCTCATCATCCTCACCCTCACCCTCACCCTCATCAGCAGCCGCCAGTCGCAGATCTGATAGACTTGGACATGGATACGGTCCCTCAGGTGAGCGGCTCACTTCTTTGACCTCTGACCTGATAAACAACACAAAGCTAGAAGGTGAACGTGTGACGGACAGGCGGAGGGGGCGGAGCTAAAGGTCAGGGTATTCACACAGGGGATGAAGAGCAGCAACGTGCTGTACTTCATGTACACATACAATGTCTTGTTATATCTATGTGTAGGTATATATATATTAGGGCTGCCAATAGATTAAAAAAGACATTAAGCGCACATTTTGAAATTCATTAATCTCGATTGATGGATATTGTTGTTGTTACAATGTTGTTTATAATTGTTTGCTTTTCTTCTGAAGACTAAATATTAATAATGAGTAATCACTTTAGAAAGTGTGTATTTTAGACACTGTTGTATATTTGTTCATGTTATAGGCATAAATATTTATTTTGCCAAGTTGTTTGGGGCTTGGACTCCATCCTGCCCAGGATAGGCCAGAGATGATCCCCCAAAACCAGGTTTATTTGATGGAATTAAATAAATACTTACATTACATTATATTACCTATTACACGTTACATACATACATACACATAGATAGATATACATGCTGTTATATGGATATAACAGGACAGTGGACGTCTATATGTGTACATGAAGTACAGTGTGCTGCACAGCATCAGTGGAAGAAGAGCGACGTGCTCTCGCTCTTCTGATAGAAGAAGAATTTAGTGACCCGAGAGGGGAACATATTCTAAGAACATTCATTATCTCAGAAGAAATGATGATTTATGCA
>BMAF01000008.1:18240712-18250712 GCA_014132575.2 Gasterosteus nipponicus | reverse complement strand
CCCCTGGTCCTCCCTGGTCCTGGTCCCCTGGTCCCCTGGTCCCCCTAGTCCCCCCCCCTGGCCCCTCCTGGTCCCCCCTCGTCCCCCCTGGTCCCTCCCTAGTCCCCCCTAGTCCCCCTCGTCCCCAATTTTAAATATTTTAGCCGCTATGTGGTTAATTGTAAATGGAATATGATGCCTCTGAGCCTCGTCCTTCTTATTGCTCCTTTAATGACGAAACTGGACTTTGTTTCAGTGTTTCAGGGTATTTATGTAGTTTGCTTTGTCCTGACTGAGAATTAATATGACATGTTGCAGTTTCCCCTTTTGTTCACTATGCAACATTTAATCTACCGACTAAATGTTGTAAACAATTCTCTCATTGGTCCAATTTTAATGCAGCTATAAATAGATGTTTTCTTTTTAAGTGTGGGGGGGTTTGGGGGTAAATGGACCCAGTTGGGATGCACAAGGGGGGCGTGGCCTAAAACGTTTGGGACCTGCTGCTCCAGAATATAAAAAGAGGCGTGGCCTGAGGGACGCGTCGTTCCACATTGAGCAGAAGCGTGTGAGTAGAGACCCGGTGCTCTGCTGCCCCCCGGTGCTCTGCTGCCCCCGGTGCTCTGCTGCCCCCCGGTGGCGGCCCGGGTCCTTTGGGGGACCCAGGCGGGTCAAAGCATCAGAGGCAGAAACTGGGCTCCGCCTGTGGCTGCCACCATATCAAATTCTTCTCATATCAACATTTATTATGCGATATTATTGCAATTTTCAGACCATTTTATGCCACTGATAACTTAATGACAATATAATAGCGTAGTAATAAAAGTACAAAGGACGTTTTATATGTCAGAATAGTTAGATATTAGAGTCTGAATGTGAAAAAATATCCTAATTAAAACAGCAACAAAAAAAAGAAGTGCAAGGGACGCGGGGGGCCGAAGCATCGAAGGCGCCGCGGCAGCCGGGAGGTTTCACGCGGAGTTTCGACGCGCTCCGCGGCTGCAGGAGAGACGGAGCGTCTCCGGGGACGGCGGCCCGGAGGAACCGACGGTTGTTCAGGTTAAAGACGGGCGGATGGTTGTTGTTTTGGGTGAGATGCTAGCTATGTTAGCTTAGTTAGCTTAGTTGGGTTCACTGCTTCTCTTCCCCTGTGGGTGTCGCTCTGAGGCGTGCTGCATAAGCCCCGCCCCCTTTCCACAAGGAAAGGGACAAAGGATCAATTTAAATGTTGGTGGCGTTCATTTAAATATAAAATGAATATCGCAGCACCAACAATAATTGCGACACCCCCCCCCCCAAGCTGATATATATGTGTGTGTGTGTGTGTGTGTGTGTGTGTGTGTGTGTGTGTGTGTGTGTGTGTGTGTGTGTGTGTGTGCACAGAAGGGGAAGGACCCTCTCTACGCCCGGATCAACAAGGGGAAGAAATAAAGAGACGCACAGGAAGACGAGCAGCGAGAGGACGGGGAGACGTCTCCCTGCCCCCCCCACCTGTCCTCCCTCTGACCTCACCAAGGTGAACTGAATGCACGGTGCCCCCCGTCTCCAACACCCCCCCAGGAGCTGGACTCTTTTAATGAGCCAATCAGGGACGTGGATTTGCTGCTTCTGATTGGGTTTTTCTTGTGAGGTTCTGCTGGATCACGATGCAGAATGGACTCTGTGGGACCCCCACACACACACACACACACACACACACACACAGAGTCAAGTCTCACACCGTCTACACACACTTTGTGTGATTTGCCACACCGTCTGACTCACACGGAGGAGCCGGCGCCCCCCGAGGGGGAGGATTTAAAAAGGGTTTCTTCCCTAAAGCTTTTGTACAATTAAAAAAATGACAAAAACTGAGAAAATAATGTGATTTTTACTTTATAAGTCAATGAGGGGGCTTTGAGGCGAGCGATCATCAGGTCGCCAACAAAGCGACCTTTCAGTCTGGACCATGAAATATGAAATAAGGCTTCAGTTATGCAAACGTTCACTCAAGCAATATCAACCCCCTTAAGCCTAGTTTATACTTCTGCGTTTTCAGGGAGACGCAAGGACACGCAAGAGCCCGTCTGTGGGGCACTTTTGTGTGAAGAAATGCGTAAATATGACGAAGTCGTGGAGGAAAATACGGGACAAATGTGTCCGTGATGAAGAGCAGCAGTGTGGATGCACGGGGCAATAAAGTCTATGATCAATAAATAAAGCAACCAGCGACTTCCACACACAAACACGTGACTCCACCTGTTGTTCTGGAGGTGAATCGCTCTGCAACACACGCAGGGCTTTACAACCAGGAAGTGAAACGAGGGCGTCGACGCGTGAAGACGCAGAAACACGCGGCGGCCTTTAGGTCCACGACCCCCATCTTGATTTTGATGCGCAGATTTTTGTTAAAACGTTGTCTACCAATCCCGCCCCCTTCACAATATTATCTCCCCAAACAGATACTCGCGTGACCGTAAAAGGCCCCCCATGTGATGTCCCGCCGGCCTGTTGGTCGGACTGCAGCGACTATGGCGCCAGTGGATCGCATTTAATGGCCAGAGCCCCCACACACACACACACCATAAGAACCTTTATTTTGTATGACTTTCTTCAGGCGACCATGTTGATCAATTTAAATCATGTGACGAGTAGAAGATGAATGAACTGATTAACTTTACCTCAGATTAAAAGTTTCTTAATGTAAATGACACATTATTTTTTATCTTTATGACATTCTGCAGTGAAGATTTTAGATGATTTTTGGGTTTCTCTTGATTTCACGTATTCATGTTACCAATAAACACGTCGAAATGACCGAGTCCCCTGATTGTTCCCTGAGAGAGAGTGTGTGTGGGTCTGTGTGTGTGTGTGTGTGTGTGGGTCTGTGTGTGTGTGTGTGTGTGTGTGTGGCTGTGTGTGTGTGTGTGTGTGTCTGTGTGTGGGGGTCTGTGTGTGTGTGGGTCTGTGTGTGTGTGTGGGTCTGTGTGTGTGTGTGTGTGTGCGTGTGTGTGGGTCTGTGTGTGTGTGTGGTCTGTGTGTGTGTGTGGTGGCTGTGTGTGTGTGTGTGTGGGTCTGTGTGTGTGTGGCTGTGCGGTCTGTGTGTGTGTGTGTGGGTCTGTGTGTGTGGTGTCTGTGTGTGTGTGTGGGTCTGTGTGTGTGTGTGGGTCTGTGTGTGTGTGTGTGGGTCTGTGTGTGTGTGTGGGTCTGTGTGTGTGTGTGTGTGGCTGGCTGTGTGTGTGTGCGTCTGTGTGTGTGTGGGTCTGTGTGTGTGTGGGGGTCTGTGTGTGTGTGGGTCTGTGTGTGTGTGTGTGGGTCTGTGTGTGTGTGTGGGTCTGTGTGTGTGTGTGGGTCTGTGTGTGTGTGTGGGTCTGTGTGTGTGTGTGCGTGTGGCTGTGTGTGTGTGTGTCTGTGTGTGTGGGTCTGTGTGTGTGTGTGTGTGTGTGTGTGGGTCTGTGTGTGTGTGGGGTCTGTGTGTGTGTGTGTGTGTGTGTGTGTGTGTGGCTGTGTGTGTGTGTGGGTCTGTGTGTGTGTGTGTGGGTCTGTGTGTGTGTGTGTCTGTGTGTGGTGGGGTCTGTGTGTGTGTGGGTCTGTGTGTGTGTGTGGGTCTGTGTGTGGCTGTGTGTGTGTGGGTCTGTGTGTGTGTGTGTGTGGGTCTGTGTGTGTGTGTGTGGCTGTGTGTGTGTGTGTGTGTGTGTGGGTCTGTGTGTGAGTGTGTGTGGGTCTGTGTGCGTGTGTGTGGGTCTGTGTGTGTGTGTGTGCGTGTGGCTGTGTGTGTGTGTGTGGGTCTGTGTGTGTGTGTGTGTGAGTGTGTTGTTGATATAGTTTGTTTTGCTGAATATTGTAATATTCTCACTTCCTGTGTAATCCACATTTATATAATCTGTCCTCTGGGACTATTTCTTTCGTTCTGGATTATCAGCATTTTTGGAAAAGACAAATTACACTTTGTTTGCTTTTTAATAAAAATTAGATTTAATTCGCAGCCACATTTTATTGTTAAAACATTTATGTTTAGTCTCAAAACGTAAGCAGATTAAAAAATCCTTCTTATTCCTATTATTTTTTTAAACAGGATTATGGAATATTTGTTGTGTCCTGTTACTCAACGCTGCTGATTCATTTACATTTATTTTTATGTGGTATATGTGACATTTATTGAGCTCCTTCAATAAGGACATATTTATAATATTTATAAGTCAACTTTACTGGTAAAATAAAAGTTAAGCGGGAACTCCGGGTCAGTTTCATCTGCCGACAGCAGGAAGAAGACTCGCATTCGACTTCCAGCTGCGCCGCATTCCAGAGGGATCAAGAAGAAGAGGAACACTCGACCGGTTTGACTCCTTTTCCTTCTCTTTTAAGGAGGCGACTCCTCCCACCTGACCTCATTCCTCAGAATCACCTGAGCACAAGGGACGCTCAGACAGACGGACAGAGAGAAAGAGACAGAGACAGAAAGACAGACGGACAGAAAGAGAAAGACGGACGGAGACAGACAGAGGGAGAATGAGAAGCAGCTGAGGGGATCGTTGGACATTCAAACAGGATGAATCAGGTACGTTCAAACGTTATAATTAAGTTATTACACAATAACGACCTGCGGCTCAGATTCCTGTCACAAAGACGTCAGCTGCTTTCACCTTTAGATTATTCCTTAATGAATAAGTCATGAAGACGAGCAGCATGATTTGATGCTGTGTTCTCTCTGGGGGGTGACCTCTCAGGGGGACGCTTTGGACTTCCAGGCCCTGAGGGCCAAGTTCGAGGCAGAGGAGCTCTTCCTGAAGCGTCCCAACTCAAAACCAGCTCTCCGGGAGAAACCGAGGATGGTCCCTCCCCCGCAGAGCCCCCCCCACTTCCTCCCTGTAGGAGCGCGCCCCTCCCTGCTCACCTCCATCGGCCAGAGCCTGGAGGGGAGGTCGGCCGCCGCCCCCCGAGTGATCTTCAAGGAAGACAAGAAGGAGAGCAAGAAGCCCCTCATCCAGATCAAGGGCAAAGACAAGCTCAGGGGGGGCAAAGAGAAGCCAGACGAGGGTCCAATGGAGCAGAAGAACAGGAGAGAGGAGACGCCCCCCGAGGAGAGTGCCTCTGTGCTGGTGCCGGCCATGCCCCCCGCCGCCCCCGGCCCCAGCCCCAAAGAAGAAGTCCCTGCTGGGCTTCATCAAGAAGAGAAATTCCACACAGGTCCCAGCGGAATCCATCCTGGACGCCCCCCCCTCAGACGGTCCTGGACCAGCTAAGCCCCCTCTCATCCCGCCCCCCCTTCCCCCTGCTCCCGTCATCCGGCCCCCCCTCCTCCTGGACCCCGTCATTCCAGCCGCCGACATCCCACCCCCCCTCCTCCTGGACCCCGTCATTACAGCCGCCGACATCCGGCCCCCCCTCCTCCCAGCTCCCGTCATCCCGCCCCCCCTCCTCCTGGACCCCGTCATTACAGCCTCCGACATCCCGCCCCCCCTCCTCCCAGCTCCCGTCATCCGCCCCCCTCCTCCTGGACCCCGTCATTCCAGCAGCATCCCACCCCCCTCCTCCTGGACCCGTCATTACAGCCGCCCGACATCCCGCCCCCCCTCATCCCTGGTCCCGTCATCCCACCCCGCCTCCTCCTGGACCCGTCATTACCCGCCGACATCCGCCCCCCTCATCCCTGCTCCCGTCATTCCACCCGCCTCCTCCTGGACCCGTCATTCCAGCCTCCGACATCCGCCCCCTCATCCCGCCCGCCTCCTCCTGGACCCCGTCATTCCAGCCTCCCACATCCCGCCCCCCCTCATCCCTGGTCCCGACATCCCGCCCCCTCATCCCTGGTCGACATCCGCCCCCTCATCCCTGGTCCCGTCATCATCGCCCGCCTCCTCCTGGACCCGTCGTTCCAGCCTCCGACATCCCGCCCCCCCTCATCCCTGGTCCCGTCATCCCGCCCCGCCTCCTCCTGGACCCCGTCATTCCAGCCTCCGACATCCCGCCCCCCCTCATCCCTGGTCACATCCCCCCCCCTCATCCCTGGTCCCGACATCCCGCCCCCCCTCATCCCTGGTCCCGTCATCCCGCCCCGCCTCCTCCTGGACCCCGTCATTCCAGCCTCCGACATCCCGCCCCCCCTCATCCCTGGTCCCGACATCCGCCCCCCTCATCCCTGGTCCCGACATCCCGCCCCCTCATCCCTGGTCGTCATCCCACCCGCCTCCTCCTGGACCCCGTCATTCCAGCCCCGACATCCCGCCCCCTCATCCCTGGTCCCGTCATCCCACCCCGCCTCCTCCTGGACCCCGTCATTCCAGCCCCCGACATCCCGCCCCCCCTCATCCCTGGTCCCGTCATCCCACCCCGCCTCCTCCTGGACCCCGTCATTCCAGCCTCCCACATCCCGCCCCCACTCATCCTGGCTCCTCCTGAAGCACCAAAGGCCCTCCTTCCAGCCCCCCCCTACGTACCGGGCCCTGATGCTGCAGTGGAGGGGATCCCAGGCTCTCTGGTCTTCTCCAGGCAGGACGACGTCATCGGGGACCCCACCCCTCCGTCCGACGGCCCCCCCATCCCCCCGCCGGGTCGCCTCGTCTCCACACCCCCTCCACCGGCCTGCACCTCCTCTCCACCGCCCCCCCGGATGGACGAGCTGCCAGCCGTAGAGGCTCCTGTGGAAGTTGAGAACTTGGCCGAGGTGGAGGCGCCTCCTTCTCCACCTGCTGCTCCTACATCTGTAGTAGCCTCCACGGGCCCTGCGTCCCCCCCACCCTCCCCCAAATCAAAGCGCACCACGTCGGCCCTGGCGGTTCTTGCCAAGATGGAGGACCTGAGCCCGGGGAGGAAGACCTCTGCGTGTGACCAGAGGATCTTCAGTGCTCTGGAGAAGGCCCGCAAGAAGCCCTGGTGAGGGAGGGGGTCATTAGTCATATATATCATTATTATTATATTATTATACTCTTATATTATTATAATATATTTTCTACTGTTATTATATTATTATTATTATTATGAATATAACACAATTTAATGCACTCGTCTGGTTTCAGCTCGCCAACAAATCCGTCTCCGTCCTACCCCATCATTGCCCCTCCCGAGGAGTTCCCCCCCAGCACCACCCGCTCACTGCCAGAGCTCCCACCCGTGGACTACGAGGAACGCCCCCCCCCCGAAACCAGTTAACGGCTTTAACCCCAGTGAGTCCCTCTCCTGCTTCCTGCTTCCTGCTCCTGCTTCCTGTGACTTGCTTCCTGGTTCCTGCTCCTGCTTCCTGCTCCTGCTTCCTGTGACTTGCTTCCTGCTCTTGCTTCCTGCTTCCTGCTCCTGCTTCTGCTTCTGCTTCCTGCTTCCTGCTCAGGCTTCCTGCTTCCTGCTCCTGCTTCTGCTTCCTGCTTCCTGTGACTTGCTCCTGCTTCCTGCTTCCTGCTCCTGCTTCCTGCTCCTGCTTCCTGTGACTTGCTTCCTGCTTCCTGCTTCCTGCTCCTGCTTCTGCTTCCTGCTTCCTGCTCCTGCTCCTGCTTCTGCTTCCTGCTTCCTGCTCAGGCTTCCTGCTTCCTGCTCTTGCTTCTGCTTCCTGCTTCCTGTGACTTGCTCCTGCTACCTGCTTCTGCTTCCTGCTCCTGCTCCTGCTTCTGCTTCCTGCTTCCTGCTTCTGCTTCCTGTGACTTGCTTCCTGCTTCCTGCTCCTGCTTCTGCTTCCTGCTTCCTGCTTCTGCTTCCTGTGACTTGCTCCTGCTACCTGCTTCCTGCTTCCTGCTCCTGCTTCCTGCTCAGGTTTCCTGCTCAGGCTTCCTGCTTCCTGCTCTACTTGTAGACATGCGGGGTTTCTCTTGTTTGTGTAAGGGGTGTGTCTTTGTGTCAATGTTGTCATCTTCGCGTCTCTCTGGTACTTTTTGTATCTTTCTGGTCACATTTGCGACTCTTAGCCGTCGTCCTTGTGAGTCTTTCTGGTTTTATTTGAGTCTCTGCTGGTTGGTTGGCGTCTCTTTGAGTCTCTTTGATTTTACAGATGAGGACAATCGGTAATGCCTCCTCAGGGCATCGCAGCAGAGGAGATGTGGTGTGTGTGTGTGTGTGTGTGTGTGTGTGTGTGTGTGTGTGTGTAGCATAGACACACACACACACACACATTCCTGCTGTCGTGCCAGAAACAACTGAGCAGAGGGCGGAGCTGCAGAGGAATGTCAGCCATGATTTTAACGTGTTAGTGACGAGAAGTGATCACGCAGCTCATTAATGGTGTGAGACGTCTTCGCGCTGTCTCAACGTGTCCATAAGTCTGCCGTCACGTATGTAGATGATTCTTGATGAAACACGATAGAGGGATATTCTCGACATGGGGACAGTTGTGTACTTTCATTACATCTTTTCAGAGCTCCACGATAAACACAAGAGAAGTCCTAGTAACTCACTCGCCTCCCGACATCACTGTCACTTCAACGCTCTCGCATTTAACGCTTGTTGGATTGGCTCCGCCTCCTCGCAGGTTAAATTCCTCCGCCTCTCTTGTGTTTGCAGACTTCCTTCAGGGGTTTTGTTGTTTGGTCCAAATTATGAAAGAAAATATCTTGAAAACGTAGCTACACGTGGTGAAATCAGTGTGATGACGTCACCCCCTGCAGGGCAACTCCCCCCAGTGATGGAAAGGATCCCCGAGGAGGCGGCCGACCCCATCCAAGAGCTGCTGCTGGTTCCACCTCCTGTTCCCCTCAAGAGGATCCTCGACCCGGAGTCTCCGGGTCCAGCTTCAGAGCCAAGCAGATCTCACCCCCCCTTCCCCCTTGGGGACAACAGTGAGACCCCCCATCATCATGCCTAGAGTCTTTGTCACCAATAACCTGGCGTCCCGCTAACGCTGCTTTCCCCCCACAGGGGTCCCGGCTTCTCAATACTCAGAGACGGACTACGTGGCCTCAGACGCTCACTCCCATTCAGAGGGGGGGGGGGAGCACACGGGTCTACATATACCCGACGGACAGAACCTGCCGGAGCTTTGCAATTATGGGACGGGGGCAGGGGCCTTCACAGATCCAGAGAATCCAGATCCAGAATCCTCCCCACCAGCGGCAGGGTGAGACACACAACCCCCACCACCTAGTACCCGATCCAGTCTGAGAACCTGGTTTTGATTCCTCTCCGCCCCCCAGACTCAAAGACCAAGTCGACAAGAGCATCTACGAGAGCACGGAGAACGTGTACGAGGCCATGCCCGTGTCCAAGGGCCAGAAGAAAGGGAAGGGCGACGCAGGGAGGAAGCGCAAAGGAACCCCAAAAGTGAGGAGACCGAGAGGAAATCAGGCACCACTCATTCACATGTCTCAGTGATATATCACATGTCTCCGTGTTAAATATCATATGTCTCAGTGACAAATATCACATCTCTCAGTGTTAAATACCACATGTCTCAGTGTTAAATATCACATGTCTCAGTGATAAATATCACATGTCTCAGTGTTAAATATCACATGTCTCAGTGATAAATATCACATGTCTCTGTGTTAAATATCACATGTATCAGTGATAAATATCACATGTCTCAGTGTTAAATATCACATGTCTCAGTGATAAATATCACATGTCTCTGTGTTAAATACCACATGTCTCAGTGATAAATATCACATGTCTCTGTGTTAAATACCACATGTCTCAGTGATAAATACCACATGTCTCAGTGATAAATATCACATGTCTCTGTGTTAAATACCACATGTCTCAGTGATAAATACCACATGTCTCAGTGATAAATATCACATGTCTCAGTGTTAAATATCACATGTCTCAGTGATACATATCACATGTCTCACTGTTAAATATCACATGTCTCAGTGATAAATATCACACGTCTCAGTGATAAATATCACATGTATCAGTGTTAAATATCACATATGACTTTGATACCACAAATAGACACAAATAAAACATTCTTTTCATCTATTTAACCACATTGTTTTTTCTCCAGATCCATACGCTGAGCCACAACAAGAAACAGTGAGTGGCTTTTCGGATTAAAAGCATCTTTCTGCTCATAATGCTCATTCTGATTTGAAGTGAGATCAATTAAATCTGTTTTTACAGA
>BMAF01000008.1:18198212-18235712 GCA_014132575.2 Gasterosteus nipponicus | reverse complement strand
ATGGAGAACTAGTGTGACCTGCAGGGAATTCAAAAGCTTAAAGCTGCATTCTGTCTCCTGACCAGCAGGGGGCGACTCCTCTGCTCCCATAGACGTCTCTGAGGAAATGACTCTACTTCTCTGTAGTGACCAGCAGGGGGCGACTCCTCTGCTCCCATAGACGTCTCTGAGGAAATGACTCTACTTCTCTGTAGTGACCAGCAGGGGCGACTCCTCTGCTCCCATAGACGTCTATGAGGAAATGACTCTACTTCTCTGTAGTGACCAGCAGGGGGCGACTCCTCTGCTCCCATAGACGTCTATGAGGAAATGACTCTACTTCTCTGTAGTGACCAGCAGGGGGCGACTCCTCTGCTCCCATAGACGTCTATGAGGAAATGACTCTACTTCTCTGTAGTGACCAGCAGGGGCGACTCCTCTGCTCCCATAGACGTCTATGAGTGACCAATGACTCTACTTCTCTCTTGATTTATTCCCTCAGTAAACATGTAAACTGTAAACATGAGTTTATGTCTCAGTCTCTAGTTTCACGTCTTCTTCAACACAACATGATGTTCATTTAGTGAATTATGGTCCAATCGGAGTCAAACAGACCATAAAGCAGGGGACGCTTTAGGGCGGGGCTATACGCTGATTGACAGGTGTGATGTCATGGGCACTACTCCACATATACAGTAGAATGCTTCAGGTGAATGAACACTAATGAAACATGGTTATGAATGTTATTTTGTTTCTACTGACAGATTGTTTGAAGTCTTACACACTGGTCCTTTAATAACCTGATAATGAGTGTATATATATATATATATACACTCATTAACATTGTAAGACAACCTTAAGCATTTAGTTTTTGTATTATTGTTTATTTTATTTTTTTCTACTTTTATTTACCTTTGTTATTTTGTTAAAGATACTTTTGGAAATGCCCGTGTCATATTATGTACAGTATAAACTACAGTATATACTGAGCCTCTAATGTGTTTTTATTGTAATAATGATTAGAATCGTTAATACTGAACCTTTAAGAATTCTGTCACGTCTTCGGATCTTAAACTCCATAAACAACTTTGTTTCTACAACTGATGAATAAAAAGTATTAAAGAGAAAGTAGTGTGATGATCGAGTGTAGGTCGGAAAAAACACAATAATCCCGTGTGTGTTTCTGATTGTGTGTGTGTGTGTGTGTCTGTGTGTGTGTGTGCGACACTGACAAAGCCAGGAGAACCTTTTATCCTTATAAATGTCTATTTATTGTTTTTCAATAAATATTTATTAAAGTGCAAATCATAACAGCAACATCATGCGGTGCATCACAGGAATAAAGCCAAACCCCACACACACACACACACAGACACACAGACAGACACACACACACACACACACACACACAGACAGACACACTAACCACAGGGATGAACACAGTAGAGCTCACTAACGTGCCACTGCTAGTTGCATACAGTTGTGATTGTACAGCAGCACGTCTGATGGTAAATCCTGGTCACATGACTAGCGACGTCTGACCCATGATGCATAGCGGGTGGTTGTCGGCCATGGGGACACGCCAAGGCCGCCAATCACAGAGGTCCGACTGATCGTGGAATGAACAAACAAATAAGTTCATTTTTTGGGTCTCCCTCAGTAACACGGTCAGGACCGGATGAGTAACTACGTCCGTCTCTGGGACACACGGGGGCAATCAGACAGACACACAACAAACATGTATCAAGCAGAAACAACGACAAATGACTCTACCACACACACACACACACACACACACACACACACACACACACACACACACACACACTTTGCATTCTTTACGGTTTCTGTGTTCTGTCCCTGCGGCCGATACACAACGTCTCTTGTGGAACTTGTTTAATGACATTCTGTACATGCATGAGAGCGCGAGTGTGTGTGTGTGTGCGCTGCGTGTTCATAGGAGGTTTGTGTGTTTGAACACACTCAGAATTCATAACAACAATATATCTGTTGTTGGGACGTCCCGTTAGAGACGCTGTGTGTCTGTTATCGGCTCATTAACCTTCTTACATCATAACGTGCTGAAAGGATCAAACTACAGCGCCTAGAAAAATAAACAGGGCTCTGATATCTAAATAATAATCATCCTCTTTCTGGTGTATAAAGTCTGTTGTTTGTTCTACTATTCTGCTAATGATTGTAGTATAAATATAAAAGGCCATAAAATATCAATTTAATATGTGGTGTCCTTCCCTCAGATTAATATCAACTGATAAGAAAATAAGCAAAACTGACGTCCAGTCAGAGTCAGAGGGGATGGGGGGCATCAGCTAATAGACCCCCCCCCCCCACGTTGGCATCCGGTCTCAGCGGGCCAGCGTGGTGATCAGACTAGCGCACATTTCAAAGAAGTCCATGGTGTGCGACCCCTGGCGGGGGGGCAGCAGGGGGGCGCTGCTGGACAGCGAGCCGGGGAGGGAGGAGCTGAGCTGGAGGAGGTCGGGGGCCGAGTCGATGCTCAGTCTGGGTCTGTGGAGGCCGGCCGTGGAGCCCGACCTCTGGGGGGTGGACGTGCCCGACTTAAAGCCCGCCGCCTCCATGATGTCATCTGTGTGGGGAGGGGGGGGTCATGATTATGACGTCACTGAGCAGGTGGTTGGAAGCTAACGGTGCTAACAATGCTAGCAGTGTCATGTCCCCCCAGCAGAGAAGCTCAGGCAGCTACAGACATTCATCTGGTATCTAAATCAAGCGTCATATTAATGGTCTGAATAGCTCACAAAGCCCCCCCATGTGTTCGCGTGTCTTCTACTCAATAATCTGTGTTGGTGTCACCGCGGAGACGTGACCCACCGTCGATGCTCTTGAAGTCCAGCAGGTAGGACCTGCTGTCCACCTGGTACAGCTGCAGGCTCATCTTCACCAAGGTCCCGGTCACTGGGTTCTTCCTCCGCACCCGCAGGTGATACGGGTTCACCACCTGGGCCGGCAGAGGACACGCACTGTCAATGTGTGTATACGTGCGTGTGTGTGTGCGTGTGCGTGTGCGTGTGCCCACCTTCCAGGTGAAGCTCAGCTGCCTCATGGCCCGGTACACCTCGGCCATGATGTCGTGGGGGGGGCTCTGGCTCCGGATGCCCAGGTGCCACTTGGCCTTCTTCACGGCCAGCGGTTTGGGCCGCGTGGTGTTGAGCGCGTCCAGGGGGCAGCGGGTCTTGGGGCTGTCGGCCAGCAGCGGGGGCATCCTCTCCGGGTGGGGTTTCACCCCGGGGGGCAGCGGCATGCCCTCCTCTATGAAGGAGCCCTGGGGGGGGCTGGAGGCCAGGTAGAACTCGCTGGCCTCGGTCATGATGCGCCGGTTGTCTATGATGAGGTGGTAGGCGACCGCCAGCTGATCCTGGGTCAGACGGGGTCGGTGTGAAGTAGATGTTGTGTGATTGGCTGATGTTACAGAGCGACGCTCTTTCCTCATAACGTGTCTTTGGTTTTATTTGGGTCATCAGGTACAAACAGGGAAGCATTTGACCTCATTTAAACCTGCGATAGCATCAGTACTATTATTCATTCTTAGAACAATAAAGACACAGAATCCCTTTGGGCTCTGTTTGTGTGGTCAGCTGTGAGGGGTGTGGCCTGGCCAGAGAATAATAATCCCGCTTGGTGCCCCACGTTGGTGGGATCAGCCACAGTACATCTTCTGATCCGATTGTCATGAGGATCACAAAGCAGCTCTAAATATACCGAGCAGCTAAAGGAAAGCGGAGCGGCTTGATCTCCTGAGGAGATCACAGACATGAAGTGTTTTCTGTGATGGACCATCGCGTACCTGAGGGTCCCCGCTGTACAGGCTGGACATGAACTCCGACTCGGTGCATTCAAACTTCTCACACACCTCCCTCACGGCCTCCTCGTCCAGCACCGAGGCGTCGTACGAGGGGTCCTCGGGGAACATGTAGCCCGGTAGGTCCTGCTTGAACCACTCGTGTTCCCTGGGGGCGGTTACAGTGATGATCACGGGTCAAAACCAAAGGGGGAGGCTACAGTTTGGACAGAAGTCTCCAGGAAGAAGAAGAAGAAGTGATGGGGGGGTCACCTGATGTCTTTGATGGTGGCTCTCTTCAGAGGGTCCACCTGCAGCATGAACTTGAGCAGCGAGGCCACGGGTCGGGTCAGGTACTCCGGCATGTAGAAGACGCCTCCTCTGATCTTCTTGAACAGCGTGGGCACGTGCTCGTCATCGAAGGGCAGCGTGCCGCACAGCAGGGCGTACAGGATCACCCCGGAGCTCCAGATGTCCACCTCTGGGCCCGCGTACAACCTGCGGAGGACGTCAGCCGTTAATGCGCAGCGTCCTCTGGCCTACAGGGGGCGGTAGTGCGCCAAGAGATGCTCAGGTGTAGGGTTATCGATTTGATAATCGATTAATCAAACGATTATTTCTTTGATTAATCGATGAATCGGATCAACAACAAAAAAAACAGCATTAAAAAACTAAATTAAAAATGTCCAAAAATACTTCAGAAAGTCCACAAACAGGTTGCATAACATAATAATAATTCATAAAAAGCAAAGTAAAGTTTTAACGTCAGAACTTGTTCTCAATACTACACTCAGACGCACACACACCCCGAAACACACACCCATGGTCACTTGAAGCTTATACACTGAAGAGTAAAATAGTCGGTGCACAAGAACCACCGCTGCGCCGATGCGAGCGTTCTGGGTTGGTGGATGACGTCATCATGACGGGTTAATATCCGCCGTACTTTGTCTGTCTGTTGTCTGTCAGCTGCGGGCGAATTTAGGGGGAAAAGTATCGTGACTTCGTCAACCACCAACATGTTCGTCTCGTCTCGTTAACGAAAGTTAGAATAGATTTAGTCATAGTTTTTATTTTTTAAGATCGTTTTCGTCACGTCTTAGTCGTGGTAGTCGTTAGTTTTCGTCAACGAAATGAACACTGACACACCTTCCTGAGATGACCTCGGGGGCAGCGTAGTTCGGGGAGCCACAGCTGGTCCGTAGGAACTCCCCGTCTGACATCATGTTGGACAGACCTGTTGGACAACGACACACATGAAGGTTCTGCAGCCCCCCATCTCGAAGTCAAACTCGCCATGACCCTGAACACCGCTGTTGACGTTGAACACAAAGCTCCTCCCCCCTTATCTCTGCCTCCTGCTCCTTTAACACTTTTTACTGTTGCTGTCAGAACCCCCAGAACCCCCCCTCTCCCTGCCCTGCTCCTTGCCTATCGAATGACACTGGGCCTCAAGGCTCCCTGCAAACATGATCTGAGACCCCCCCCAGACCCCCTGTGCAAAGTATTTCTCTCTCAAAGTGTTATTGCATCAGCCAATCGGATGAGAAATTAATTCTGATTGGATAACGAGGACAACGGGTTTGTGATTTCAGGTCCATTCCTCAGATGACTCTTCATCTCCGTCCCACTTTGTCTTGACCCCCACGAACATCTCAATAACTGCCTCCGGCTGGGCCCGGGGCTCCTACCAAAGTCGGCTATCTTGGCGTTCTTGTTGGCGTCCAGCAGGACGTTCTCTGGCTTCAGGTCTCTGTGGACCACCATGTGCCTGTGGCAATAGTCCACGGCCGAGATGATCTGCTGGAAGAGACGCCGGGCCTCCGTGTCCTCCACCTGCAAGACGCCATGTGGGAAGTAATGATGAGAGGGGACACGTTGTGGGGGGACACAATGTGGAAAGAGTTCAGATTCTTTTGTGTGTCTTTGTGTGAGCAGAATACCGAGCGGCTCTTAAAGTTAATGAGATATTAGCATCATTTAACACGACCTTTTAAAAAACACCTTATATTTACAGTATGACACTGTGCACTTTGAAGAATGGAGGAGGTACTACACACTACACACAGGCCTAGAGGGGCGGGGCTACTACACACAGGCCTAGAGGGGCGGGGCTACTACACACAGGCGTAGAGGGGCGTGGCTACTACACACAGGCCTAGAGGGGCGGGGCTACTACACACAGGCATAGAGGGGCGTGGCTACTACACACAGGCATAGAGGGGCGTGGCTACTACACACAGGCCTAGAGGGGCGGGGCTACTACACACAGGCATAGAGGGGCGTGGGGCCTAGAGGGGCGTGGCACACACAGACGTAGAGGGGCGTGGCTACTACACACAGGCCTAGAGGGGCGTGGCTACTACACAGGCATAGAGGGCGGGGCTACTACACACAGGCATAGAGGGGCGTGGCTACTACACACAGGCGTAGAGGGGCGTGGCTACTACACACAGGCCTAGAGGGGCGGGGCTACTACATACAGGCGTAGAGGGGCGTGGCTACTACACACAGGCGTAGAGGGGCGTGGCTACGGCTACTACACAGGCGTAGAGGGGGTAGAGGGGCGTGGCTACTACACACAGGCATAGAGGGGGCGTGGCTACTACACACAGGCGTAGAGGGCGGGGCTACTACACACAGGCGTAGAGGGGCGGGGCTACTACACACAGGCATAGAGGGGCGGGGCTTACTCGTCCGTGTTTGCAGATGTAGTCAAACAGCTCGCCTCCAGACACGTACTCCATCACCATGAAGAAGTCAGTGGGCGTGCTTATCACCTGGTACCTTTAAATCAGACACGACATCATCAGAATCATCAGCTCGCCTCACTGCAAGGGGAGAGTGTGTGTCTGTGTGTGTGTGTGTGTGTGTGTGCGTGCGTCACCCTCACAGCTTGATGATGTGCGGGTGTCTGAACAGTTTGAGGTTCTGGATCTCTCGTTTGATCTTCCCCACCACGTCCAGGCTGCGGATCTTCTGCCTGTTGAGGATTTTCACGGCCACTTTGTGTCCCGTCAGCTGATGCTGGCCGACTGCAACGCACCACATGACACACGATAAACTGTTATTTATGCTCTGTTATCAGAGCTTCTGACTGTTATTATACATTTGAATATTAAAGGAAACTAGAACGTCCTATTAGTTTTTCAGGATTTCATAAACAGCAGGTTTCAACATGACTGTTTTATAATAACAATTATAAATATTTATTATACATCAAATAATACATCAAAACATGAGTTATGGCATATTAACACACATGGAGACATAATCAACAGCATTATCTAAACACGGACTGAATTCCACTGTAATATGTGATAAATAGTAAGTGACCCCCCTCCGCGCCCCCCGCGAGCTGCGCGCGCATCCCGCGCGTCTGGAGTTGAAGCTCACAAGGTCACGCGGCCGAAAACTAGCTTAAGAAAAGATAAACATCGGCTTAACGAGCTAACAGCGTTAGCATAGCGACCCGTTAACGGGTCCCGCGCACGTCCTGTAACGCGCTGCGGGGGGGGGGGGCGTCATTAACGGCACTTATGTGAGCGCGCACCTGCCCGGTAACCGGTTCGCCGGTTTCAACCCGGTTGTCACTTAACTCTTCACTTTGCCGAACGTCCCCACACCGAGCGTGTCCCCCAGCAGGTAATGGCCGATCTTCACCCCGCCGTCGTGCTTCTGCCGCTCTGCCATCTTCCTCCGGTAACCGGGAGGGTGTGCGTGTTTACACCGACGGGGAGGCACGGAGGGGCGGGGCGGGGCAGAGAGAGAGAGAGAGAGAGAGAGAGACTCAGAATGCAGTACTTTTCTTAGTACTCATATTGTAGTTTACTTAATTTAATTCTGTCTGCTTTTCATCAGACGTCAAACATCAGAAGAGTTTTTGACGTAGTTTCATAGTTATGTTTTTTTTCATATTTTCTAACATGTGACCACCATCTTGTTTAAGACTGACATAACAGTATTACTGATACTAAACGAGTGATTCTTATTGATTCTAAAGCGTCAAACTTTTAGGAACAAGAAATGTAGTTGAGAGATTCGTGTTATTTAAGTTGTTTAACCACTAGGTGGCAGCAGAACTTTAATTTATCCACCGCGCTGTCACATGAAAAGCTCCAAAGGGAGAAATTAAGTAATTAAATAAACGTTGTTTCACAATACAAACAAACACTAAACTAAATCATATAAATGCGTTGTCCTCATTAAACAACAGCTAAAGAAAATGGATAATGGCAATGAAACCAATTATGAATGAAAAATGAATGAATGAAAAAAAAATGATTTCAAGTATATGATGTATATCTATTCAAATTTATACATCATATCAATATTTTGACAATAGATAACTTTCTGTCTCTTTGTAGTAACTTTCTGTCTCTTTGTAGTAACGTTCTATTTCTTTGTAGTAACTTTCTGTCTCTTTGAAGTAACCTTCTGTCTCTTTGTAGTAACGTTCTGTCTCTTTGTAGTAACTTTCTGTCTCTTTGTAGTAACGTTCTGTCTCTTTGTAAAGTAACTTTCTGTCTCTTTGTAGTAACGTTCTGTTTCTTTGTAGTAACTTTCTGTCTCTTTGAAGTAAATTTCTGTCTCTTTGTAGTAACGTTCTGTCTCTTTGTAGTAACAGTAACGTTCTGTCTCTTTGAAGTAACTTTCTGTCTCTTTTGTAGTAACCGTTCTGTCTTTCTGTCTCTTTGTAGTAACTTTCTGTCTCTTTGTAGTAACTTTCTGTCTCTTTGAAGTAACTTTCTGTCTCTTTGTAGTAACTTTTTGTCTCTGTAATAAACTTTCTGTCTCTTTTGTAGTACGTTCTGTCTCTTTGTAGTAACTTTCTGTCTCTTTGTAGTAACGTTCTGTCTCTTTTGTAGTAACTTTTGTCTCTGTAGTCTTTTGTCGTTCTGTCTCTTTGTAGTAACTTTCTGTCACTTTGTAGTAAAGTAACGTTCTGTCTCTTTGTAGTAACGTTCTGTCTCTTTGTAGTAACTTTTTGTCTCTTTGTAGTAACTCTGTCTCTTTGTAGTAACTTTCTGTCTCTTTGTAGTAACTTTCTGTCTCTTGTAGTAACGTTTGTAGTAACTTTCTGTCTCTTTGTAGTAACTTTGTCTCTTTGTAGTAACTTTCTGTCCCTTTGTAGTAACGTTCTGTCTCGTTGTAGTAACTTTCTGTCTCTTTGTAGTAACGTTCTGTCTCTTTGTAGTAACTTTCTGTCTCTTTGTAGTAACGTTCTGTCTCTTTGTAGTAACTTTCTGTCTTTCTGTCTCTTTGTAGTAACGTTCTCTCTCTTTGTAGAACTTTCTGTCTCTTTGTAGTAACTTTCTGTCTCTTTGTAGTAACTTTCTCTCTCTTTGTAGTAACGCTCTTCTCTTTGTAGTAACTTTCTGTCGTAGTAACGTTCTGTCTCTTTGTAGTAACTTTCTGTCTCTTTGTAGTAACTTTCTGTCTCTTTGTTGTAGTAACGCTTCTGTCTCTTTGTAGTAATATTAACTTTCTGTCTCTTTGTAGTAACGTTCTGTCTCTATTAACTTTCTGTCTCTTTGTAGTAACTTTCTGTCTCTTTGTAGTAACCTTCTGTCTCTTTGTCTCTTTGTAGTAACGTTCTGTCTCTTTGTAGTAACTTTCTGTCTCTTTGTAGTAACGTTCTGTCTCTTTGTAGTAACGTTCTGTCTCTTTGTAGTAATTTTCTGTCTCTTTGTAGTAACGTTCTGTCTCTTTGTAGTAACTTTCTGTCTCTTTGTAGTAACTTTCTGTCTCTTTGTAGTAACCTTCTGTCTCTTTGTAGTAACGTTCTGTCTCTATATTAACTTTCTGTCTCTTTGTAGTAACGTTCTGTGTCTTTGTAGTAACTTTCTGTCTCTTTGTAGTAACTTTCTGTCTCTTTGTAGTAACGTTCTGTCTCTTTGTAGTAACTTTCTGTCTCTTTGTAGTAATTTTCTGTCTCTTTGTAGTAACTTTCTGTCTCTTTGTAGTAACGTTCTGTCTCTTTGTAGTAATTTTCTGTCTCTTTGTAGTAACGTTCTGTCTCTTAGTGGTGTCTCTTTGAGGGCTGTGTACCGGCTTGTATGTGAAATTGATTCTGATACAAATCTGCATGAACCAATGAAACATGCTTTGACATTTGTTATAAAACATGGACTTGTGTAACCTGATTAAATATTATAGAAATGTTTGCTTTGATTATAGGATGAAAATAGACACATATGTGCATATATATGTATTTATATTCTACAGTATATTACAGTTTTTCCTCAGTCGCTTTGGTACATTTCTCAGATTAGAATTGAAATTCTCTAAACTACCTGTTCAATCTTCACATCATTGTGTCACTTCACATCAAAAAAGTAGGTTCTCATTTCTTTGAACAAGTTGCAAATGCTTTGGTGCATCCGTGCAGATGGTCATGATGAGGTCAGATGGTACAATTCTCTGCTGTTTCTACATTATCAATTGTTAATGTCATGTTGATCAAAATGTATTATAGTGAATAGTCTCACACTCCTCAACATTTAGGCATTAGCACATCGCAGAAGTCTCTTCATGCATTGGAACAAATGTATTTCTATACATTTCCAAATGTATTTCTATACATTTCCATTGGACTTAAATTGGCAAACTGCTCCCAGGTGAATCTTGAATTTCTTTAGCGGAGGTTCGTCTCATGAACCATCAAATGCCAAACGCAGTGTGAAGACCAGCGTGTCGTACCGCGCCCGGCCGACAGGGGGATGGACGCGCTTACCCACCGCCACAGGAGGGAGGAGAGGGGGAGAGATAGGAGAGGGGGGCTATCCTCGGAGCGTCGGGGGGGACTTGAAGAGCGCGGAGAGGAGGAGGAGGAAGAGGAGGAGGAGGAGGAGGAGGAGGAGGAGGATATAAGCGGAGCGGCCGTCGATGCGCAGCGACTCTCTCTGACCATCAAACGCGTCTAAAACAAGCGGAGCGCACGAGACCTGCGGCTGGTGAACTTTCTCCTCACGGGACAACTTACTTCCTTCGGGACTTTAGCGCGGGCCGGACAGGAGGCGCGCGGGGGGCCACTCAGATGCAAAAGTGCATGTATGACAGAGCGATGGCTCACGAGACGAGGAACGGAGCGAGCGTAAACAACAACAACAACAACAGCAGCCACAGCAAGAGGAAGCTGCTCGTGGCGCTGGACGTCTTCTGCCTGCTGCTCGGTACGTGCACCTCAACGCGAAACGTTTAATCAGATCAAAGAGTTGATCGGGTTGAAGTGTAATGAGAGCTCATTGTTGGATCGATACGTGATGCCGCGTCACGTATCGATCACTTCGGAATCAACAGATCGAGATGAACGACGTGTGATCGAAGTATCGATCCGCAGCTGATCGACCTGTTGAATGTGGCTCCTGTCACTTATTTTATTTGTTTGCATTCTCGCCCCCAGTGTCCCCCCCCCCCCCTCCTCCTCCTCCTCCTCCTTGTTTCTAGTAAGGGGGATTATGGGAGTTCTGTCCCTGCGGCGTCCTGCCCCCTCCTGTCTCTGTTGGGGGAATAATTGCTTAAGCATTCGTTGGGGGGGCGACCCGGCTGTGGAGGAGCAGGTGGGAGCCACACTCTGTTTCATGTGCAGAATGTGAGGCAGAAACGGAAGTGAAGGTCGCCCTTAAAAGTGCTGTGTAGTCAAAGCAAAGTTCAGTGTTCCTCGTTACCAGAACAGAGATGCTCCCACGTGAAGATGAGCTCTGAGCCGCATGTGGACCCAATGTCCTGCAGAACCAACTTCCTTCTCTGGTACAAACAAAAAGCTGCTCCACGTGCACACACACGTACACACACATGCACACACACGTACACACACGTACACACACATGTACACACACATGCACACACATACACACACATGTACACACACACGTACACATACATGTACACACACACGTACACACAGACGTATACACACACGTACACACGTGCATGTAGATACATAAACGCAAAGGGTCGTTTCTTATGTTACACTGCAGTTTGCCAGCTTGGTGGTGATTGGTTGGCCCACTTCAGTGGTTTTGCTTTGGGGGTAGAGTGGGACAGAAGAGCGGAGAAGAAAGATAGGTGGGGGTTGGGTGGTGGATGACCGACAAATATCTCGTTACCGTTAATTAGTTCCTATCTGCTAACTGATGCCCCCCAACACACAGACCAATGTCTGTCTGCATTGAGGACATTGTCCTGTACTCCTGCGGGTTCATTTAAAGGGTCAGTCTGAGCGTTGCTATAGCGACTGGCTATATGTTTATATGTATATAATGGCAGCCTGGTTTCCACCAGCGTCTCAAATTCCTCTTATCCGCTCCGATCAGCTGTTTGCAGACAGAGGTGTTTTTTTAGAGGAGCTTAATAACCTTTTGATCCCTTTCTTGGAAGAGAGGAGGGTGGTTTATTAGGAGCCATTAACCCATATATATATATATATATATATCCACGAAAGCGTCGCAGGCCGTCAGGTGACCCCCCCATGGAAGCTGGACGGGTTTAACCCCTCCCTCCCCGGGCCTCAGCCACTTTAATCCTCCACAAATATTTTTCAGAATTTCTCAAATTCTTCATCTGGCTTCGGCCAACGATGTGACATCTGGTGCAATATTGGAGAGGGAGTGAACCAGGGGGCACATTGTGTGTGTGTGTGTGTGTGTGTGTGTGTGTGTGTGGCTCAGGAAAAGGGTGGGAAGCGGAAAGGTGCTGTCGGTCGGAGCTAGGTGTGGTTGTGAAATGAAATCCTGTCTACTTCCATTCTTCTCCCCCTTTCCTTCCCTCCCTCCTCCCTCTCCACTGCTTCATTGTCATCGTCACAATGATGGACATGAACGTTGACCTCTGTATTGAAGCTCGAGTAACGTCCTGTACACCTGAAGCACGCAGGAGTCTCCTCCCATCGCGATGCGGTTTGAGTTCTGGATGCTTAGTAAATAAATATATTCTCCTACAACAACGTGATCTCTGCCAGGGTCTCGCAGCCCAACAGGGGCTCAGACCCCAAGAGTCCGCTGGAGTCTGTTCAGGGTCCAGGAGCCCACTGGTCATGTTACCCGCACTATCGCCGTCGCTAGCGCTAGGGCAGTTAGCTGCTATGACAGTTAGCCGCTAGAAGAGTTAGCTCCTGGGACAGTTAGCTACTAGGACAGTTAGCTGCTGGGACAGTTAGCTCCTGGGACAGTTAGCTACTAGGACAGTTAGCCGCTAGAAGAGTTAGCTCCTGGGACAGTTAGCTACTAGGACAGTTAGCTGCTGGGACAGTTAGCTCCTGGGACAGTTAGCTACTAGGGCAGTTAGCTGCTAGGACAGTTAGCCGCTAGAAGAGTTAGCTCCTGGGACAGTTAGCTACTAGGACAGTTAGCTGCTGGGACAGTTAGCTCCTGGGACAGTTAGCTACTAGGACAGTTAGCCGCTAGAAGAGTTAGCTCCTGGGACAGTTAGCTACTAGGACAGTTAGCTGCTGGGACAGTTAGCTCCTGGGACAGTTAGCTACTAGGACAGTTAGCCGCTAGAAGAGTTAGCTCCTGGGACAGTTAGCTACTAGGACAGTTAGCCACTACGACAGTTAGCTGCTAAACATCTCCATGTTCAGAGTGGCCTTCCTTGCTGTGTGGGTTGTAGCTGCTGTGCCAGTGGACCAATCACACATCAGAATGTATCACCTGGCTGAGAAAGCAGATTCTTAGACATTTATTTTACATCTGGGTGAAAATGTTCGATTGCAGGTGTCGTGTCAACTGTAGATGTTTTGATACTACTTGATACAGGGTTATCGATTCATATACGTATGTCCCACCTCTCCCAGCTCCTTGTCTTCAGTATGTCATAAGGTCAAAGGTCGGCCGCTAATGTTCTTGTTCTGAGCCGAGGTTAGGGCTCCTAAGAAGGGCGAGAAGGCTCCTCTGGCTAAACACAATCATCGGATTACGTAGTAAGATAGAGATCAGCTGGCCTCCGGGCTACTGCTCCCTGAAGAATGCACTGTTAATCATTATTCTCTGCGTTGACGTTAGCGTAGCCTAGCCACCTTAGTACAGAAAAATAAGGGAGGGAAGGGGGGGCAGCACGGACGTTACGGGACAGGGGACAGCTTCCTCCGCCATTTCAAATGACGACAAACCCGTACGTATTGATTCCAACGGGACACGTCATTTTATTCTCAAATACGGGACGATTCCGTATTTTAAGGGACGGGTGGCAGCCCTCGTTGACGTGTACTTCTTCACATGTTGTGTTTTATGAACCACACCTCTTTGAGGTTTATGCGTGTTCCCCGCCAGCCGGTCAACCAGCACACACACGTTGTCAATGTTGGTCACATGTTGTTCCATCGTATCATTTAGCATCTTCAAAGTGGAACTGGAAGCGACGCTCGTTTCTATGAAAGGGGCATGAAGCAGGAAAAGTGTCCAGGCGCTTCCTTGGAGGCCGTAAAAACAGCCGCACAGCACTTTCTGTGCCGCCGCCTCCCACATGAAAGACACATTTCCTCGCCAGAGACGGTCTTTTAAAAAGGAAAACCTGTCCCTGGGAGTCCATTTGTTCAAGCTTAGACTGAGACAATAACGGTGGGGCGTTTGTTTTAATGCACTGAGCCGAGGGAGCTCATCCCGGTTAAAAGGCCCGCCCTTCTTTCTTGTTATCATAAGATCAGAGGCGAACAAAACAAACGACAATGCTACGAGCATTTAATGCAAATGAGAGCCTGGAGCGGCGCTCCGTCACAGCAAGGGGCCCATTCCACCCCCCCACCGCCATCCGTCTGCTCCACCACACTGTCCCCACGCTGGGCCCCTCTGACCTCCTGGGCCCCCTCCTCGCTGTCACACAGGACCCTCTGTGTGTGCGCATGCGGGGCAGATTGAGGGGGGGGGGCGGTTGGGGAGATTTCACTGAGAACAATGCCCCCTTTTGAAGCGCCTCGGCTCGCTCTTTGTTTGGCTAACGAGCACCAACAGGCCGCAAACAGACAGAAGGAGGATGAAGTGAAACGGAAGGGATGGGGGGGGAGTGAATGGGGAGAAAGTGAATGGCAGTGGGAGAGTGAGGGGGCGCTTCGTTAGCACTCCGTGCTGCTTCTGTCCGGATGGATTGGATGTCTTCGGCCTCTTATCGGTGCTGCAGCCACTCAGCCTCACTTCCTGTTTCCTCACCCACAGAGAGGAAGGGGGTGAGGAGTGGGGGGAGGCAATCAGTGGTGCTGACCATTCACACCGTTGCTAAGATTTAGCACCCATTGTCTGCTGATAGACGAGGCCCTGGATGTGTGCGTGGGGGGGGGGGGCGTTAACCAGACGGAGGCGTCACGTTTCAAAGACTCAGTTCGTTTCTCCTCAGCTGCCAGGCTTTTGTCCCGGGGCGAGGGGGGGTAATAACGCCATTATGGCAACAACTGAGAAACGCCCAGCCCCCCCCGACTCCCCCGGGCGCTGCTCGGGTTTCACTGGGGCATCTGTGGGTCCTCTTTGGGCTGTAAGTGATCTCTGGGTGTCTATGGACGTTCTCCCTCTGTCACGTGTTCCTTTATATGTGGTACAATTATTGACGTGTTAGCGTGTCAGAAACGTCATACGTGGAAGTCGTGCTGAGGTCACATTAGTCTGTGGATATGCAACTAGTGAAGATGAAGTGACCTCATCAGGACTGAGGAGGCCGTCAAGACGCTGTGTGCGTCTCTGGTGTTGACCTGTCAATCAGCGTGTAGCCCCGCCCTCAAGCGTCCCCTGCTTCATGGTCTGTTTGACTCTGAATGGACATCATCTGTACTGAAGAAGACTTGAAACTAGATAACTGTGCCGGACCATCCATCCGTCCACAGGGCGTCCACAGGGCGTCCACAGGCCGTCCACAGGCCGTCCACAGGGCGTCCACAGGGCGTCCACAGGCCGTCCACAGGGCGTCCACAGGGCGTCCACAGGCCGTCCACAGGCGTCCACAGGCCGTCCACAGGCCGTCCACAGGGCGTCCACAGGCCGTCCACAGGCCGTCCACAGGCCGTCCACAGGCCGTCCACAGGCCGCGCTCGCTGGGGCCTGCTGGTTAAAGGGCGTCCCAACAGATGCCTGCGTGGGGATTTATTCCTGTGAATAAAAATCAGAGTAAGCACGAGCTACAGCCAGCGGCCCCCCAACGGGGGGGGGACAGGATTCACTCTGCTGAGCTCAGCCACTCCTCTGTGTGTGTCCTTTGTGCCCCGACACAAAGAACCGATATGCAGGTGTTTATAAGTGTGTGTTGTCATCAGGCGTCTGATCGGCCGGTTGTTGGTTTGTGAGAGCGACCTTTTGTGGTGAAGAAATGTTTGAGAAAAGCTTTTCTGAGGAACCACACAATAATCCACTCACACACACACGCACACACACACACACGCACACACACTCACACACACACACACACACATACACGCACACACACTCACACACACACACACACTCACACACACACGCACACACACACACACACGCACACACACACACACACACACTCACACACATAGACATACGCACACACACACTCACATAGACACACTCACAGACACACACACACACACATAGCTCAGACAGACAGACACACGCATTGTCCATAGATGGACACTCACATAGATCCAGCACTTCATAGCTACAGACACACACACATAGCTACACACACACACACACACACACACTTCAGCATAGACACAGACACACGCACACACACACGCACATAGCCACACACACACACACACACAAGTGCCACAGACACACACACACACTCACATACTCACATAGCCACAGACACACACACACTCACACACACACACACACAGATTGTCCATAGATGGACGTCACATCTCTCAGTAGTGAAGTGAAGTGATAATAAACACATAGTGAGTAAATATGAGCGCTTGTACAAGCCGTCATTGGCGGACTATGAGGACGCCGGATGGCCTCTGATTCATGGAGGGAGATCTCCACCAACGAGGGGAACAAAGTCGTGGAGGAAAATACGGGACAAATGTGTCCGTGATGAAGAGCAGCAGTGTGGATGCACGGGGCAATAAAGTCTGTGATCAATAAATAAAGCCACCAGCGACTTCCACACACAAAGACGTGACTCTCCAGGTCGTCTTCAACAAAACACGTGACTCCACCTGTTGTTCTGGAGGTGAATCGCTCTGCAACACACGCAGGACTTTACAACCAGGAAGTGAAACGAGGGCGTCGACGCGTGAAGACGCAGAAACACGCGGCGGCCGTCAGCGCTCCACGTCGGGGCGATTAGCCTCCCTCAGAATAGCGATCATGTCCGGTTCAGGGGGGAACGGCGGCGCTCAAGATCAGGACAGAATAAAAGACCGCTGACCCGAGACCGGCGGGCAGAGTGACTCTGGACCATCAGCTGACGTTGACGAGCAGTGAGTCGATACACGTGAATATGCACGCCGCTGGCGAGCTGCAGAATGACGCAGAGCCTCTTCTTCTAAGCTCAGGGACCAAATTTAACCCCAAAGCCAATTAAACGTCTCTGCTGGATGATCTCCTCTCACGACCACATCTCTCAACACGGAGAGGTCCTGCTCGTCTCCCTCCATCTGACCTGAGGGCAGCGGCCTGTAGTGGCGGCCCTCGGTTCTCTCTCAGAGAGAAATGCATGCTGGGATCTGATCCCCGAGCCGCCCACACTCTCTGCAGCATCCCCAAGCTTCATTTCCTTTTGCTTTGAGGCTCCAATTGTTGCCGGATTCGAGCGGCTCATTGGCGCTAAAAGCTTCAGATCCAATGAGGGAAGAAAAGACTCAGTCAGCCTGATGCATTATGGGGGAAACTACCCGACTAGGGTAGAAAATAACAGAAGGTAAACAGCAAAAGATCCTCGGGTCAAAGATGTAAATACAGATAAATAGACTCCGCCCCCTCAGCTGACTTCAGATGACGGACAGCCCCCCCCACACACAGTCTCCAGAGGACCCCCCTTTATCCCAGCCTCCATTGAGGAGGTCGAGGAGGCCCGAGTGAGTTTTAACGTGGAGGTTGGTGCCCAAATACCAGGCTGTGTACTTGGGGGGAGCGGGGGCCGGGGCATCTCTCGCTTTCACTTTCAGCCCCGTTTCCCACAACGATTCTTCTTCCTTCGTATGTGTGTGTGTGTGTGTGTGTGTGTGTGTGTGTGGTTCCCATGTCCGTTAAGCCCATGACCTCCTTTTACTTCTCCTCATTAGCATGTGACCGCCGCCCCCACAAGTAGGCCAGCGTGGGGGGGGGGGGGGGTCTCGAGCCTGTTGGAGGGAAAAGTTGTGAGAAGTGATTTAATGAAAGACGCTTCAGATGGTTCCTATCGAATCCCCCCATGACGTGACGTGGTACCTGTGGGGTCTTTTTGTCTCCTGTAATGAGTTCATGAATGCTGCTGTTTGTTTACTGTGTATCACACTGTGTGAGTCTGTATGCTGATCCATGTTACACACACACACACACACACACACACACGTGATCTTCTCTCCTCAGCTGGCAGGTAAGTGAAGTTGATTGTTGGTACCAGGCGCGTGTGTGTGTGTTCACGTGTGCGTGTGTGTGTCTGTGTGTGTGTAGCTATGCTGCCCAGCCTGGTTCTGCACCGCTCCTCAGTGCGTCCCTACCAGCGGGGTTTCTACTGCAGCGACTCCGGCCTGCGGTTCCCCTACAAGAGGAGCACCGTGCCGTCCTCGGTGCTCACCGCGGTCGGGTTGGCACTGCCCGCGGTGTCTGTAAGTCCCGCCCCCGCACACAAAGAGCGCCCGCCCACGGGGGTGTTTGATGGGTCACGACGGTGGCGGCTGCAAAAGGAGCTCAGAAAAGACTCTTATTTTGAAAACCTGCTCCCTTTCGCTTTAAGCCGACCCTACCCGAGGCCCTCAAAGCCACGCCCCCTTCCCCGTGCGGCGGCGTGCTCCTTGTGCCTCCCTCTGTTTGCGTCCGTGTCACTGACCTTGTGTTTCTCTCTCTTGCCCCCTGTGTCCTCTGTAGCTAGCCTGCCTTTCCTCGTCATTGAGACTAGCACCATAGAGCCGTACCAGCGCGGCTTTTACTGTTCGGACGAGTCCATCCGCTTCCCCCGAAAAGAGGGAGACACCATTAGCGACGGCGTGCTATGTGGTGTCGGCATTCTTATTGCCATCTTCTCTGTAAGTGGACCTTCTGACCCCCCTGTGTGCTGCTTCTACCCCCTCAGAGCCCCTTCACTGTGACATCCAATGGGTTCCTTCTCATAATCTGTGTCTCCTCCCCCTCTCATCACGCCGTCACCCTCTCAGTCACCGGAGCCCCGTTTTTATTGCCCCGCCAGCCGAGTCAACGGTGGCAATAGAGCCCCCGCCGCCCCCACCCGTGACATTTGTCTAAGCTGCTGACGCGTGCATGCCGACCGTCCCGGGACGCTCTGGTGGAGTGGAAACTTCTCAGAATAAGTGCTGCAGTACGAGCAGGTCACATGGTCAGGAAGACGTTACAGCACACACGCACACAGACGCACACACACACACACACACACACACACACACACACACACACTCGCCTGCTTATTAGAACCAGACGCCAGCTCCTCCACGTGTGGGCAAAGGTGGCGTGTCGCTCACACACACATTACTAGGTTTCATCAGTGGCGCCGACGCGGCTCCTCTTAAGGCTCGTGCGCAGCGCACACGTGCACCACGACGCGCCCCACGACGCGCCCCACGACGCGCCCCACGACGCGCCCCGCAGGCTGCATGCAGATCCAGTCTGGCTCTTGTTTCTCTTCCCAACGGTCCTCCTGGACAGACGGATCTTTTTTCAACTGTGAGAAACAAGCCGATGAGCATCGGGGATCCAAATAAACCCGTTGGGCCGTGTCCATGACGACGGGCCGTGTCCATGACGACGGGCCGTATCCATGACGACGGGCCGTATCCGTGACGACGGGCCGTGTCCGTGACGACGGGCCGTGTCCGCCGACGGGCCGTCAGAACGGCCCAGCGAGCGGCAGTAAACGAGGCGGTCGACAGAGAGCAGCACAAATAAACTCCTCTGTCCCGTATCGGCCTCCTGGGGCTCTAATCCAAACAATGCATTAAATACACAAACACTGTGCCCCTCTGTGACTCCGTTTGCATTCACGGCCTCGCCAGGTGGGGGCCCATATGATTGACATCTCTGCGCCTGTAGGGCTCAGTGTAGCCCCCCCCACACGCCCCCGCCCCTCCCTCGACCCTCCGACCCCCCCCTTTCAGTGTGAGGAGGTCTTTCCATTGGCCTTAAAACTGCTCAAAGCCTTCTGGCTGGAACCGTCAGGCCCTTTGAAGACACTGAGAGACACTGAGAGACACCGAGAGACACTGAGAGACACCGAGAGACACCGAGAGACACTGAGAGACACTGAGACCTGTCGAATGTTTGTTCTCATGTTTTCTTTTCCTCATTTGTCTCAATATTCTTCATACGTCACAAAAACAAACGCCCATCATGTCATCGAGGGACATCAATCACGTCCACACTGCCCGAGGGAAAGGCAGGCCATGCTCATTGTTTGTCTCTGTCCCTCACTCACCCCGTCTCACTCATCCCCGTCTGTCATCCCATCTGTCCCTCCCTTCACCCGTCTGTCCCTCACTCATCCATCCGTCTGTCCCTCACTCATCCCGTCTCACTCATCCCGTCTGTCCCTCACTCATCCCGTCTGTCCCTCACTCATCCCGTCTGTCCCTCACTCACCCCCATCCGTCTGTCCCTCATCCCGTCTCATCCCCGTCTGTCCTCACTCATCCCCCGTCTGTCCCTCACTCATCCTCACTGCCCATCCCCGTCTGTCCCTCACTCATCCCGTCCCTCACTCATCCCGTCTGTCCTCTGTCCCTTACTCATCCCGTCTGTCCCTCACTCATCCCGTCTGTCACTCATCACCCCGTCTCACTCATCCTCTCTCATCCGTCTGTCCATCTCCCTCCCTCACTCATCCCGTCTCTCATCCCGTCTGTCCCTCTCATCCCGTCTGTCCCATCCCCGTCTGTCCCTCACTCATCCCGTCTGTCCCTCACTCATCCCGTCTCCCTCACTCATCCCGTCTGTCCCTCATCTCTGTCCCTCGCTCATCCCGTCTGTCCCTCACTCATCCCGTCTGTCCCTCTCATCCCGTCTGTCCCTCACTCATCCCGTCTGTCCCTCACTCATCCCGTCTGTCCCTCACTCATCCCGTCTCACTCATCCCGTCTGTCCCTCACTCATCCCGTCTGTCCCTCACTCATCCCCGTCTCATCTCTCCCGTCTGTCCCACTCGTCCCCTCACTCATCCCGTCTCACTCCCTCTTGTCTCCCGTCTGTCCCTCACTCATCACTCATCCTCTGTCCCCTCGCTCATCCGTCTGTCCCTCATCCCGTCTGTCCTCGCTCATCCCGTCTGTCCCTCACTCATCCCGTCTGTCCCTCATCCCGTCTGTCCCCTCGCTCATCCCTGTCTGTCCCCTCATCATCCGTCTGTCCCTCACTCGTCCCGTCTGTCCCTCAGTCTGTCCCTCACTCACCCCGTCTCACTCATCCCGTCTCACTCATCCCGTCTGTCCCTCACTCATCCCGTCTCACTCATCCCGTCTGTCCCTCACTCATCCCGTCTCACTCATCCCGTCTGTCCCTCGCCCATCCGTCTGTCCCTCACTCATCCCGTCTGTCCCTCACTCTGTCCCTCGCTCATCCCGTCTGTCCCTCGCTCATCCCGTCTGTCCCTCACTCTGTCCCTCGCCCATCCCGTCTGTCCCTCGCCCATCCCGTCTGTCCCTCACTCATCCCGTCTGTCCCTGTCTCACTCGTCCCGTCTGTCCTCGCTCATCCCTGTCTGTCCCTCCCTCATCCCGTCTGTCCCTCACTCATCCCGTCTGTCCCTCGCTCATCCCGTCTGTCCCTCACTCATCCCGTCTGTCCCTCGCTCATCCCGTCTGTCCCTCACTCTGTCCCTCACTCATCCCGTCTGTCCCTCACTCATCCCGTCTGTCCCTCACTCATCCCGTCTGTCCCTCACTCAGAAGTTGTCCTTCTCCTGCGTGGACGTGTGGTCCGTTCATCTCTAACCCCTCTGCTCTCAGATCGTGGTTGGCGAATGCTTCCGGATCCACCAGCTGCGTGAGGGGACCACGTCCTTCGTTGGGAATCCCTACGTGGCCGCTCTCTACAAGCAGGTGAGCTCTCCGTCCTTCAGACCTCGTCAGCACAAGCACAATGACTCCTCCCCTCAACCGTGATGGTCCAATCAGAGGTCTGCAGCGGTAACGAGGCTTCACGTTGTTCTGCGTGTTGTGTCTTTGTTGTGTAGAAGAGGATAGATGACTGTCGTCAAAGGGAGACCTGCAGAGAGACACTTGTCTCTGAACAGTCGAGCTTTTATATGCTTAAAGACAGTAAATGAACGCAGACATCCAAGGGACAGAATCCAATGGTGGATGTACAGAGGGTTGAGTTTAGCTGGATAAGAGTTCTATTATACGAGTGATTTGGCAGAACCGATGAGCCTTTTCATCAGAGGAAGGCAAGCTCAGCGCTTTCAGTCCCGTAGCCGCGTGCCAGAGGACACGGGATCAGGTCCAATAGTGGTGCCGCTCACTTTTCCTCTACAGTACGGAAGCTAACCAGCTAAACGTATCAATGTAAAAGTCACCGTTGTTACGTTTGGGTTTTTTATCGACACGTCGGACTAAATTCTATTTGTCTGTGATAAATATCAATATGTTTGTTTCCATGTTTTCAGCCAGAGGCGTTTCCAGACAGTTTGTGTGCTAGCGTTAGCTTGATTAGCAAGCTAGCGGCAGACAAGAAATGAGAATCCTGCTTCTGCCACTGTGTAAAATCTCCGTCGGGGGTGGGGCTTAGCTAACCACCCGTCTAACGGTCGGCGCCCGGTGTCTCGCAGATGGGCGTGTTCCTCTTCGGGTGTGCCGTCAGCCAGTCGTTCACCGACATCGCCAAGGTGTCGGTGGGCCGCATGAGGCCTCACTTCATGGACGTGTGCCGGCCGGACTTCTCCGCCATCAACTGTTCGCTGGGTTCGTCTACCAACTACACCTGCAGCGGCGCGGGCGGCGGCGTCCAGGAGGCCAGGTGAACACCACCGCCGCAGCGCGGGACGGACGCTCGCCGCTTGAGTTTACAAACTGACTGAGGATGATCTTTGTTCCACAGGAAATCCTTCTTCTCGGGACACGCCTCCTTTTCGATGTACACCATGCTCTACCTGGCTGTGAGTAGCTGCCACACACACACACACACACACACACACACACACACACACACACGCACACACACACACACACACACACTCACACGCACACGCACACACACACTCACTCACTCACACGCACACACACACACACACACACTCACATGTTTGTTGCGTTTGTCTTTTGGAGGAGGAAGAATCCAAGATTCCTTTAGAAACCACCAGACATGTGACTCCTTTACCCTGAAACAATTTAAGAGATAACTCGCTGTTGGGGGTCGCAGGGGTCAAAGAGGCAAAGGTCACGTGGGTTCATTTAGGAGGTCACTGGATGAAGCTGGAGGGGTTGAGGAGGTCAGTGGAGGTCTGCACGACTCATCAGAGCTGTCGCTCCACCTGAGGACCTCAGAAGGAAGCCTGAAGACTAAACACCCCCCCCTGGGAGAGACACACACACACACACACACACACACACTCTCTTCCAGGTGCTCACCCCTCCCGCTTCCTCGGGGAGACCGGCGGCTGCAGGGTGGGGGGGTGGGGGCTCCTCTGGTCTCTGGTGTGAGGGACGGAAGGCCGAGGGCACCAGAAAGAGTGTGTGTGTGTGTGTGTGTGTGTGTGTGTGTGTGTGTGTGTGTGAGTGTGTGTGTGTGTGTGTCTGTGTGGCTCACTTTGATTCATTCTAGACCTCTCAGACAGTGATAACACACACACACACACACACAGCATATATATTTTATATTATATAAAATATAATATAAAATATAATATAAAAAAATATATATATTATATATAATTATATATTTTATATATATAAATATAATATAAAATATAATATAAAAAAATATAAAATATATATATATATATAATCTAATATAATCTCTCTCAGAGCATAACGTGATTGTTGCGTGTAGATTCTGTCCTATGGATGAAGTGAGTAACAGCCCCCCCTCTTGCCCCCCCACAGTTCTACCTCCAGTCCCGGTTTTCATGGCGTGGTGCTCGTCTCCTCCGCCCGCTGCTCCAGTTCACCCTGTTGATGATGGCGTTCTACACCGGCCTGTCACGCGTCTCCGACCACAAACACCACCCGACGGACGTGCTGGCGGGCTTCGTGCAGGGCGCCATGGTGGCCTGCTGCATAGTGAGTGCACACGACGCACACACAAAACACACGACGCTGCGACCCACACGACGCACACGACGCACACGACGCACACGACGCACACGACGCACACGACGCGGCGCACACGACGCACACGACGCACACGACCCACATGACGCACACGACCCACACGACGACGCACACGACGCACACGACCCACACGACGCACACGACGCACACGACCCACACGACGCACACGACCCACATGACGCACACGACGCACACGGCGCGACGCACACGACGCACACGACCCACATGACCCACACGACCCACGACGCACACACCCACACGACGCATGACCCACATGACGCGCACACGACCCACACGGCGCACCGACCACACGACCCACACGACGCTGCCACGCACACACACACCCACATGACGCACACGACGCACACGACCCACATGACGCACACGCGCACACGACCCACGACCCACCACACGCACACGACCCACACATGACCCACACCCACGCACACGACCCACACACGGGCACACCCGACCCATGAGCGCACACGACCCACACGATCGCAGCACGACACACCACGACCCACAGCGTGATTGCAATATACGTGGGCACACGACCCACACGAATTCATCTGACGACCCACACGGCGCATTTATATTTACGGCGTCGACACGACCCACACGAACACACGACCCACACGCACACGACGCACCACGACCCACACGTAAACCACGACGCACACGACGCTACCACGACCCACATGACGCACACGCACCTGACCCACACGACGCACACCGCCCACACGTGTGTGACGACCCACATGGCGCATGAGCTTCTTTTAGCGCACCACGACCCACACCCACCCACATCACAGACGCCACACATAACCCACACAGCGCTACGACCCACAGACGCACACACAAACACACACACACGACGCACACGACCCACACGACGCACACACAAACACACACACACGACGCATTTAGCGACCTGAAGCTGAGTTGAAGCATCTGCAGCATCTTACAGGAGGGATTCAGAGCCAATCCTCAGCTTGTGATTGGACAATATAAAGTGGGCGGGGTTTGGAGCCGCTCCTGGAATTCATCTGATTGGATCATAATTCAGAACATTTATATTTAATATGTCGAGTTCAGCTTCTTTTTTTCACTTCTTCTCTTCTGAACAACACAAGCAGAGTGTGTGTGTGTGTGTGTGTGTGTGTGTGTGTGTGTGTGTGTGTGTGTGTGTGTGTGTGTGTGTGTGTGTGTGTGTGTGTGTGTCTGTGTGTGTGTGTGTGTGTCTGTGTGTGTGAGTGTGAGTGTGACACACAGTGTGTGTCAGTGCTGTGTGTGTGTGTGTGTGTGTGTGTGTGTGTGTGTGTGTGTGTGTGTGTGTCTGTGTGTGTGTGTTACTCTACAACCTCCTTCACTACTTTTCTACATCAGCAGTTGCCAGATGATTTTCATAACCCTGATCGTTATTACGCCAAGCGAGACGGACCCAAAGAGGGAGGGGGAGAGAGAGAGGGGGGAGAGAGACAGGGGGGAGAGGGGGGAGAGAGAGAGAGGGGGGAGAGAGAGAGAGAGGGGGAGAGAGAGAGGGGGGGGGAGAATGTCAAAATGGGAATGAGGCTGTTAATTATTTGTGCTCAGCAGGATCAGCCTCTGCTGCCTGTGGAAACACACACACACACACACACACACACACACATACAGACACACACACATACATAGACACACACACACACACACACAGACACAAACACAGACACACAGACACACACACACACAGACACACAGACACACACACAGACACACACACACAGACACACACACACAGACACACACACACACACACACAGACACACACACACAGACACACACACACACACAGACACACACCAGCATTGCAGAGGGGTCTGACAGGAGCAACAATAGCGCTCCTCCGGCCGGGCGGCGCTCTGAGGAGGTGGAGAAGAATGTCAGAAACATTGTGGAGGTTTGACCTCTGAGAGGGCGGAGCCTGGTCCACTTCCAAGACCCCCAGAGACACTGCGCACACGCTTATGCACATGTATGTACATGTGTGCGCGTACGGGGGGTTAGTTGCACCAGCCTGCGCTGTCACACAGCCACACTTCCTGCGTGACTCAGATGAGACACAGACGCACAATTAGAGACTCGTGCATGGCGTGTGTGTGTCTGTGTGCGTGTGCGATAGGTTGGAGGTCTGTTGGCGCCGATTAGTCCACCAAACATCCTGATGGGAAACGTGGCGTCTGAGAAAAGTCCCTTTTCTGATTATATCACAGCTGACAGGAGGCCTTTCTGAGCAGACGGATCTCTGTACGATGACGTCACCGCCAGTCAAAGGTCGCCAGTCAAAGGTCGCGTTCTAATGGAGGAGGCGGTCTCTGTTGTTTCGGCCCAGCACGAGGACGATTGGTCCTTTATTAACACACAGATGAGGAGTTGATGCAACGTGGTTCTTTGACTCAACACAGAAGAGACGTTTCAGATTTGTGTTCCAAGTTCCTGACTTTGAAATCTCAATCATTGTCGTCTCTGACGAATGTGGGAAAGTGAAGCGGTGAAAATGGCGGTGAATGGCAGGAAAGAGCTGCTCACGCTCATGGAGACCTTCGCAGGGTCCATGGTTTCCATGGTCACTTCCTGTTTCCTGTCTGACGTCACCCAGGTTTCCCTGATGACGTCGCGTTGTCGACAGTTGGGTAGTTTTAGTTTTCCAGGGCGGGTTCCAGTCGGATGGGGGGTCCTCAGGTCAGAGCGGGGCGGCTGGCAGGTTGTCAATGATGGAGACCCCGTGTCCTCACCCCTCACCTCTCTCTCTCTCTCTCTCTCCCCCCCGCAGGTGTTCTACGTTTCGGACCTGTTCGCGCCCCGGGTGACGCCGGCCACGCCTCCGCCCTCCCCCATCAAGAAGGAGCTGCTCCCCTCGGCCGACATCATCGAGAGGAACAACCACCACAACATGGTGTGAGCGGGCGAGGCCGCTTCCTCCTGTGACCGCGGAGCCGCTCGCAGCTCCGCTCGCCTCTCATTGGACAGTAGAATGTAGCGGCGACAGGCTCCTCCCTTGTTTTTATATATTTTTTATTTCATCCTCGTGGCGGAGTCGCTATTCAGACGTATTATTCATTATCATCTACGCTAACTACTAATCAACATTTGAGCCAATTGTTTACGAGCACAAACGGAGAAATAGATTTTTTAAAGCAAACCGACGAGGAGGTTCGATGGAGGCGGCGCCACATCAACGGAGAAGAAGAAGAGGACAAACGCTTCGTCTGCGACTGGAACGCTGGGGGACGACGTCCTCTGAACAAATATTACCACTGTACACAAAGTGTAACTTCTACCACTGTTTTGTTCGTTGTCCATTATCACCACTCGCTGCCTGAGACGTCTCACGGGAAGAAAACGTCACGCCGTTAGCGTAGCCATAGCAACGGGCTACATGCTAGCCGCTACTGGTGATGTCACACTTTTCCTCAAGTCACCGCACCGGCCGGCCAATCAGAACAAAGCACGGTTTTCTTTCTGTAGTTGACTCTTAGAGCGGCACAAACCCGGGAGGGGGGTCAGGTCACCTAGGGGTCACCCTAACAGATGTATTAATGGGGGGGTTACCCTAACAGATGTATTAATGGGGGGTCAGATGTATTAATGGGGGGGTCATGGGGGGTCAGATGTATTAATGGGGGGATGTATCAATGGGGGTTAGATGTATTAATGGGGGTCATGGGGGTCAGATGTATTAATGGGGGTTAGATGTATTAATGGGGGGTTAGATGTATTAATGGGGGTTAGATGTATTAATGGGGGTTAGATGTATTAATGGGGGGGGTCAGATGTATTAATGGGGGGTTAGATGTATTAATGGGGGTCAGATGTATTAATGGGGGGTTAGATGTATTAATGGGGGTCAGATGTATTAATGGGGGGTCATGGGGGTTAGATGTATTAATGGGGGGTTAGATGTATTAATGGGGGGTCATGGGGGTTAGATGTATTAATGGGGTTAGATGTATTAATGGGGGGTCAGATGTATTAATGGGGGTTAGATGTATTAATGGGGGGTTAGATGTATTAATGGGGGGGGTTAGATGTATTAAGGGGGGTTAGATGTATTAATGGGGGGGTTAGATGTATTAATGGGGGTTAGATGTATTAATGGGGGGGTCAGATGTATTAATGGGGGGGTTAGATGTATTAAGGGGGGGTCATGGGGGATTAGATGTATTAATGGGGGGTTAGATGTATTAATGGGGGGGTTAGATGTATTAAGGGGGGTTAGATGTATTAGAGGGGGGTTAGATGTATTAATGGGGGGGTTAGATGTATTAATGGGGGGGTATTGTCAGTGGAAGGAGGGAGGTAGATCATCACAGCCTCCCAGCACCTGCGTGAAGGGGCGTGGCTGCGCCACTACACTTCCTGGGTGTTGGGGTCAGCTGTGAGGGGGCTGATGAATGACAGCTGGCACAACTGTTTTTACAGGATGATTTGGGGCTCTTTCTGCTGGCAGGGAGGGGCCACCAGTCACTCATTGGCAGTGTGTGTGTGTGTGGGGCCCAGTGACCCCCCCTTAATGAAGTGTGTGTCAAAGAAGACACTGTCAGCTGTGCCAAGTGTGTGTGTGTGTGTGTGTGTGTGTGTGTGTGTGTGTGTGTGTGTGTGTGTGTCTGTGTGTGTGAGAGAGCAGGTGGACGTTCTAAAAACTGTGGATTTAATATTAAGTGTATTCTCACGTCGTGTTTCAGACGTAGTTTAGTTTTTATTTCTCAGATCTCCTCATCAACCAGAACTCACTCGGCCGTGTTGCACATCCTCTCCTCGCTTAGTCCGTCCTCTCATTTCAACGAGCCGTTCTCACTCTCCTTTTTATAAATATATAAATAATGTATAGATCACTAAAGAATGTTCCCATGTATCCACTATGATGTCAGACCCGTGTGCAAAGCATCCGCTGACTTTCTATCTAGAATAACTATTGTAGATCGTTATAGTTATGTTTGAAATGTGCATTTAAAAACACACACAATTGTATTGAAATTCAATATTAGTATTTTGTATTGTCTGTTTTTTGTACAAAGACATCGATGCAATGCTGTTTTTTCTGCTAAATGTACTGTCTCTAATACTTGTGCTTTTAAATAAAAAGCTCCCTATGAACCCTCTGGTTATTCTTCATGTTAATCCCACAACATTTATTATTATATTATTTCTGCCGGTTCATTGCATTCATTCTTTAAATGTTTGCTCCCCTCAGACATGTACTGACGATGCAGCTGGTCCCAGATTTAGGGTTCAGCAGCTGGGGGGTCGTGGTGCGTGTGCGTGTGTGTGCGTGCGTGCGTGTGCGTGTGTGTGTGTGCGTGTGTGTGTGTGTCTGCGGTCCCAATAATACTTCTTATATAATTCATCTGAAGGTCCTCAAGTATCCAAGTGTCCTTCATCATGAAGACTGTGAGAATTCTCTAAATAATAAAGAAAGGTGCCTCAATGCTTCCTTTATTACCCACAATGCCTTGCGGCGGCATCGATTAAATCAACATGACGACCAATTTCAAGCGTCACTCGCTCTCTCGTCCGTCTTTTAGTCAGAAATGAACTAAACCCACTGCAGCGTGAACAGCGTCTACTTCCTGTGGACACGTCACGCCCGCTGTACGTTAGTGGTCATGTGATGTGGGCGGAGCAGTGTGGGCGTGGCCTGACACCGCGGAGCCTTCATCAAATAAACGCTGTGTGTCGCTCAGTGTTCATCACACCAGAGAATCACGCAAACGTTAGAAACACAAGCGAGCAACACTCGTCTCTGAGCTTCTTTCCATGTGAATAAAGCTCGATAGCTCGATATCTTCATGGGGATTCAGAATAAACATTTGAGATGACATCCATGTGTATGCTAGGGTTAGCATTAGCAATAACAATGTATGCTAGCTGTCAGCGTAGAGAAGAGGGGGTCGCTATGCTATTCAACACGCTGCGTGCTAGCTACAATTGTTTAATGTTTTTTGTCCGTCTACACTTGTCGTCTTTCTGTCTTTACTAATGTCATTTAACATCTGATTATCTACGAGCTAAGCTAAGCTAACCAACACTCACACTGTAATCCATGGACACAGCTGGGAAAAGATGGTTAGCTCAAAATCTGCACGCGTTAACGTGGTTAAACAGAAGGCGCTCACGATATAAAAAGCATCACGGACTAAACAAGAGCTCCACTGTAGTGAGAGCGAGACGGAGCTCGTCCTCCTCCCTGCAGCGTCCACAGAGGAGAGACCAGCAAACTGTCTCGTTCAGTAACCCAGTTGACGGTGCTTCATGTCGGTGACGTGGCAATAAGCACATGCGTGGGAGGATTACGGCCTCGGGTTAATGCCGTTCATGACACTGATCCGACAAGAGGACACTACCTCTTTGTCTCAGACAGGGCAGATTTTGGAGGTTTTTGATATGAATCCAAATCCAGTGAACATAAATGAAAATGTTTGACATCAATCTCGTGTTTATTGTGGCAGACATGAAGACTGGATTAATCTAATTCTCATGTTAGGATTTGAAAAGGGTCATAATTCCATGTGGAAGGATAAGGACGTGTGATAATATGAAGTGGTGTTTGTCTTCGTGGTGCCCAGGGGATGAACATCGGGGACATTGTCGATCCTCCGTATCGTCTGGCGCCACCAGCTGGCCAAAGTTCCCACTGTGCAGGAAAGTATCTCAACATGAATTGACTCAAAGCGTTGACCAGATGTTCATGGTTCCCAGAGGACGTATCTCCATTATTCTGGTGAAACCCTTGACTTTGCCACACAAGGTTCATACATGTGGTTTGGTTCTTGTTTTTTTTGGTTCATGCATTCAGACCTTCTGAAACGTTGCTGCTGCTTGAATATAAAATGAATTACTTTACCTCGCACACATCGGTGTGTCTGCATGGCCGCTGAGCCGGCTGGAAAAAGAACAGCCCAGGATGAAAAATTGATCCATTTCACAGACGTCGGCTGCACGCGGGCAACAGGTGATAATGTCATCTTTAAATAATTTCCCTCTGTGTCCTTTGACTCTCCACGCTAACACGCTAACTAACTCACCTACCGACATCTCCGTAAACACGACTCAAACTAAACCTCAACACGTGAACCAAGTGAATCCACTCAATCGCTGTCTGCTGTCCAGTTAGTTAGCGGTTAGCTGCCCGGCGAGGAGGGTTTCTGTTGTAAAGAAGTGCAGGAGGTGCACAGTAAATGCTGCAAACGCACATTTTAGTCACGCAAAGCCGTAACGCTACGCGTGACAGATACACGGCTTACGTGAGTGAATACATGAATGTGCAGAAGACTTAAAGGCTGCTGTCAGGGGGTCATATGGGCCCCCTGAGCTAACCGTGCTAGCTGTGTTTACCTGAACAATGCCAACAAGCAGAGAGAAGCTCGGGGAAGGAGACTCACGTACTTTAGGATTCATAACCTTATGCTCCATATGGACGATACACAAAACCTACACAACGTTCCTGACTTCTTCTGTGGCTCACATCTGCCCCCCCCCTCCCCGATTTGGAGGACTAACGTCAGGAAAGGAGTTCAGGGATTCGGTTGCTCTGAAATGTTCTCTTTATTTTAAGTGTTTTATTTTTAAAGGTGTTTATTTCCAATCTCTGTTTCACTGAGAGATCATCGAGGTTCAAACAGAAACATCAAGGGGAAAAACAGAATGACCCCTTGACCTCCTTCCAACGCACACACACGTCCACACTCATCATCTCCACTGATGCAGTCAGGCTGCTTAAGTGAAGGCACGGTGAGATGGTTCCTGCAGAGCAGATGGTGGCTCAGGAGGAACGGAGGAGAAGTGACAGGAGATCAGGAAATGGGGGAACAAAATGGAGTTAAGCATCTCTCTCTCTCACTCTCTTCAATGGTTGCCAAAGGGAACCTGCACACGCAACTCAAAACCTTCAAACCCTTATTACTCCCACACAAACACACACACACACACAAACACACACACACGCACACAAACAATCACACTTGTGCAGCAGTGCAGAGCGACTAACAGTTAGAATCCAGCTCAGTCCGTCCGGCTCCAATCCAGAGGCTGCTGCCTGATTTAATGAACATCCAAGAGTGTGAGTGTGTGTGTGTGTGTGTGTGTGTGTGTGTGTGTGTGTGTCTGTTGTGTCCTCCCAAAGCGAGCCAACCGTGAGCTCAGCCCTCGCTGACATCCAGCGGAGTAGCTGGCTCCAGACGCCGGCCCATCCATCGCCCTGGTGACCTCGGAGGGATCCACTGGGAGCCGAGTTGTGATCTGATCCGGTGGAGAAGAGCAGCAGTTATAGATCATGAGGCTCACGATTCAGTTCTGGTGTCAGTGTTTATCTTTTGTTCCTGTCTTTGAGGAGACTGCATAAAAACCTGAAAGGCCGTTCATTGCTCCAGGTTTATGTATCTGCACATGCAGGATATAAACATGTATGTTTGTGAGTCACCTGATGTGCAGTACACATGTACACATGCAGTGACTCAGCGATGGTCCTCTAATGACAGCTGGAAGATTTTACAGCATCAAAATATAACTGTATGGTGTTACCCTCAGAAGAGCAGCTCCACCAACCTGCCCCAGTTCTGCAACGAGGAGACGACCTTAACCGGCTCATTAAAAGACAAAACCCCCGTAAGGCAGCCGGCCCGGACTCCGTCTCCCCCTCACACCCTGAAGCATTGTGCTGACCAGCTGTCTCCGGTGTTCACTGACATCTTCAACACCTCCCTGGAGACATGCCACGTACCAGCCTGCTTCAAGGCCTCCACCATCATCCCTGTCCCCAAGAAGCCCAGGATCACAGGACTCAATGACTACAGGCCCGTCGCCCTGACCTCTGTAGTCATGAAGTCTTTTGAACGGCTAGTCCTGACCCACCTGAAGTCCCTCACCGACCCCCTCCTGGACCCCCTGCAGTTCGCCTACAGAGCCAACAGGTCTGTGGACGACGCTGTCAACATGGCCCTCCACTACATCCTCCAGCATCTGGACTCCCCAGGAACCTACGCCAGGATCCTGTTTGTGGACTTCAGCTCTGCCTTCAACACCATCATCCCGTCTCTGCTGCAGGACAAACTCTCCCAGCTGCACCACCCGACTCCACCTGCAAGTGGATCACAGACTTCCTGTCTGACAGGAAGCAGCAGGTGAAGCTGGGGAAACATGTCTCAGCCTCTCGGACCATCAGCACCGGTTCTCCTCAAGGCTGCGTTCTTTCCCCTCTGCTCTTCTCCCTGTACACCAACAGCTGCACCTCCAGCCACCAGTCCGTCAAGCTCCTGAAGTTTGCAGATGACACCACCCTCATTGGACTGATCTCTGGTGGGGGACGAGTCCGCCTACAGGTGAGTCTGACCATCTGGTGTCGTGGTGCAGTCAGAACAACCTGGAGCTCAACGCTCTGAAGACAGTGGAGATGGTTGTGGACTTCAGGAGGAACAGAGTCCCACCCTCCCCCATCACCCCATGGAGTCCATCCTCTGCTCCTCCATCAGCGTCTGGTACGCTGCAGCCACAGCCAAGGACGAGGGCAGGCTGCAGCGTGTCCTCCGCTCTGCAGAGAGGCTGACCGGCTGCAATCTGCCGTCCCTGCAGGACTTGTTCACTTCCAGGACCCTGAAGCTAAAAAGATAGCTGACCCCTCTCACCACAAAGTGATGCACTTTATTTTACTTTTTTAACCATCTAACGTTAATGTACTCTGAGGACTTTTTTAAATCACCTGAAAGCTCAAGTTATATGATACTAAGCTCTTAAAAAGAAAGCTTTTATAATTGCTTAAACCAAGGAGGTTTTTTTATTGGCTGACCAAACACTTGATTTCATTTGTATTTATTTACCTTTTATTTAACCAGGTAAAATGAATTGAGAACCAATTCTCATTTACAATGATGACCTGGCAGCAGCACAAACAGCACAGATACAGTGTGACAAACACATGAAAACAACATAGTGAAGTTCTTTGTAAAAATGTAAGAGAGAGAAGTAGTAGTAACGTTTTCGGTGCTACTAGATGAAAAGGTACTACACAAAGTACGCTGCCAATCAATCCTGAACCGAGTCACAGGTACTTGAGCAGAGGAAGTAAACAGAAAGGCGCAGTGAGGAGTGACATGAATAAACAGATGAGCCATACGAGGGGGGGTCACTGCACAGAAACCCAATCTCTCATCGGGTGTGTTGCTTCCAATCCCACCACAAGTCGCACAGTGGAGTCATGATGACAAGCAGTTCTCTCCAGGCCCCCGAAAAGAGAAGACTTTCTCCCTGTACAAATGGAGCTAAGAGGGAACTCTGTGCTAAAGGTCCAGATGCCGTCTGTTGTCTCTCTGTGGCCCCGGCGAGCAGCAAGAGAAGGACCCTCTTTGAGGGAGGGGGGGCAACGGGCGCCAGTCGATGATGTCTTTATGGGCCCCGCATGCTGAAGGGCCTCGTTCCACAGTGAGGAGGAAAAGCTGCCGCTCTGACATCTTACTGTACCTGCGGACATGCTGGCGCTTCCAATGGCTACTTGAGGGGGGGGGCGCGCTCTCCAGAGGCCGGCCCTGCCCCCCCCCACTGTGTGCATCGTATTTAAGAGGATGTCCATCAGTAGTCTCACCGTACCTGTCCACCAGGGGTCCTCAGTGAGCTCGCCACCTGCTCCGTGCTGGCCCCTCCCACCCTGATACGCCCCCACTGTGGAAATACATCTCTGTCTGGTCAGTAAACACACAGGTTTGTTTTATATATATTTTGTCATCACTGAGACATTTTAATGTTCATCTTGGTAAATACTTTTAAACATAACTTTTTTGTTTTGTGTTTTCTGACCTTTTTATAAAGGTGTTTAAATGTTTATCACAGCATTAGTTTTTCATTATCAGTTGATTACAATGTGACATTTAATACGGTTTAGTCAGAGAATAATATGTAGAAAATAACAAATAAATCCCATTTCTGTGGCTCATCAACAAAAGGAGAGTTTTCCCTTAGAACAGCATCCCATGTGAGAACTCGTCCTAATATCCCACAATGCAACGCTTTCCTGGAAGACGCACTATTGTTTTTGTTCCAGGGAAGAAAGCGAACCCCCTAAACTCCAGAGGAGGACGGCATTCCTCTCCCAGTGGTCAGATCTGCACCACGTCTCGTTCTGCCAGAGCCCCCCTAGATGTTGATGCCCCCCCGAGGCCGGCCGCGTTGCGTAAAGGAGGCGTTGCAGCTCTGAGAAGGAAAACCAGGTCTGACCCGAGTGAAACATGAAGGAGACTGCTTGACGTCTTCAAAGGATCGGAGGTTTCATGTGGTGGAACGTTATTAAAGCAGGAAAAGGTGCAGATTTACGGGATGTGTAACTCACTCAAACCCACCTTTCTACTTTCAGGGAGGAGGGGGACGGGTTGGGCGATAGAATATGGGGGGGGTTACATATTGTTATTCTCCCCCTTTATCTGCCTTCATCGCAGCTCCTCATGCCTCGCACTCGTCATCTCGACATCTGGTTTCAATCTCAAACCCAGATCACATACGTAAATGCTCCCGGGCCCCCCCGGCCCCCGGCCCCCCCCTTCTCTTTCTGTGTTGCTCATTTCCAGCACTCCTGACTGACTGGGAGATTATCGTTATTACTCGGCGAAGTCGTAAACTGTTCAATGAATCCCGGCTGAGGATGAAGCAGCAGGACGAGCAGAGCAAAGACACGGGGGTGATGAACAGCAGGGCGCTGACAGGGACCTTCCGGGGGTCAGAGGTCAGAGGTCAGGATGCTGGAGATCGTGCATTAGAGGTCAGAGGTTAACAGGTGGCATTCAGGGGATGAAAGGTAAAAGGTTGTTTGTGCGGCCGCAGAGAGGAGGAGGCGTTCTTCTGTACATCTGGACTCTGTCCGCTCCCTGCTGTGAGGAAGCTCCTCCCCTCTGTACTCAGTCCCCTCCCTGCTGTGAGGAAGCCCCTCCCCTCTGGACTCAGTCCCTCCCTGCTGTGAGGAAGCTCCTCCCCTCTGGACTCAGTCGGACCCTTCTGTGAGTCCCTCCGGACTCAGTCTGCTCCCTGCTGTGAGGAAGCTCCTCCCCTCTGGACTCAGTCCCCTCCCTGCTGTGAGGAAGCTCCTCCCCTCTGGACTCTGTCCGCTCCCTGCTGTGAGGAAGCTCCTCCCCTCTGGACTCAGTCCCCTCCCTGCTGTGAGGAAGCTCCTCCCCTCTGGACTCAGTCCCCTCCCTGCTGTGAGGAAGCTCCTCCCCTCTGGACTCAGTCCCCTCCCTGCTGTGAGGAAGCCCCTCCCCTCTGGACTCAGTCCCTCCCTGCTGTGAAGCTCCTCCCCTCTGGACTCTGGCTCCCTGCTGTGACTCTAGTCCCCTCCCTGCTGTGAGGAAGCCCTCCCCTCTGGACTCAGTCCCCTCCCTGCTGTGAGGAAGCTCCTCCCCTCTGGACTCAGTCCCCTCCCTGCTGTGAGGAAGCTCCTCCCCTCTGGACTCAGTCCCCTCCCTGCTGTGAGGAAGCTCCTCCCCTCTGGACTCAGTCCCCTCCCTGCTGTGAGGAAGCTCCTCCCCTCTGGACTCCCTGCTGTGAGGCTCTTCTGCCTGAGTGCATTTTGGATGTGATTAATTGTGAATAAACTGAAGACACGGAGGTGTCTGTACAGGAGGAGGGGAGGTGGGGGGTTAAAGGGGGGCTGAAGGGGGGTTGAAGGGGGGTTGAAGGGCTTGTTGATGCTGGCGTGGGAAGGGGGAAGGTTTAAGTGTCCAGGTCGGGGCTCCGGTCCAGCTGGGTGACGTCCTGGTTGTCTTAACGCGGGTGGAACACGATGGACCACGATGGGACGCCATGGCGCTCTGTCTCAGCTGTTTCCTGTCCTCCTGCTCTACGTTTATATATTACACGTTTTCCACACAGCAGACAGCGTTTTGTGCTTTAACTCTTCTTCTGCGTGGTGTCCATCAGCGACATGCAACCACCAAACAAGTGTTTCCTGTCTGAGCGGCGCCGCACAGCAGCTGGGGGATGTGGGGAGAGACTGAGGTTCCTCCCCCCGTTTATAAGGGCGCACATTCCTGCGTGCTGTGTGTGTCTGTTGTGTGTGTCGCCATGCTGCTGCTGTTTGTCGCTGTTTTTTGCAGATAAACACTGTAGATGAGTTATGGTAAAGTTATGGTAAAGTTATGGTAAAGTTATGGTAAAGTACATTTTTGTTTGGGTTTTAACGGGAGTTTTATTTTCCACCTGATAAAACAAAACAATCTTTATCTGCCAAGAAGGTTGAAGTTCAAATGTCGTTCAGTATCAACGGTCTTCGTTAGTCTGACACTAACTGAAGACGGGGACCCGATCCGGG
>BMAF01000008.1:18188212-18190712 GCA_014132575.2 Gasterosteus nipponicus | reverse complement strand
AACACACGGCCCCCGATCTAACACATGCCCCTCCCCGTCCTAACACACAGCCTTCCTAACACACGGCCCTGTCCTAACACACGTTCCTAACATAGCTGTCCGGTCCTAACACACGGCCCCCTGTCCCAACATCACGCCTTTCCTAACACATGCCCTCCCGTCCTAACACACAGCCCCTTATATCCTAACACACGCCCCGGACCCTAACACACGGCCCCGTCCTAACACACGGCCCCGGGTCCTAACACACAGCCCCGTCCTAACACACGGCCCCTCTGTCCTAACAACATACCCCTCCCCTGTCTAACACAGCCCCTGGATGAACATTGGCCCCCTGCCCTAACACACGGCGCCCGTTTTCTAACACACAGCCCCTGGCTCCTAACACACGGCGCCCGGTCCTAACACACAGCGTCCCCGTCCTAACACACGTACTCTGTCCTAACACACGGCGCCCCGCCACACGGCCCCGTCCTAACACACGGCCCCCCCGTCCTAACACACGGCCCCGTCTCTAACACACGCCCGTTAACACACGGCCCCTGTCCTAACACACGCTGTAACACACGGCCCCCTTCCTAACACACGGCCCCCCCGTCCTAACACACGCCCCGTCCTAACACATGCCCCCCGTCCCAACACACTCAATAGTTCTGACTCGGTCCCACCGGAATGCGTGAGCGAACGCTGGAGGATAGCGGCCGCCCACCAAGGCGCTCACTTCCTGTGTGGGTGACTGATGCATTCTGGGATTCAGACTTTTTAGGCTCCACTTTCACTTTCTACAGATCTTTGAAATCTTTCTTCCTCTCTCTCCTCATCCTCATGGTGGAGATGTGGGACACGGACTTCTCCGCTTTCTTTAATGATATTGTGGTAAAGCACATTGATACAGAGATGACGTATATATGTACTTATATCTGTACTATATCTGTACTTATATCTGTACTTATTTCTGTACTTATATCTGTACTTATATCTGTACTTATATATGTATTTATATCTGTACTATATCTGTACTTATATCTGGACTTATATCTGGACTTATATCTGTACTTATATCTGTACTTATCTGTACTTATATCTGTACTTATTTCTGTACTTATATCTGTACTTATATCTGTACTTATATCTTGACTTATATCTGTACTTATATATGGACTTATATCTGTACTTATATATGTACTTATATCTGTACTTATATCTGTACTTATTTCTGTACTTATATCTGTACTTATATATGGACTGTGACTTATATCTGTACTTATATATGTACTTATATATGTATTTATATCTGTACTTATTTCTGTACTTATATATGTACTTATATATGTACTTATATCTGGACTTATATCTGGACTTATATATGTATTTATATCTGTACTTATATCTGTACTTATATCTGTACTTATATCTGTACTTATATATGTACTTATATCTGGACTTATATCTGGACTTATATATGTACTTATATATGTATTTATATCTGTACTTATTTCTGTACTTATATATGTACTTATATCTGTACTTATATCTGTACTTATATCTGTACTTATATCTGTACTTATATCTGTACTTATATCTGTACTTATATCTGTACTTATATCTGTACTACTTATATCTGTACTTATATATGTACTTATATCTGTACTTATATCTGTACTTATATATGTACTTATATCTGTACTTATATCTGTACTTATATCTGGACTTATATATGTACTTATATCTGTACTTATATCTGTACTTATATATGTACTTATATCTGTACTTATATCTGTACTTATTTCTGTACTTATATCTGTACTTATATCTGTACTTATATCTGTACTTATTTCTGTACTTATATATGTACTTATATATGTACTTATATCTGGACTTATATCTGTACTTATATCTGTATTTATATCTGTACTTATTTCTGTACTTATATATGTACTTATATCTGTACTTATATCTGTACTTATATATGTACTTATATCTGTACTATATCTGACTTATATACTTATATCTGTACTTATATCTGTACTTTATATCTGTACTTATATCTGTACTTATATATGTACTTATATCTGTACTTATATCTGTACTTATATCTGTACTTATATCTGTGCTTATTTCTGTACTTATATATGTACTTATATCTGGACTTATATCTGGACTTATATCTGTATTTATATCTGTACTTATATCTGTACTTATATCTGGACTTATATCTGTACTTATATCTGTATTTATATCTGTACTTATATCTGTACTTATATCTGTACTTATATGTGTACTTATACATCACCCCCCAGGTGTAGAGTCATAGTGGACTGATGGAGGACCACTCGTCCTCACACTAAAGAGTAGTGGACACATCTGTTCTCTGACATCAGAATATGTCCCACAATCATTGTGTCACGGTGTGGTTTTATTTCCTGTCTTATTTTGTAGGTTTCTGCTTCTTGTCTCCCCGGGTAACTTCACTTCCTGCCTGGTCCTGTCATCGTCTGTG
>BMAF01000008.1:18148139-18163293 GCA_014132575.2 Gasterosteus nipponicus | reverse complement strand
GTGTGTAGTTAGGACCCAAAGGGCCGTTTGACCTGAAATTATATTTAATTCAAAACATTCAAACAATCTTTTCAAATGTGGCTCTAATGAAAACCTGAATCTGACCCCAAAGATGGCGTGTGTGTGTGTGTGTGTGTGTGTGTGTGTGTGTGTGTGTGTGTGCGTGTGTGTGTGTGTGTGTGTGTGTGTGTGTGTGTGTGTGTGTGTGTGTGTGTGTGTGTGTAGGTGTGTGTGTGTGTGTGTGTGTGTGTGTGTGTGTGTGTGTGTGTGTGTGCGCGTGTGTGTGTGCGGCGTGTGTGTGTGTGCGCGTGTGTGTGTGTGTGTGTGTGTGTCCATCTAATAATTGATATGTGCTTCATCCTCCTCATCATCATCGGTTCCCAGTCGGAGAAGAACCAGGACCTGATATTCTGGACGCGTCCCCCACAGAGGGATCAATAGCCCCGAGGGGCAATAACTCAGCGATTACCCAACTTGTTCTTTTAATCTCTAACTATAAAACACAATGAGTCATTTCTGACTTTATCAGCTGTGATCATCAGGGACAGAATCATCATAATAAAATAACGATAATAACAGGAGAGATGAAGGAGGAGGCCGGTTCCCAGGAAATGAAGATGCAGGCAGCAGTGGCCTGTGGACAGAGGAGGAGGGGGTCGGGGGGGCAAATCCAAACCACATGCAGAATCTCCCGTATTGTTCGTATAAGTGGAACCAGCTGCTCCATCAAAACAAACATTTGTTGCGCTGGTTGGAGGAGAAACGCTGGACGTGAACGTGCAGCGACGCATTCTGGAAAATTCATTAATTAACTTCAGCCAGAACTAGTGTTGTTAATACAGAAATATTGATTTGTGCAACTCCAAAGCCAAACAAAGACAGGCAGTGGAATCATCCTCTGGGGCCATGAAGGTCCGTCTCATGTTTCAGATGCTTCGGTCTTGAAGTTTAAAATGGCTACAAATCTTCATACAGTTGAATGTTTTTATGTTCACATTTAACGGATGAAAGTCGTAAACTGGAGATGAGCGGCTCGCTGACCTGAACGTGACCTCAGCGGTGACGTGGGGACAACGTCACTGTCCAACGGTCCATTCGTTTCCTCCCGTCCAGCAGCTGTCTGTCACACATAAGCTCCGCCCCCACGCGCTCCATGTGGCCTTGTGCTGTCCTCGTTTGTCCCGGTGAAGAGTTTCTGAGTCCCGCAATGAGGACGGAGCTGCAGCTCATCTCCCAGCATGCTTTGCTACATCCTGGGCCAAGAAAAACAGCACAGGCTTTGGACCTGGAGAGGCCATATCCTGTGTGTGTCAGTGAGGGGGGATCTGCATGAAGAAGCACATTTCAGTGTGTGCGTTTGCCATCGCTGTGAGATGATACAGAAGAATAGTTTGTTTACGTGCATGTTTCTCCAAACCACAGAATATACGCTAACACTCTGGGTGTGGCACGACAGTACATGACGCACAAAGTGTGCGTTACAGAGACGGATTCCTTCGTTCTGTGTCGAATGTGACGAATGCATTAACGGGATAGCAGTCGCTCCGAGCAGCCCCACTGCTATGAACTGTGCAGCCCCCCGTGGAGAGAGAAGCCTGTGAAGGCCGGTACCATGGCAGTCTATGGGGACCAGCCTCTAGTGGGCGTTCCGTGCGCTGCAGCTCTTTGGCCGTCACACAATCCAACGATAACTGAGGTCACCAGTGTTCAAAGTGAGCAGACGCAGCGTGTCCTCTCGGTGGGGGGGCAGAGGCTCTCCATTGATGCTTTGCACAATCAGGAGGCCGAGTTCACCGGCGGGTCCTCTTCTCCGTCCTCCAGGAGTCCTTCTCAACAGGAGAAGCAGTCCTGCAGAAAACTCTCCTCTGACTTTTTTCTTGCGAGTTTTGGGAATTTTTCCCGCGAGCTTCCTGCCCGACTTCAAAGTCCACTTTGTGGCAGAAGAAGACGTGAGAAACATTTACATTTATTCATCGTCTTTTATTCATCGCTCATCGACACACACACACGCACGCACACACACACACACAGACCTGTTTCATCGATTTTATGGAGGGCACGAAACGCTTTCTGATGTCGAGGGGAAAGTTTGAGTTGTGAAAGATCAAATGTGTGTGTGTGTGTGTGTGTGTGTGTGTGTGTGTGTGTGTGTGTGTGTGTGTGTGTGTGTGTGTGTGTGTGTGTGTGTGTGTGTGTGTGTGTGCGTGTGTGTGTGTGTGTGTTTGTGTGTGTGTGTGTGTGTGTGTTGTGTGTGTGTGTGTGACCCCTGCTGTCATGCACAGCTCACATCTGCTCTTCATTTACTCAAATCTCATCTCCCATGTATCCATCCTCTGGGTACACACACACGCACACACACACACACACACACACACACACACACACACACACACACACACACAGTCCCTCTTACACACATAAACACACACAGTCCCTCTTAGACAGACACACACACACACACACACAACTAACCCACGAACAGAACCTATAAACAGGAGATGAGACCCTCGGCCGTGGGGGGGGCCGAGGTCGGCCTCGGGGGTCCAGTGGGAACCCGAGGGGCAGGGTTAGATCATTTGGGCCGGACACTGGATCCAGGAGGGGGTCAAAGGTCACTGGGTCAGTGTGTCGGGCGGTCGTGTGTGTTTTTCTTTGTTTTGGGCTCGTGGTTATTTGAACATCTGCCCCCACCAATTATCAAATGTTATTATTGAATGAAGCTCATTTATTCTGCGTGTCTTTGGTAAGTTGTCTGGTGAGGAACATTTCATCAGGAGTCACGTGTCTCTATTCAACCCTGCTGCCAAAACCTCGTCATCCCAAAGACAATCATCCAGTCCTCATTCCTCTGAAGCTGCATCGGCCGCCACAGACAAAGTCGGGCCTCCACAACATCTGTAGTGTAGTTTCGGTTTGGGGAAATTTGTAATTTGCAATTTTGGGCTATACAAAATGAAATGAATTGAATTGAATAGTTTTATTAAACAATTAACAAATGTCTTACGTTTACAAACTAAATTCAACAATTATATACGCTTATTTAACATATTTAGACTTTCTACGGTTATTAACTGTAATTTGACGGTATTTATCCGACATTTTCCAGTTCTTTTTACCTTTTATTCTTTGTGGCTCACACGGCATGTCCAGTAACAATAGCAGACAGCTATTGTTACTGGACATGTGGGGGAACGTGCACACGCGTGTAAGTGGATCCAGAGGCGCTCTGATTGCACATCTGGAGGTGGTTTGCGCTCATGTGACTAACACACCCGGGGTGATTCTGTGCAAACAGACGACCGCCGGCGGTATCGCTCTGCCACCGTGGCGAGGGAGGCTGATGATGGAGGAACAGACCCGGGATCAGACTCCTTCAGCCCGTCGAGTCCAGAGGAGGCGTGTTCGTGATGAACGCAGAGATGTGACATGGTGCTTTCTTTATGAGGTCAGACATGAACTAATCTGCCCCGTGCAACCTGACACATGCCTCGGTAACCGGGGGGGGGGGGGGCAGACTTTACCCACAACGCCACTGGTCTGGTTCTTCAGCACCAGTATGATTTAATCAATCAGGAAACCTTTTACGGGGTTGTGTATTACTCTCGGGGACCAGCAGATGTTTTAAGTTATCTTAAGCTATAGTAGAGTGTATATATAAGAAGTGGACGTGGTCATGGCGACGTCACCCATCGGTTTGTTGACTGATGTCACAAAGCCTCGAGTTGGACGTCTTCACCGTCGCCATCTTGCATTTTGGCTGTTGCCGTGATGTTTTTTTGCAAGCTGTGAACAGGAAGTGAGCATATTTATGGTCAGAGACGCTGTGTACATCCCTGATAGAGACCTGTCAATCAATGTGTAGCCCCGCCCTAAAGCAGTCAGTTTCTCATAGGCTTCTATGGGACCAGAGGAGTCGCCCCCTGCTGGACACTCCAGAGAATGCAGCTTGAGCGCATGAATCAGCAGCTCGTGGTTGTTTGGTGCTTTTGAGTTAAAACGCTGCACTCGTCATTGTCACGTTTTTTTGCCAGCCGTCCAATCACTGTGGAGGTGGGCGGGACAACTGGTCCACCACAAGATGTGATCAACTGTGTTATTTATGTAAAAGTATCTTTGGTATTTGTTGTGTTACATCATCCATATTTTATTCTTGTGGTTCCCCGTGTGTGGAGCCGGAAGTTTCCATGTCCAAATGTTCTTGTGAAGACACTTGACCCTTGACCCCAAGAGGTGAAGATGTGAAGCATCGGTTGCGGCGGACATTTCTACTGTGTACACAGCAAAGAGTTAAATTGACTCTGTGAGATTTTAACTCTAAGCTGGTGTTTATATTGTCCCAATCGCATCAGTGTTAAATCAACACTCGACAAAGTGTCAAATCAAAAATAAATCTGCCCAGTGTTAAATACATTAATACATCGCGTCATTCAGCTTTCATTCAAAGTGACTTACGTTGCATTTTTAACCCGCGGTTTAAGAAGAGTTTAGTCACCAGGGAGGAGACAGGTAATGTCCAGATGTATCCATGAACCCGCCCCCCCTCCCCCACTAGGAGATCAGCTGATGATAGAAAGTAATAAACTCGGCCAAATGACACCTGTCAATCAAGACCCCCCTTCCCAGAGCCCAGAGTAAACCGCTGTGCGTGTTCCTGTAGAGCATTGGCCTCATGTGTGACCCATGATAATGTTCCATCTGCGCTTCACCTCCGACCCCCCCGCAAAACCAAACCAGGTGCAGTGTGGTGCAGGCAGAGGGGTGAGGGGGGGTATGTTTGTGTGCCTTTGCTGAGTGACGGCTCTGAACTGCTCCTGGTACCACCGGGATGATGCTTCCTTCCTCCTGCCCAGCACCACACGGGTCCAAACTTTACCACCATCCACCCCCTGATGACACCACAGATGACCTCACTGAAGACCGGCCGTCACTGAGGGGGGGGTCTTCAGCAGGGGTCAGGTGCAGGTCCGGCTCCTGCACATGTCTGAGAGGACTTCTGTGAAGAACGTCTAGCTTCAGTTTGATTGAAAGGATGCAGAGCAGAGGAAGCACACACGTTCTGCTGCGTGACACATGAACAACACAAGCACATCATCAACGATGGCGGACCAGAGTGCAGGAAAGCAGCTCGTTTGCTCGTCTGACCAGTGCTGTTTTTGCCTCGTAGCGTCCATTGTGTCGTTGTTAGCTCGATTAGCTGCTATCGAAAAATGGCGGATCAGAAAGTTTCTCTCGTCTTGTTGGTCACGGTAACCCCGCCCCCAGCCGCTGACGTAAGCGCTTCTTACTTCTAGACCAGCAATGAGATGGTGCTCCTTAGGAACCGCTTGTACTGGTTGGGAGCTGGTGGAGAACCAAAGAACCCATTAGAAACCAGGCTGTGGCCCCCGAGCAGCACCAGTCCTGCCTGGTGGAAAAGTGAGAAGCCGGTAACGCATGTTTCTGTTGTTAAGTCATTAGAAGGCTTTTGTTGGCTATAAGGATCAAAGCCGGGGGCCCGTGTGTTTGGGGGGGGGGCAGCGCTGAGCTTTATGTGCAAATATGTTGTGTGTCTTTTTGTGTATATATTCATCGGTTTCATCGCACTGCTCAAGGTTTTGTGTTTCTTTGTCTGAAGGTTTGTGTTAGTTTGGCAGCTCTGAAGCTGTGTGATCTACACACACAGTGTGTGTCTGTGTGTGCGTGTCTGTGTGTCTGTGTGTGTGTGTGTGTTCTGCTGTGTATTGGGGGACAGTTTGGTATTTTCTCAATATTGGGGGGGACACGACCCCCCCTCCTCCAGAGCACATGGAAACCTCGTTACACGCCATCAGTCGGCGGGGAGGGGGCCGTCGGTGGGACAGCGGAGCCCGGTGCCCCGCCAACCCCCCCCGTTTGCCCCCGGCTCCTGGCGCCGCCTCTGAGCGATGCTATTTCAGAGCTGTGATACCGGAAAACACACACACACATAAACACACTCACACACACTGGCAGGCCTGTAAATAGAGTGATGCCCTTTAGGAAGCTGCTCGGGGTAGGGACGGGGGCAGGGACAGGGGGGGTAGGGGATGGGGGGTAGGGGGTGGCTGGGGGCAGGGGATGGGGGTAGAGGGATGGGGGGGTAGGGGACGGGGGGGACGGGGGTAGGGGATGGGGGGTAGGGGATGGGGGCAGGGGACGGGGGTAGGGGGTGGCTGGGGTATGGGATGGGGGGGTAGAGGGTGGCGGGGTATGGGACGGGGGGTATGGGGGGGCAGGGATGGGGGGTAGGGGTGGCGGGGTATGGGATGGGGGGTAGGGGGGTGGCGGGGTATGGGACGGGGGTAGGGGTGGCGGGTATGGGATGGGGGGCAGGGATGGCGGGGTAGGGGTGGGGGGGTATGGGGACGGGGGTAGGGGGTGGCTGGGGTATGGGATGGGGGCAGGGGGTGGCGGGGTATGGGATGGGGGTATGGGGGCAGGGGATGGCGGGGTAGGGGGTGGATGGGGTAGGGGACGGGGGGTAGGGGGTGGCGGGGGTATGGGATGGGGGGTAGGGGTGATGGGTATGGGATGGGGGGGGATGGGACGGGGGTAGGGGATGGCGGGGTATGGGACGGGGGGGTAGGGGGTGGCGGGGTATGGGGTGGCGGGGTATGGGATGGGGGGGTAGGGGATGGGGGGCAGGGGATGGCGGGGGGCTCTCTGGTGAGTGGAAGCGACCATGAACTGGACTTTAATCTCACTCAGTTTTCTGTCTCTTGCTTTTCTCCTTTTTAATATCTTGCAAAAACTGTTGATCTGAATGAGACAAAATCACCCGCTGCAGGTCTGTGTGATGGGGGGAGCATTGCCAGTGCCTTGCATAAGTAATCTCCCCCCCCCCCACTAGTCAGTACTTGGTAGAAGCCCTTTCTCTGCACACCCAGCTGCAGATGTTTTGGGGAATGTCTCCACCAGCGTCCAGATGGAAATGTCCCTGAATCTTAGACTCTGAAGGGATGGAGGTTCTGACTGAACCATGAGCCGTGTTTGTATGTTCAGGGTCATCGTCATCGGACTGGTTTCCTGTAGCTGCTGAAGAGAAGCATCCCCTCAGCATGATGCTACACCACCATGTTCCCCTGTTGGGGTGGTGTCCTCGGGGTGACGGGTGGTGTTGGGTTTCCTCCACACAGCGTTTTGCATCCAGGCGGAGAAGTTCCATTCTGGTCTCCTCTGAGCAGAGCACCTTCTGCCACATGTTGCTGCCACATGGCTTTGGTGGAACTTGGTTGATTTCTTCTGGTTTCTTCTGTTCTCTTTAACACGGCGGTTTGTTCTGGAAGGCCTTGATTACGACGTTACACCGTCACTGTGGTCATGGCGACCCAGCGCGAGCGTCACGCCTGCCACAATGTAACTGGCGGTTCCCTGAGAGCTTCGGGAGACGCTTTGTGACCCCGCACGGGACCAGAGGTCAGAGGTGAATCCGTGTGCGTGTCGCTCCACATAGAGTGTGTGTTGACGTGCACGTCTCCACCTTCTGCACCTTCAGACTGTTATGAAACCACCTCCTTGACTGTATACGAGCGGAGAGGAAGACACACCCAGCATCCTCATCTGCATCCCGATGGTTCCTGTTGTTGCATCGCTAACGTGCTAACACACTCACACACGCACGCACACACACACACACACACACAGCACTGCCAAGCAAAGAAGGAAGGAGGGTTGTTGAGAACCTTTAAACAAAAAGACATTTTTAGAAAGGTCATTTTGAGCGGGGAAACAAAAGGGGGAAGTGACATGACGTCTCACAGGAGGGAATCTGAGGGTCACCGGCTGACACGCCTGTGGAACAGACACACACAGACACACACACACCTTTATAAACACAGTCGAGGTCCAAAATAACCACTTCCTCACACTTCCTCCTGATGTAAGAACAGTGAGGATGTCTCGTATCCACCTTCTCTGTCCTTCAGCAGAAATAACAAGAAATCCACCGTGTTCTATCGGGGGGAGGCGGCTCGGCAGGCTGATTTGTACAGTAAAATCAATGGCGGTAGCTGGAACTATGAAGTATTTTTCATCCCTCCGGTCTTTGATTGGTGGAGTGGACCTTTCACACCTGGAAGCCCTTCAAAACCCTTATGACATAAAGCTGCTTGCTCTCTTCTGACCACCAGGGGGCGACACCACATCCATACGTCCTCCTCGGTCCTATGATCGCCTCCATAGAGGCTTCATGACCACGTCCACCTCTTATAGACAGACTGATCCTACCTGGAAACCAATAGAAAGGGTTCTAACCACAGGCAACCAGGGGCTTCTAGAACCACCCAATGGATTTCTGATGGAACCTGTAGTCTTCCAAAGCACCCTGCCTTTAAAAATGGTTCTTCAGAAGCAGGAGGTTCTTAGAGCCGGTAGATCCCTTGTGGAACTCTGGTTCACAGTGTACTTTATGTGACCTCCAAACAAACCGCTCGTTGCAGATGAATGTTTCTATTTATCAAATATGACTTCTTGAACGAGCGATGCTGGATGTGGAAATGAGCGCTGCCTCCTTCCCTCTCCTGCACACACGAAAACACACCTCTCACATCTGGTGTACGTCAGGTCTGCTGCAGAGCGAATGAATCTCCAAAATCCAGAGGGGTCAAGCCATCAATCACGACCCCCCCCGAGGCTACGAGGGAAACCCATTATTTGTGTTTACTGTAACAGTAAAGGTGGGCTGAAGCTTTTTGCTGCCTTGAGTCTAAATAGAAGGAGCAGAGGACAAAAAGTTCCACATTACAGTGTGTGGGGGGTTCAGGTGATCGGGGACCCTCTTCTAAAGGGTAAATAAGGAGATTCTGTTACACATGATATGCAAAAGAAACAGAACGTGCTGCTGGGGGTGAATGCAAGTCGCCCACAGATGTTAAAGTGGAGCGTTTCTTCCACAGATCCAGATGTGCATAGTTTGTCTTGTAGGAGTGGACTCTGCTCTGATAGGGTTCTGACGGAGACCCCCCCCCTCTGCTAGTCTCCCCTAGTACCTGCTACTACCCGCTAGTACCTGGTGGTACCTGCTACTACCCGCTAGTACCAGCTACTACCCGTTAGTACCTGGTGGTACCTGCTACTACCCGCTAGTACCTGGTGGTACCTGGTACTAGCCGCTAGTACCTGGTGGTACCTGCTACTACCCGCTAGTACCAGCTACTACCCGTTAGTACCTGGTGGTACCTGCTACTACCCGCTAGTACCTGGTGGTACCTGCTACTACCCGCTAGTACCAGCTACTACCCGCTAGTACCTGGTGGTACCTGCTACTACCCGCTAGTACCTGGTGGTACCTGCTACTACCCGCTAGTACCAGCTACTACCCGCTAGCACCTGGTAGTACCTGCTAGTACCCACTAGTACCAGTTACTACCTGCTAGTACCCGCCAGCTACTACTCACTAGTACCCGCTACTACCCGCTAGTACCTGGTAATACCTGCTAGTACTGCTAGTACAGACACACACATGGGGTCTACTCCGGTGCACTTATGTTGATGTAATCTTGATAATCGTGGCCGATGTCTCTGCGTCCTGCCGCCCTTCAGGGGACAGAGAGTGAAATATAAATATAATATTTATTTAACAGAAAGGTGTTCGCGCAACGTCTCCCTTAACTGATGGTGTAAACGTCTCACAACAAACTACACAACGAACTACACAACAAACTACACAAGAATAAACCGCAATGTTTCTGCAGGCTGCCGTAGTTTCAACGTATCTTCAAGGAAAGACGACAGATAGAGTGTGTGCGTGTTTGTGTGCGCGTGTTTGTTTGCGCGTGTTTGGGTGCACGTGTGTTGTTGGAGTGACCTTCTGGTTCAGAATGCTTTATGAGGGTCTTTATGCCGCGTCATGAGTCAACGCGGCCCTTTTTTTATGGCTTCCCAACACTTATTACTCATCTGGATGAGCTAATGCACACATGCTGAACAGAAAACACACACACACGCACACACACAGACACACACAAAGCTCTTTGGAGAAACTTTGAACTACAGACACTTTACTCCTGACAAACCAAACATGCCAGAAATCGTCTGTTTTACTCAAACATGTTGTACTTTACACCCCAGTGCATGCTGGGAGGACACTCTTGTTCCGGAGCAGCTGGACTAAACCAAGATCCCCCTTCAGCAGAGATCAACCGGGACACTTCTCAGGTGGCGATGGTAGCGGAGCTGAGCTTGAGGCCCGGGGCGACAGTCCCCAAATTCTGATCTCACGTGGCTCCTGGTGCCCCCCGGCCCCCCCTCCGGCCCTCCAGGAGCTATTTGAAGTTGGCCCTCGCTCCCTCAGATCTCACATGTGGCTCGTGTTAGCACCCCAAAACCTGCCAGAGAAACAGAGGTCAACGCGGAGCTCTTGAAGTGTCACTGCTTCACATAGGAGGGTATATAGAGGGATGTTTACCCGTGTGCGTGTTTGTGTGCGTGTTTGTGTGCGTGCGTGTGTGAGAGACTAAAGGATAAAGAGGTGTTTCACAACACTGCATCAGTTCGATGTTTCCCAATCGCAGTTTTGCAAAAGCACAGAACAATTGTGGTTAGACCAAGTCTCAGAGTCTCCTTGACCCCCAAGTAATCCTATGTTGGCGATATGTGATACATATATATGCTGTGTTTGGCAGGAGGACCATTGTTAGAGCATTGAGTTAGTCTGCAGGGGGGGATTTCTACTTTGGGAATCAGCATTTGCAGGGTGGGTATGTTCTCCTCTTTTCTGAGGAACACAAGGAAGAAATGATGTGTTTTTCCCTTGACAATGATCGGTTAACCCCCCCGAAAAGTGTTGTTGGTGATGGGCCCATAGACGTCTATGGGAAACAAGTTTACTTCTCCCCTGATTCATTCCCTCAAACATCGTAAACATGAGTTCATGGTCTCAATCTTTAGTTAAAAAAATGCTCTTTTATTCTTGCTTGTTTCTGCATGTGACACAAAGTGGAGCCGCATATGTTAAATAACGTTTTCTGGTCTCTAGAAAGACTCAAAAAACAGACTCGAATCTCAGAGTTTGTGAGACGACCAAAATGCACGAGCTCAGAAAAAGCTCCACATGTCTCCTTTAAATCTACAAATTCTTACATCATGCTTTACATCCATCGGTCTGGGAAGCCATTAAACACACCATTTGTGCAGAGTATTAAATTACATTCTACAATAAATTACACTTCTGAAGCTCAGACCTTCTCCTGAGCTACTGGCGGCGCATCGGTGTGAGTCCACACCGCGGTGCAGCTCTGCCATCTGCTGCCTGCAGTCAGGAACCTTTAACTGCTGATGAAACAGTCTCAATTCAAAAGACCATCAGAGAGAAGATGTTCTGGTGGAACCAGAAGACATCGTGCATGTTCACCAGAACCTCTTTCAGCTTTTAACTCTTTGGACCAGATCCTCCAGCAGTCCACAGTGCAGCGAGGGGGGGTGACTGCGAGACCCTGCAGGAGAATGAGAGGTTTTCTAAAGGGACCCTGGTGAGAGGAGACACTACCACTTCAGTCCACAGGGGGCGCCAGAAGGCTTCATTAAGGAAAGTCATGCAATGATGTTCACCAGGCGTTTATTTTAAAAAAAATCCAGTTTTAAGTGTCAAAATCTCCAGTCAAACAATACTTCATATTACATATCTTCATATAAATTAACCAGCTTGAGCCATAAGCAGGTAATCCCGGCATCAGGCTGCCTCGTATCCGTTAAGTGGTCTAAGATGATCAGAAGGCTTCGTATTGATTAAGGGTGCTTCATCGAGCAAAGTATCTACATACAAAGAGTTCATCTCCAAGTCTGTTTCCTTATCAGTGAATTATTACATTCTGATTCCACCACGTGATCTTCATCAGAGTCCCGCTCCTCTCGCTTCTTCTTCGTGTGGCTTCAGCTGCTGCCTCCTCCTCCTCCTCCTCCGTGTCAAACTGTTTCTTATCCCCCGTGGCTCAAAGAAGGCGAGGTGACACCGCAGCTCTCAGGTCGACCTCTTGCCCCCCCGATGCTCCTCATCGCTTCTCCAGCTTTTTGAATCGGGCCTCTGGAAGGAGGAAAGACAGATGTGAACACAGCTGCTGCTGATGTTGTTTAAAGTGTGGCGTCATGGCGCCATCTGCTGGTGGAGTTCAGAACGTGTGTGTGTGTTTGAGCTGTGGTTGTAGCTGTTATTGTATCATGTCTTTCTGGGTGATTAAAGATGTTCTTCGTGGTTTTAAGATCTATGGAAGTTTATACAATGTTGGTCAATAGTCGAAAATGTCCGTCCCATTTTTTTTTTTCTGTTCTGTTGTACTTTTATGAGAAATGACTTAAAGTTTGTATTTTTGTAAACAAATCGCTTTTATTTTCCAAATGAAAGGACATGTTTTATCGATCTGTCACACAGTCAGCTGCTTTATTTAAGTTCATTTGAATAGAATGAGTCCCTCTCCAAAGCTCACTCACACATCTAACGTCTTACCCAGTTTCTTGGAGTAGGTGTCCAGTTTGTAAGCGGCCTGTTCGAGTGAAGACACCTGCTCCTCGATCTGGTTGATCTGGTCCAGGTACGGCTGTAAGCTGACGTCTGCAGCAGAGACACAACGTTGTTCATGCTGCAGATAGAACACGGCGGTAAGAAGTGAGGCACTTCACGCACATTTGTTGTTGAGGTCCTGCAGGTTGCGGCTGATGTTGATGCTGATGTCCTTCATCTCCATGTACTTCAGGCTGGTGAGCTTGTTCATGTTCTCCAGCAGGCGGTAGTCCTCACACGTCCCTGGGCAGGTAAGGACATTAATGCACAGAGGTGAACAGAAGCGATTGTGTAAAAACGGTTGCGTCGGCTCTGAACAGTCGGTGAGAGACCTGTTAGTTCTCCCTGCAGGAACACGGACATCTTTTCAAACATGTCGGTGCACAGCTCGTTGATGTCGAGCTCCGCCGGCTCCACGGCCTCCTCCGCGGTCTCCACGCCGCCGTCACCTGCGCCAGAGCACCAACGCCACCAACGTGGTTATGAGGGTCTATTATAGGTCGATTACATCAATACAGCACCAAAAACACATGTATTTATAATATAGAAATACAAAACGTAACATGAAGAAAAAAACGATTGGTGAATTCGTAATATTAAAATACATCTATAATCAAGTGAATCAATATTAGTATATAATATACAATTGTTGTGCCATGCAACACTATTACTATAAAGGTTATCAAGATACGGATATGACCTACGAATAATATCTATTATAAAATATTAGAACATGAATACAAGTTATATATCTATCCTAAAATAAAATAATGTGAATAATATGAAGAAACTAAGTGTCTATTAAGATGTAAAACACTAATAACAAGCTGCTGGGCGATGCTAACGTTTCATTAGCATTAGCGCACTACGGAAGCTGCGAGGAGACATCACCCACTGCTCGTGCCGGGCTTTTTGGGAGGCAGCGCCGGGGTCTCCGCCACATCCTCCGGAGCCTCCGCGGGCCCGCTGGAGCTCGCCGCCGCGTTGAGGGCCGCCAGGTGGGCCGCGGGGGCCCGGGAGATGCTGTCCATTGCTGCGGCGTCGTCGCCCGTCGCCGCCATTTTCTTTCCTGTGTTGGATTTGTTTCTCTTTTTTTGCCCGTTGTCACATGAGTGTTCACGTGACTTCCGCCCGCCGCCTGTCGCGCGCATTGCCACGCCCTGACGAGGTTGGAATGTGAGGCATGCTGTTTAAAACCGCCGTCACAAATCACTGTAAACCGCCGGTTAAAATAATGTTTTAAAATATGTATTGCAGTGTGTCAACAGAAAAATTATGCAGTTCACAGTTATGCAGTTTAAAGGTAAAACAGAAAAATAAGAAACTTGTCGGAGACTTAATTCATTGTTTTTGCAATTTATTAACGAAAACAGTTCTCTCTTAAAGATGAGCTGGAACGATGTGCTGAACACGACCCAGATTCAATTGAATTGAATGCGTACAGCCCTGATATTACAAATATCCCAATCAATCCTTGACCCCCACCCAAAAAAGTATTTAATGGGGCGTATAGGAGATGTGTGTATATTGGTTAATTGGAGTTGGAAATGCTGATAATTTATTTTTTTTATTTGTCCGTGTTGTACAGGAGCTGAAAACATGTGACATGTATGGAGAGGTATTTATGTTGGATTGACGTTCCCTTTATTTCTGTATAATTTCTGTATTGACGTCATGCAGCTGCATTAGCTGCAGTTTTTCTTTTTTGTGTATTTAGTCAACGCTTTTGCTGCGTGAAATTAACACCAAACGAAAAGAGTTAAAGATCTCCAGTCATTCGCGTTAAGGAAATGAAATCACTGTGTCTGCAGCTCAATTGCGGCTTAATAATACACGTCGCCGAAAGAACGTTGTTACATGGGAAACAGAAAAGGCAGAAAGCTTGGGAAACGATTCCTCTCTCTGGGTGACCAGAAGTCCAATTTATTACCAATATTACATATTAACAAAATGTGCAACATAATTCAATAACATTATAGTCATTTTATGTGGCAGTACATTTACAATGAGTAGTAATAGCAGTGCTGCCACCAATAATAAGCACAGAGGATTTATTAGCGGGATATTCTGGCTTTTTATCCAATTAACCTTAATAAAATGTGTATTTCTTAGTAAAGTATATGTAAAGCTAATGAATTGTTCTCATGCTACCAAGACATACATTGAGTAGGTTTCTCTCTAACACCAGTTTGGATCCTACATTGTTCTCCAGTACAACATCATTGTTATCACTACTTTAAAACAAATCGTTCTCCCGATCTCCTATCCAACATTATGATTTAATACTATTTTTATATTTCATTGTATTGATAATATTCTTAACATCATTACAAAAGCCAATGTCTGCCTCAGACAAAACAATAAGACAAGGGGAGACACATATTAACGTATTATCCTTAAATTCTGAGAAGCTAAATCAAAAGTATTGCTGAACTATTATTTTTTTCATTTTCCGGCACAAGTGGCCTTCTGTCCAAACAAAACAGTAATAATATAGAAATCATTATAACGACCCTTCCGCTGTGCGCGCTCCCGCGAGAAGCACGCGGTTCTTGGCAGGCGGAAGCCGGCGTAACACCTGCGTCGGCGCTGTTGTGCGGGGAAGCTAGAATCGTGACAGGCGGCAGGCGGCATTGGACTGTAAACATGGCGGCGTGCACAGCT
>BMAF01000008.1:18123139-18145639 GCA_014132575.2 Gasterosteus nipponicus | reverse complement strand
CGTCTCTGACGTAAAGGATGAAATGTGACGCTTGTGTTTGTGCTTTGACGACATGTTTGTGATCCTCAGCACGAACACGTTGATCCGAGTCAACGTTGTCACACTTGACCTCACTACACTTTATTAATATTTGTGCCCACAGGCTCAGTCATGTTTAGATAGCAGGTCTAAACACCTGTAGATTATTCTGCTTGAATGCTTCCCACATGGAACATCATGATTTCTTCTCGTAGGAACTCGGCTTGTTAAAAAACAAACACACCGATTTAGTTTCAGTTTCCTTCAACACATCGGAGACGTTTCTATTTGCATGTTTTCCTTCCTGCTACTGATCCAACTGCTGAAGCAGCAGGTTGGCTGATACCCGTGTGGGGAAATGAAACACCTGTATACAGCTGTGTACGATTGTGGCTGTGATGCACACAGAGAAGGACCACTTTCATCATCTAGTTCCACAGACTCCACTCTGACCAAACAGCTGACATTCTGCTCGCTCCTTAACCTCCTCCTCCGTATTGTACGCGGCGCGTCGGGTAGCGCTGCTTCGCCGTGAACACCAGCTGATGAGTGAGTCGATACCCCATCCAGCCTTTAGGGATCCGTGAGGATTCATTTGGGGAGGAACCCGGGGACGATGGCGGGGGAGAGAGGCCTCGCCGTCTGACTTTGGACCCGTCCTAAATCACAGGCGGTAACTGGCGTCTCGTGTTGGTCCTCATTCCTCCAGCGGAGCAACGACGAGAACGGGAACTGCTCGGGGGAAAGCATGGAGTTCCCCACCACCAACCTGTACGAGCTGGAGAGCCGGGTCTTCACCGACCACTGGTCCATTCCGTACAAGAGGGAGGAGTCCCTGGGGAAGTGTCTCATCGCGTCCACCTGCCTGGCCCGCCACGGTAAGAGGGGCGGGTGTCACATCTGTGTCTCCTCAGTCTCCTCCGTGTCGTTCACTTCACCCCCCCCCCGTGTCCATCTGAGATGAATGTGAATCCAACTTCTCCGTCAGGTCTCGCTGACGCCGACGAGAACTGCAAGCGCTTCACGGACCGCTGCATGCCGGAGGCCTTCAAGAAGGTGAGCCGCTCGGGGGCCTCTGCTGCCAGCGCCCGACTCGCACGCGTCTCTCCTCACTGTCCTCGTTCTCCTCCTCCAGCTGCTGACCAGCAGCGCCGTGCACAAGTGGGGCACCGAGATCCACGAGGGCATCTACAACATGCTGATGCTGCTGGTGGAGCTGGTGGCAGAGCGGGTGAAGCAGGACCCGGTGCCTGTGAACCTGATGGGAGTCCTGACTACGGTGAGATCTGTCCCTCTGTCTCTGTCTCTCGTAACGTTTGTCTTTTTAATGACATTATAAAGTCTCTTTGTATTACTTTTAAATAAAATAAAAAATCCATAATAAAACCCATTCATTAAAACGATCAGTGGGTAATTATTGTGTTCCAGAGGATTCGGTCCATTGCTTTAAATGTCCTCCACACGTCCACGTGCACCCCGTGGTTCTCTACGCGTGTGGCTTCACGTCCCTCGTTGTTTTTGTGTCCAGGCCTTCAACCCGGATAACGAGTACCACTTTAAGAACCGCATGAAGGCCTGTCAGAGGAACTGGGCCGAGGTGTTTGGAGAGGAGGCCAACATGTTCGCCGTCTCCCCGAGCAACGCCTATCAGAAAGTAAGAGACTCCCCCCGATTCCCCCCGACGCTCTTTCAGGGTTCCCTCACAGAACAACGCGTGTGGATCCACCACAGCAGCTGCGTGTGCGTGTGCGTGTGTGTGTGTGTCTCAATGCGCATGAACCCACTGAAACGTGCTTCTGTCCTGCAGGAGCCTCACGGCTGGCTGGTGGATCTGGTGAACCGAGTGAGTAACCAGCCACGTGCGTTTGTCTCCTCTCTGCACTAAAGCCACGCGTCTCCTTATTTTATCTTTCTTTTTCTCGTGTCCAAGTTCGGGGAGCTGGGAGGATTCACGGCCATCCAGGAGAAGCTCAACGCGGACGAAATCGAGATCGCTGTAAGAGAAACGCCCCCCTCCACACACACTCACACCCTCTTTCATCGTCCTTCTGTGTGATGCTTTAAATGCTCGGCTGTGTTGCCTGTTCTGAGGCGTCCTTGTGCTGATGCGTCCTTCTGGGAACCTGAGCGGAACCACGGTTCTGCACAGCCATTGATTCCCAGAAGCGGAGATGGAAGTTAGCCAGGAAAAGAAACGGGAACCATTCATTAAGCTGCTGTGATTTAGAACCCAATGACAGTTGACAGCTGGCCCGCACATCTGTTACCAGTCACATATGCATGTGAGAAGTGGGCGGCGTCAGTCGGACGTCACCCGTTGGTTCAGACAGATGTTTGGAAGCTTCGATTTGGTCGTCGCACAACTTGTTTTCGTGCGACCATCGAACAGGAAGCGACCACATAAGGACTGGGGAGGACGCAGAGACGCCACACGCCGTCTGCTGGTCACTGATGCAGCTTTAACTTGACTTTAAAGAACCAGAGTTTGCTGCCCGGTTAGAACACAGCGCCAGTTGGAACGCAGCGTGACCTGTGACCTCCACGCGTAGAAGACATTTGTTCACAGTTGACTGTGTCTCCACAGTGTGTGTCGGCTCTGGTTCAGCCCCTCGGAGTCGCTGCTGAATATCTGAACTCCAGCCTCGTCCAGGTGAGCGATGACCTGCAGTTGCTGCGTGTTCTCTTCTCTCTAGTGGTCCACGTCTTCTCTTCGTGTGACCCCATTCACATCCATTTTCTGTTCATCTTTTTTGATATCATGGAAAAAGTCAAAGTAAATTAGGTCGAATTCTTCTTGAATAAAAAGTCCAAAAATGTTTTGGAAATGTTTGGTCAAAAATGTGACAAAAAAGCTATTTTGAAAAAAAGTCAAAATATGTGTAAAAATACAAATGTCAAAATAAAAAAAAAATATCCAGAGAATAGTAAGTTGAGAACTGTTTTTTAAAAGTCTAAGTCAGATTGTAAAAAATCCCAAAAAAAAATCTTTGCTTCAAAATTGTCATGGGAAAAAAAGTCTAAATATTTATGGTGAGAGATTGAGACCTTTTTTGTCGACACATTTCTTTTCTAACAAAGTCTCACTGGTTCCTCAGCCCATGCTTGACCCAGTTATCCACAAGATGATCACATACGTGCAGAACCTGGAGGAAAAGGACCTCAAAGACAAGGTAGTGACTCGTTCACTGTTAACTAACCCTCATGGAGCAACAGCTAGTTTGATGGAGATTCTTTCCCGTTAACATCAATATTAGATTTACAAGCAAACAGCTAATACGCTTGTACACAGTAGTGAGTCGTCTCGGATGTACTTTCTATCTCCGGAGGTCTCTCCTGACAAGACAAGAAAGAAGCACCGTAAAGCTGTTTAACCGTCTTTCTGTCCGCGCTGCTCCTCAGCGGCTGGTGAGCATCCCGGACCTGCTGTCGGCCATCAAGCTGCTGTGCATGCGCTTCCAGAGGGAGCTGGTCACCGTGGTGGACGACCTCCGGCTGGACACCCTGCTGAGGATGCTCAAAACGCCCCACTTCTCCACCAAGATGAACTCCCTCAAAGAGGTGGGCTCTCGCGGGGGGGGGGTCCCCAGCTTTGGCAGCTAATCTCGTCCTCCTCTCTGGCCCCCGGGAGCTCTAATGAGTGTCGGCGTCTCCTCAGGTGACAAAGCTGATCGAGGAGAGCACGGTGTCGAAGACGGTGAAGAACGCCATCGACACGGATAAGCTCCTGGACTGGCTGGTGGAGAACTCGGTCCTGTCAATAGCACTGGAGGGTGAGGAGCATCACGTCCTGCCTCTACAGGTGTAAAGCCAGGAGGTGTTGGTACTCAGGGGGGGGGTCTTTGAATGTTCTCCCAGGTAACATCGACCAGGCTCAGTACTGCGAGCGGATCAAAGGAATCATCGAGCTGCTGGGCAGCAAACTGTCGCTGGACGAGCTCTCCAAGATCTGGAAGATCCAGGTCAGCAGTTACAGCGCACAAACAATCCATCCGACGAACGTTTAAAACCCGCTCGTGCTGAATCGATTCTTTGCAGGCGGGCCAGTCGTCCACTGTGATAGAAAACATCCACACCATCGTCGCTGCCGCCGCCGTCAAGTTCAGCTTCGACCAGCTCACCCACCTCTTCGTCCTCATCCAGAAGGTCGGTCGCCTCGTGGCGTTTAGGGAGAAAGTAACTGAAGTCGTGTGACGAGTAAAAGCATCGCTCTCTCCCCCGTGTGGTGCAGAGCTGGGAGGTGGAGAGCGACCGCGTGAGGCAGAAGCTGCTCAGCCTGATCGGGAGGATCGGCAGGGAGGCTCGCTCTGAAACCACCACGGGAAAGGTCAGCAGGGGGGGTCGCGCTGCTTCAACCACGAGGAGACTCTCCCTCTGTGTCTCATTCTGTCCTCCTCCCGTCTGGTGTGGAGGCCTCGGACAAGTAAGTACAGCGTCTGTCTCTGGGGTCCCTGCAGGTGCTGGAGGTGCTGTGGGATCTGGCCCACCTCCCCAGTCTGCCCACCAGCCTGGTCCAGCAGGCGCTGGAGGAGCACCTGGGCATCCTGAGCGACGCCTACGCCGTCAAGGAGGCGGTGAAGCGCGGCTACATCATCAAATGCATCGAGGACATCAAGAAGGTGAGACGTGCTGCTTGTCGTCTTGTTCTGCGTCGCGCTGCTCCAGGATCAGCTCAGGAGAGCAAACGGGTTTCATTATTTTCTTCCTTCTTGTGCCGCTTGATTGGTTTTAAATGAAACTATTCAGGCCCAAATTAAGTCCTTCTAATTAGCTAATATTTCTAAATAGTCAGTTACATAATAAACCTCCTGTCCCAACATAATGAGTTAGTAACCCATGAGAATGACACAAGGAGTCCTTATTTTTAGATAATTCACCACTTTGAGATCAGCGGGAGATCGTTTGAGTCTCTGGTGGCTCTTCATGGAGCTCCTGCGTTCCTCTGCTGCTGCGACGCGTCTCTCCTGAAGTCGCCGTGTCCCCGTTAACTTGAGTTTGTCCGCGTCGCTCCTGAGTCGCCCTGAATTCACCTCAAAGCTCCTCTAACCCCGCTGACCTCCGCGCGGATGCTGGTGGTCCTCCACGGTGGCATGAAGACGGCATTCAGTGCACACAGTGACGCCTCGGCTCCTTCACCGTTATTCATTCAGCATTTGTAAGCAACACACAAGCTTTTCATGCACTTAGTGATTACTTGTGTACAATAACAGCTCCCCGTTAATAATGAGATGAGTCCTGGGAGCAGCGAGGGTGTAAACGTGTGTTTGTATTGTGTTTGCATGGAGGAAGCCGTGTGTGTCCAGTCAAACCAACGTGTATGTTTCTAGACTCACTCTCAGGAGGACGCTAGAGGCAGCGACTCTCAGAGCTCTTTTCTTGCTGCCACTTGGGGCAAGAAGAAAGGGAACTCTGTGGCCAAAGTAAGAGAACCAGCCGCGTGCTTCCCCCCAATGAACCGTCTGCACCAACCAATCAGGAGCAGCTCCACCACAAAGGGGCTTTTTTCGTTGGTCACGGCTGGATGATTTGTCACCTGGGTGTAACGGGCGCCGTGTGTCAATCCTCTGCTTGCTGAACGGGGACACCGGGGGGGTGATGGCCGCGTCCAATGAGTGATTTTGGCTTTGGTGGAAGTGGGGGCACATTTACTCTCATGAGGAGTCCAATCAGAGCCTGGGATTCACAGAATAATTCATCTAGGCTTTAAAGGTTTTACTTCATTGTATTTTAACAGGAGAAGACAAGAAGCTCATACAAACATCTGAGCTCTCCATCAGTGATTTACATCCCAGCCTCTGGTTTTCCTTCCTCATGTTAACACGACTACGCCGTGGATGGGTGACAAAGTGTGTGTGTGTGCGTGTGTGTGCGTGTGCGTGTGTGTGCGTGTGCGTGTGCGTGCAGGCCTCTCAGCAGAGCAGTCCTCAGGCGGTCTGGGTGGTTCCTGCTCTCCGTCAGCTGCACGAGATCACGCGTTCCTTCATCAAGCAGACCTATCAGAAGCAAGACAAGGTGACTCGCCCACCGGCCAGCGAGCAGAAGAGCTAACGCACCGCCGCAAACCCAGCGTTACCACGGTAACGCTTTTTTTTTTTAACCCACCTCAGAGCATCATCCAGGACCTGAAGAAGAACTTTGAGATCGTGAAGCTGATCACGGGCTCCCTGGTGTGCTGCCATCGGCTGGCCGTGACCGCGGCGGGAACCAACGGCCTCTCTGGCTCCACCCTGGTGGACGGGCGCTACACCTACCAGGAGGTCTGTCCCCGCTCCGCTCCGTCCTCTCGGGTGCTCTCTGTAAAAGCTGTGATTCCATCCGTTAGTTTGTGTTGGTCTGAATACATTCAGTTAATCTCACGTCGGTTCCTCAGAACATGGCTCTGGTCTGTTTCTGTTAACTTCTACTGTAGTAGAACCTGATACTGTCCCTCTAAAGGGAATCAGGACTATACATTTTAAGTTAAATCCTGTGTATTTTTGAATCCTCCTCCTCTGTCTGGTTTGTGTCTCATCCACCTGTAGTACCTGGACAGCCACCTGCGCTTCCTGGCCTTCTTCCTGCAGGAGGCCAGCCTCTACCTGCTGTGGAACCGGGCCAAGGAGCTGTGGGAGTGCCTGGTCTCCGGGCCGGACGTCTGCGAGCTCGACCGCGAGGTACGAGAACAACAGCGAGCACCTCTGCAGGAACACGAAAGCACCGTTAACAGTTAACAAATGGAAGCTTTATTATTCACTTTGTGGATTTTCCATTAAAGGAACTTTTCACTGCCGGCTTAATTCAGTCAATTCATCAATGAATCGCTCTCAGGGCGTTTGGTTGTGTGTAGTTCAACAAGCAAACACCATGAAACTGGTCACGAGGACGACTGGATGCTCATTTATAAATGTTTTAGCATTTATTCAAGCAATAAGGTACGAGAGGCTCTACTTTATCGTCCAATAGTGTCGTTCAGGGGGGTTGTTTGAGCAGCAGTATGAGCCACCAAACGTTGTGTAGAACGTAGATCCCTCCAGAGAAAAGTAGATCCCGTACGTGCAGTAAACAGCCTCGGGTCTCCTTGCAAGATCTCGCACCATCTCATTCATTCACATTGCTCATGACGTCCACCTGAATTCTCTGGTTGTGAAAGCTCTCGTTGCCCGTAACCGATCAAACCGATCATTTGTGGGATTTCCTGTCCTCTTTGGGCGATCGCCACCGAGCTAAACGCTGACCTGTTACTTTGAGTGCGCAGTGATGTGGAACTGTACATAATCGCTGAATAGTGCACCGTGACTCACTGTCAACCAATCAGAACGCTGGATTTCATCGACCCGCATTGTCCATCTGGTGTCATTTTACCAGCGTACTGTCCCTTTAAGGCGTGAGGTCATCAGTTTAAAAGCAGGACTGACCTCTGACAGATTCAGCTCTGTGTGTGTGTGTGTGTGTGTGTGTGTGTGTGTGTGTGTGTGCGCGTGCAGATGTGTTTTGAGTGGTTCACCAAAGGACAACACGACCTGGAGAGCGACGTCCAGCAGCAGCTCTTCAAGGAGAAGATCCTGAAGCTGGAGCCCTACGAGATCACCATGAACGGTGAGCGCCTGGTGGAGGAGCTCCGTCACCTCCGCTCTGCCCGCCTGTATCTGACCCCCCCCACCCTCTTCTTTATGTGACCCCCCCCAGGCTTCAATCTGTTCAAGACCTTCTTTGAGAACGTTAATCTGTGCGACCATCGCCTCAAACGCCAGGGAACCCAGCTGGTCAGCCCCGCCCCCCCCTCCAAGTCACGCACAGGTAAACGGTTTCTGCTTTAGTTGACGGCGCGTTGTGCTTTCAGTGCGTGGAGCGCCTCGACCTGGCGGGGATGGATTTTATCTGGCGCATCGCTATGGAAACCCCCGATGAAGAGATAGCCAACGAGGCGATCCAGCTCATCATCACATACAGCTACACCAACCTCAACCCCAAGATGAAGAAGGTGCGTTCATGACCCGCCAGAGCTCTCAGGCGGGATCTTTGCCTCTTCAGTCAGAAACGGTGATCTCAGATGACGGCGTTTGCGTTTGTCAGTTTGTGATCGCGGGAGACTCGTTATGTCACAGACGAACCGTCTGCAGCGATCGCTGACGCCTTCATTCTCACTTCCTCTCAGGACTCCGTCTCTTTGCACAAGAAGTTCATCGCCGATTGTTACAAGCGACTCGAGGTGAGTCGACCGCTGCCGTGAGGAGAGTTTCCTCCCCCACCCTCCCCCTTCACCCCGAGGGCTTGCTCCCGTCTCACCCGCTACACCCCCCCCCCAGGCGGCCAGCTCGGCCCTCGGCGGACCCACTCTGACGCACGCCGTTACCCGGGCAACCAAGATGCTGACTGCCACCGCCATGCCGACGGTGGCCACGTCTGTGCAGTCACCATCCAGGTACAGAGGGGGGTTTGGGTAAGAGCAGAGCTACTAACCCTCCTACAGCACGACGCTGCAGAGCACAAAGGAGAAACTCTCCATGGAGCTGAAACCTGCGCGCGTCTGCGTCTGTGTGCGCGTCTGTGTGTGCGTCTGTGTGTGCGTCTGTGTGCGTCTGTGTGTGCGTCTGTGTGTGCGTCTGTGTGCGTCTGTGTGCGTCTGTGTGCGTCTGTGTGTGTGTGTGTGTAGATCCACCAAGCTGGTGATCATCGAGAGACTGCTGCTGCTGGCTGAGCGCTACGTCCTCACCATCGAGGTAGGCCTCGTCGTCTTCACCTTTAACCTCTTTCAGTGCGTATCGAACACCTCGTGCACGGCTGTACACTTATTTATTTATTAATTGAATCAATCGCACACTCCAGTAATCCGTCTTTAATTAACACTTTAGCCCAAACACAGACCCTCAAACCCTTAAGGATTAATTGCTATTTATGTTGCACCTTTCAGCAACAAAGGGAACAAACTCCTTTTGAAGTACAGTTAGAAACAAGTTAATAGCAAATAAAGGTAAAGCTGAAATAAATGAAGAAAGAGAACCTGCAGGTTTCATTGATTCCACTACAGAAATATGCCTCCAATCTAATGTGATGACGTTGATCAAACGTTTAATATCGGTATGTTAACAAACTGGCATTTAAAGTTAAACTTTCTGAAAATTAATGAATCTTTATCATCATCATCAACACTTGAAATGAGTACTAACGTGGATGATGTTAATATTTTATCAGAGCATCATTTAACATCAATCATGTGTGTAGTTGAGGCTAAACGCTCCTGGTTTGTGTGTTTGTCTGTTGTTTGTCTCTTGGTAGGACTTGTACTCGGTCCCTCGCACTATTCTACCTCACGGGGCCTCGTTCAACGGACACCCCGTCACCCTGCACGTCACCTACGAGTCAACCAAAGACACCTTCACCTTAGAGGTACGTGGGACTAACCCGTCACCTGGGGCTCCACCTGCAGAGGCCCTGGCGTGTGTGTGTGTGTGTGTGTGTGTGTGCAGACCCACAGTAATGAGACCATAGCGAGCATCCGCTGGAAGATATCGGAGCACCTGAGCTGTCCGGTGGACAACGTCCAGATCTTTGCCAACGACAGCGTGGTGAGTGTTCATCCCTCTTGTTTTAAAATAATACCAATATTGTAGAATAATAAAAGCCGTTTACATTACAAGCCATCGCTCAGTGCACTGATGGCTTCTTTAGGCTCCGCCTCCTCAACCGTGCTCCCAGTATGTCCCCTCACTGCCTCCCCCTTCCAGTTGACCATGAACCGGGACCAGAAGCTGCTCTCCCAGTTGGGCTTCAGCGACGAGCAGACCCTGACCGTGAAGAGCTCGGGCACCGGCACTCCCTCCGGCAGCTCCGAGTCCTCGGCGTCGGCCTCCAGCAGCTCCAGCTCCGCCGTCTTCAACTCGGCCTACGCGCTGGAGCAGGTAGCCAGAAACCCGCAGCGAGGTCCACGCGCCCGCGCCGCAGGGCGCCCGCTCCGGTTCTCACGCGTGCTTCTGTCCGCAGGAGAAGTCTCTGCCCGGAGTGGTGATGGCGTTGGTGTGCAACGTGTTTGAGATGCTCTACCAGCTGGCTAACCTCGACGAGACCAGGTGAGCCGCTCTCAGCCGGACCCCCGACGGAGGTCCCACTCATTCTGTTGCTCTTTCAATCCTTCAACCCAGAGTGTGAGATCGCTGGAGAGACGGTTTTGATTTGGATGAAGTGTTTTATTCATAAACCGGGATGTTGGTGACTGAAGAGCAACGAGAACGTGAAGGACAGCACCTGCTCACTGGGCTCCTTGGGTTTGTGCTCATCAGGATCACCCTCCGCGTGAGGAAGCTGCTGCTGCTGATCCCAACAGATCCTGAAGTGCAGGACGCGCTCGACAACTTCGTTCCCAAAGAATCCAGCGTCTGGAGCCACCAGGTACGTCTCCGCTCGGTGGGATTCTGTCTGTAGGTCCTCTTCTTCTAACCGCCCGTTCTCTGCAGAAGACACTGTTCCAGGCCACAGGCTCTCGTTCCCCGTCCATGTCCTCCAAGCAGCAGCACCAGCCAAGTGCTGCCTCCATCCTGGAGTCCCTCTTCAGGTCCTCGGCCCCGGGCATGTCCACCTTCAGAGTGCTGTACAACCTGGAGGTAAACACACACACACACACACACACACACATGTTAGAGGTGCATGTGGAGGCGTGACCGTTACCTCATACGGGCCCTTCCTGTGGATCCATAAGATCTGATCCCTGTGCGTGTTTCTGAGGGCCTCGGACCCACAACGGGCTTTTGTGGGGCTTCTGCTCAGTTCATCAGTGTTCTTCTCCACAGACTTTTGTGACTTTGAACTGTTCCTCTTCTCGCCAGAATAAAACACGTTAAAATCATCCAGAATTTCCCCATCTTCGTCTCTACGATCTCCTCCGCTGGAAGGGGAACATTTACCACACTGACATCCGCTTCCCTCCTCCTCTTCCTCCTCCCTCCTCCTCCTCCTCTCTCTCTGCTTCAGGTGCTGAGCTCGAAGCTCATGCCCACGTCGGACGATGAGATGGCGAAAACCAGCAGCAAGTCGTTCTGTGAGAACTTCCTCAAAGCCGGAGGCCTCAGGTAAAGACCTCAGTGTGATATTACCACATAGTCTTATTTATATTTATATATATAAGAATCATAGCTCTCCATCAGTAGATTTTATTTTATTTTTTTTGTTCAAAAAATGAAGCATTCTCTCGTTGAGCCTCAGGTGGTTCTTATTGGTTCTTATGGTGCTGATCATTGTCCTCTATGAAGAGAGACAAGAAGAGAAATGGGGGATGTGGATATTTCAAGCTTAATGCACATATAAATAATTGGGATTGTTCCCACATCAACTTTGACTGAATTTATTCTGTCAATATATTATTTGGGCTTATTGACAGATGCAAACTGTATATGTGAACTCCCCTTTAATGGGAGGATGCTACGCTTTGGTCTGACGGACAGCTGTCAGGTCATTCATTCATTCAGAGAGAACGTCTACTCACAGATGTTGAGTCTCGTGGCGTCTCATCAGGCTCCGGTGGAAGTCAGCAGGGAGAGAAGCTCATGATTCTTCAGAGAATCATCGCACCTCTTCTTTTGCATCCATTGAAAACAGTGTGATTTTTCCTTCTCAATGAAAAGTCTTGTAAGCGCTGACTGATTTCTTCTCCCATCTTAGCAGAGCGCTTGCTATTTGGAGGCGTGGACTACAGTGAAGATTCACAGTTTTAACTCTCATGCAGTGCTTCATGTGCACATACAGCTGATACCAGCTGCTGGAGATCATGAGTGAGAACAACTTAAAAAGCCACGTCTGCCACCATAAAGACTCCGTGACATCATATACACGTCTTCCCTTTTCTTTCCAAAAGTGTCGATATTTGATCTCAGGGAATAAAACCCGCTGAGCCGGCGCACCTCAGGACGCGGAGCAGGTCCCGCATGCAGCTTGGAGTTCTGTCTAAAGCCCTCGTACCCGATTTATTCTGACCGTTTCCACAACTGTGTTCAACTGGGAAGTGCAATACCTCTGATACGGGACACCCTTGTATTGGACCATTCATTTTTGCATCAATTTAACAGCGCCGTGAAACAACAGTGATGCTGTGAATAATGTGACGGAGTCAAAGCCTCAAGAGAAGCTCTCGTGTGAGAATGCTGTCTTTCCTCTGCAGTCTGGTGGTGAATGTGATGCAGAGAGACTCCATCCCCTCTGAGGTCGACTACGAGACCAGACAGGGAGTCTACTCCATCTGCCTTCAGCTGGCCAGGTAAGGGGGGGCGTGTTGGGGGGAGGGAGGGAGGGAGGGAGACATCTGGTTCACACACCTTGTTGTCTGCAGGTTCCTTCTGGTTGGCCAGAGCATGCCTTCGGTGCTGGACGATGACGTCATCAGGGACGGCGAGTCGCTGTCCTCCCGTCCGTTCCGTAACGCCGGGCGGGCGGGGCGACAGCTTTCTCTGTGCGGGACTCCGGAGAAGTCGTCCTACAGGCAGATGTCTCTGTCCGAGCGCTCCTCCATCAGGGTGGAGGAGATCGTCCCGGCAGCCCGCGTCGCCATTCAGGTAAAAGACAAAAAAAAAGGGGTACAAAAAAAAGCCTGTTTCCAGGACGAAACGCGTTGTTTAAGGTGCAGACGTTGTGTTCTCCAGACCATGGAGGTGGGCGACTTCACCTCCACCGTGGCCTGCTTCATGCGCCTCACCTGGGCCGCTGCAGCCGGCCGCTTGGACCTGGTCGGCAGCCCTCAGCCAATCAGAGAGAGCCACAGCTCCCTCCTGCCACAGGGGGTCCGAACCAGAGTCAGCAGTACAGGTGACCCGGGATACGCTCTTATTGTGGCGGGCTTCACTCGCTTGGTGGTTGGTTCATACATTTAATGACCCTGTGTTGTTTTTGTTGTTAGGGAGTAACTGCAGCTCCAGCAGTGAGGGGGAGAACACGCCAACAGCGCTGCATGCTGGGATATGTGTGAGACAGCAGTGCGTTTCCATCAAAGACACCATCATCGCCCGGGAAGCTCTGTCACTGCTGGTCACATGTCTGCAGCTACGCTGCCAGCAGCTGTGTAAGAAGATCACTGCACATCTGGCCTGTGTGCACAGGCACACTAGTGGAGGAGACAAGGGGACTGTAGGGGAGGAGACTAGTGGAGGAGACAAGGGACTGACAAGGGGACTGTAGGGGAGGAGACTAGTGGAGGAGACAAGGGGACTGTAGGGGAGGAGACTAGTGGACTGTAGGGGAGGAGACTAGTGGACTGTAGGGGAGGAGACTAGGGGACTGTAGGGGAGGAGACTAGGGGACTGTAGGGGAGGAGACTAGGGGACTGTAGGGGAGGAGACTAGTGGACTGTAGGGGAAGGGACTAGTGGACTGTAGGGGAGGAGAGGGGACTAGTAGGGGACTGTAGGGACTGGGGAGGAGACTAGGGACTGTAGGGAGGGAGACTAGGGGGGACTGTGGAGGGGAGGAGGGGACTGTAGGGGGGACTAGTGGACTGGGGAGGAGACTAGGGGACTGTAGGGGACTGGGGAGGAGACTAGTGGACTGTAGGGGGGAGGAGACTAGGACTGTAGGGGGAGGAGACTAGGGGACTGTAGGGAGGAGACTGTAGGGGGAGGAGACTAGGGGACTGTAGGGGGAGGAGACTAGGGGACTGGAGACTAGTGGACTGGGGGGAGGAGACTAGGGGGAGGAGAGGGAGACTAGGGGACTGTAGGGGGAGGAGACTAGGGGACTGTAGGGAGGAGACTAGGAAGGGGGGGAGACTAGGGACTGTAGGGAGGAGACTAGGGGACTGTAGGGGAGGAGACTATGGACTGTAGGGGAGGAGACTATGGGACTGTAGGGGGAGACTAGGGACTGTAGGGGAGGAGACTAGGGGACTGTAGGGGGAGGACTAGGGGACTGTAGGGGAGGAGACTAAGGGACTGTAGGGGAGGGGACTGTAGGGGAGGAGACTAGGGGACTGTAGGGGGGAGAGGACTGTAGGGGAGGAGACTAGGGACTGTGGGGAGGGGAGGGGACTGGGGAGGAGACAGGGGACTGTAGGGAGGACTAGACTAGGGGACTGTAGGGGAGGAGACTAGGGGACTGTAGGGGAGGAGACTAGGGGACTGTAGGGGAGGAGACGGTAGTGTCCATGTCTCCGTGTCCACTACATGGAGGTCTCTGTTTCTCTCTCCAGGTTCTTTTTACAACCTTCCCTCCGTCAACGATTTCATCATCGATGTTCTGCTGGGGTCTCCCAGCGGAGAGGTACGACCCCCCCTCACATTTAATACATGACCTCTAGCAGATTGAACTCCAACACGTCAGAAAAGGTCAAAGGTTTAGTTCGTTGCGGTCTACGTTCACGCCTGCGCCCTCTGCAGATCCGCCGCGTGGCGTGTGACCAGCTCTACACGCTGAGCCAGACGGACACCTCGGCCTTCAACGAAGTCCAGAAGCCCAACTTGTTCCTCATCTCGGTGGTCCTCACCGCCCAGCTGCCGCTGTGGAGTCCTACTTCCATCATGAGAGGGGTCAACCAGAGGTACGCACACGCACACACACACGCACACACACGCACACATGACACGCCTTGTTGTGTTGATGAGACCTTTCCTCTCAGGTTGCTGTCCCAATGCACCGAGTACTTTGACCTGAGATGCCAGCTGCTGGACGACCTGACGAGTGAGCTTCCCTCTCAGCGACACCGAGATGACGTCCCAGAGGGTTCAGCAGATGGTAACGCTCTCTTCCTCTCACAGCCTCGGAGATGGAGGTGTTGAAGGTGAGCGCTGCCACCATGTTGGAGGACGAGATCTCCTGGCTCGACAACTTCGAGCCCAGCTGGAGCTCTGAGATGGAGACCAGCGAGGCGGACAACATCCTCCTGGCGGGACACCTGCGGCTCATCAAGACGCTGCTCTCCCTCTGCGGCAGCGACAAGGAGCACCTGGGTGAGAGTTAACGAAGGGTTAAATGTCTACGGTAACTCAACTCGCCCCCTTAGCGTTTCGATTCCCAGAAACCAAATAATAAAGAAAGAACACAATTACAAAAACGAGACGAGGCGCAGCCGGCGTTCTAAACCCTCTCCTGTGATTTCTCGCTTTGTGATTCTCCACCTGAACCTCTGGATGTGCGACTCTTCTCTGCAGGTGCATCTCTCATCCAGCAGTTGTTGGACGACTTCCTGTTTCGCGCCTCGCGCATCATCATCAACAGTTCGAACCCGACGCCGTCGCCGGCCCCCAGCCACGACTTCCACCCGAAGTACGACACGTCAGTCCCCCCCGCTGCCCCGCTACGACCGATTCTCCGTCCCGCGCATCGGACCGTCTGTATTAATAACGCTGTGTCGTGGTGCGTTCAGGTGCAGCACGGCCAGCAGCAGGCTGGCGGCCTACGAGGTGCTGGTGATGCTGGCCGACAGCTCGCTGTCCAACCTGCGGCTCATCACCAAAGAGCTCATGTCCATGCACCACCAGTCGGACCCGTCCCTCTGCAAGGAGTTCGACGTAAGCCTCCGCCGGAGCTCGCCACCCATGATATGTGCTGCTCTGATGGGGAAGACAAAGCGAGTCAAACTGTGTGTGTCTGTGTCCCTCAGTACCTCCCCCCCGTGGAGAGCCGGTCCGTCTCAGGCTTTGTGGGGTTGAAGAACGGCGGAGCCACGTGCTACATGAACGCTGTGTTTCAGCAGCTCTACATGCAGCCCGGCCTTCCAGAGGTACGAGCCGCTAGCTTCTGACCCGCTAGCCTGTGAGCCGCTGGCCTGTGAGCCGCTAGCCTGTGAGCCGCTGGCCTGTGAGCCGCTGGCCTGTGAGCCGCTGGCCTGTGAGCCGCTAGCCTGTGAGCCGCTAGCCTGTGAGCCGCTAGCCTGTGAGCCGCTAGCCTGTGAGCCGCTAGCCTGTGAGACGCTGGCCTGTGAGCCGCTGGCCTGTGAGACGCTGGCCTGTGAGACGCTGGCCTGTGAGCCGCTAGCCTGTGAGCCGCTAGCCTGTGAGCCGCTGGCCTGTGAGCCGCTGGCTTCTGAGCCGCTGGCCTGTGAGCCGCTGGCCTGTGAGCCGCTGGCCTGTGAGCCGCTGGCCTGTGAGCCGCTGGCCTGTGAGCCGCTAGCTTCTGAGCCGCTAGCCTGTGAGCCGCTGGCCTGTGAGCCGCTAGCTTCTGAGCCGCTAGCCTGTGAGCCGCTAGCCTGTGAGCCGCGCTAGCTTCTGAGCCGCTGGCCTGTGAGCCGCTAGCTTCTGAGCCGCTAGCCTGTGAGCCGCTAGCTTCTGAGCCGCTGGCCTGTGAGCCGCTGGCCTGTGAGCCGCTGGCCGGTGAGCTTTCTGCGTCCACGTCCGCCAGTACGTCTGTTTCTTCTTCTGTTGAAGGCCTTCCTGTCCATCGAGGACGACACGGATCAGCCGGAGGAGAGCGTCTTCTACCAGGTCCAGTCTCTGTTCGGCCACCTGATGGAGAGCAAGCTGCAGTACTACATCCCAGAGAACTTCTGGAAGGTGACGCCGCTCAACTCATCATTAAATACATAAATGCGTGTACACAAAATTACACATATAATGAGTATTTTAGGGTTTGACTTTTTAAGGAGAAGGAGAAGATTAAATTAGACCGATGTGTTATTCATCCACATGTGTTGCAGATCTTCAAGATGTGGAACAAGGAGTTGTACGTGAGGGAGCAGCAGGATGCTTACGAGTTCTTCACCAGCCTGGTGGACCAGCTGGACGAGCATCTCAAGGTAACACCCCCATCATCCCACCATCATCCGCCCCATCATCCGCCTCACACACACAGGCAGAGGCGCGTTTGATCCTGGTGATTTTGATTGACGAGAAGACTCTTTCCAGCAGAAAATGGGTCGGGAGCAGATCTTCAAAAACACGTTTCAGGGAATCTTCTCCGACCAGAAGATCTGTAAAGACTGTCCTCACCGGTGAGCGGAGACCTTCCACGGCATTGTTTCCCCTTCTGATGCTCATGGCTTGGGGGCTGTCTGACCCTTTCATCTTCTTCTGTTGCACGCAGGTACGAGCGAGAAGAAACCTTCATGGCGTTGAACCTCGGCGTGACGTCCTGCCAAAGCCTGGAGATCTCCCTGGACCAGTTTGTGAGGGGCGAGGTGCTGGAGGGCAGCAACGCCTACTACTGCGAGAAGTGCAAGGAGAAGGTGCGTAGCGCTTCCGCGTGCCCCCCCCCCGACCTCACGCCGACTCACGCGCCCTTTGATCCGCACAGAGAACCACCGTGAAGAGGACCTGCATCAAGTCCCTGCCCAGCGTCCTCTGCATCCACCTCATGCGCTTCGGCTTCGACTGGGAGAGCGGGCGCTCCATCAAATACGACGAGCAGATCCGGGTACGGAGTCTTTCCTCGCCGGGCGCTGCGAGGCGCCGCGACCTCTGACCTCTGCGTTGTCTGCTCAGTTCCCCTGGGTGCTGAACATGGAGCCCTACACCGTCTCCGGGATGGCCCGTCAGGACTGCAGCGGAGAGGGCGGCGAGGGGCGCGGCGAGGGGCCCTCGGGGGGCTCGCCCAGGAAGAAGGTCACCATCTCTGAGAATTACGAGCTGGTGGGGGTCGTGGTCCACAGCGGGCAGGCGCACGCCGGCCACTACTACTCCTTCATCAAGGACAGACGGTAGGGGGGCGTCCTAGGTTTGGTCACGGCATGATGATGCAAACCTGAACCCAGATGTGGGAGGGTGAGCCAGATGTGGGAGGGTGAGCCAGATGTGGGAGGGTGAGCCTGATGTGGGAGGGTGAGCCTGATGTGGGAGGGTGAGCCTGATGTGGGAGGGTGAGCCTGATGTGGGAGGGTGAGCCTGATGTGGGAGGGTGAGCCAGATGTGGGAGGGTGAGCCAGATGTGGGAGGGTGAGCCAGATGTGGGAGCCTGAGCCTGAAGCACCAACCTCAAAAAACAAAAAACAAAAACAAGCTTTGCTGTTGAAAACCTTTTTTTACCCTTTTGTTGTCCTGTTTTCCGTGTGAGTCGTTGTTGCTGTATTACGAGTTTGATGCAACATGAATATTCATGTTGCTGCTTTGGGTTCATTAACAAATCCACTGGACTGGAACAACAAAAATCCCATTAGCATTTAATACACAATTACAACAGTGTAGTAAAAACCTTTAAATAATATTATTAATGGTTTGTTAGGATCGAGGCTGAGGCAGATCACATGACCGGTGTGTAGTGCAGCACATTGGGAGGCAGCGTCATGCGTGTTAAGAGGAACCCACAGGAGCCTCCTTCAGTCTGCGGTCCAACCTGACCTCTGTCTGTCTCCCCTCGTCTCAGCGGCAGCGCTCGGGGACGTTGGTACAAGTTCAACGACAACGTGGTGGAGGAGTTCGACATGAACGACGAAACCCTGGAGTACGAGTGCTTTGGTGGAGAGTACCGCCCCAAAGTCTACGACCAATGTAAGAGACCGTCTGCGTGGATCTTATGCCGTCGTGCTTTAAGACATAAGAACGCTCCGCTGGCCTTAAGTTAGACCAGAAGAAACAACCTTCAGTTCTTTAAAGTGACGCCAAAGTTTCACGCGTAACGCTGCATTCTCTGTAGTGACCAGCAGGGGGCGACTCCTCCAACACAGCATGATGTTCATTTAGTCAATGATGGTCCATGTAGATGCACGCTGATTGACAGGTCTCTGGCGTCTCCACATCCTCCTCGGTCCTTTATGAATTCCAAATCGCTCCTTAACGCTGTGTCTCTCTGTGCAGCCAATCCGTACCCCGACGTGCGGAGAAGGTACTGGAACGCCTACATGTTGTTCTATCAGAAGATCAGCGACCAGAACTCGCCCGTCCTGCCCAAGAAGAGCCGAGTGAGCATCATGAGGCAGGAGGCCGAGGACCTGACCCTGTGAGTGAAGCCTGCGTGAAGCCTACGTGGAGACCAGGGTCAATGAGCGCTGCTGACGACCGGACCTCTGCTCTTCACAGGTCTGCCCCCTCCTCCCCCGACGTGTCCCCCCAGTCCTCCCCCCGCCCCCCCCGGGCCAACAACGACCGCCTCACCCTCCTCACCCGCCTGGTCCGCAAGGGGGAGAAGAAGGGTCTGTTTGTGGAGAAGATGCCCGCCAGCATCTATCAGGTGAGGACGCTCCCTCTTCCCTCCCTTGAGACTTCCACGATCAAGTACTGACCAGAAACACGATATTTCTTTCTTGGACGACGGAGGAAATGATTGGCTTCTGTGGCGATAAGCCCCTCCCCCCTCCCGGGAACGTCCAGCCCCGTCTGAACCTTCTCGCTTTGTGTTTCCGCCAGATGGTGAGAGACGAGAACCTGAAGTTCATGAAGAACCGAGACGTCTACAACAGCGACTACTTCAACTTCACGCTCTCTCTGGCCTCCGTCAACGCGGTGAGCGGCGCTTCTTGTCATGGACATGTTTTATATTTCTATGTTCATGTCATTCATTTAAGATACGTTTTAAATAATTCATATGGTTTTAAAGAGACGCTCCTACGCCAAACTTTTATCAGCGTTAACCATTAATTTCAATGGACACACGTTACTCACCAATATTTCACCTTAGAGACCTTCTAATATCTGTTCTGATTAAAATGACTGTTGTGTCCTCTAATATTCAGTGAGTGGTTTCGTTGTTGTTCCCAGACAAAGCTGAAGCATCCCGACTACCAGCCGATGGCCAAAGAGAGCCTCCAGCTGGCCGTGCACTTCCTGTTCCACACCTACCTGCACACCAAGAAGAAGCTCCGGTAGTTGCACACCAACACTTGATACAGCTTCTACTGCCAGTAAATGACTTCATTCTAAGAAGTGGACGTCGTCATGGTGTCGTCATATCCTCATGGACGTCTATGGGAGCAGAGGAGACTCCCCCTGGTGGCCAGTAGATAGAATGCACGGTCTACATATGAGGAAATGGGAATGAATTCAATATCTCTTATTATCAACTATATTTTTACTTCAGCCTGCCGCGTTTCTGCGTAAGATGATAAAATGTTGTAGTTCTGACCGGGCGTTTAACCCCCCCCGCAGGGTGGACACGGAGGAGTGGATGGCGACGGTGGAGGTGCTGCTGTCTAAGAGCCGCGAGGCGTGTCAGTGGATGGTTCAGTACCTGGTGGGACCGGAGGGCCGCGAGATCACCAGGTCGGTCATTAAATACGAATACGTCCTCCTGGAACTATTTGTTTCTCGTGGAAAGAGCCGCCGAATGGAATCAAAGGGTCACCAATAGGTCTCCAGTGGCCCCTGATCTGACCTCAGTAGGGACTTATCCCCCATCTTTACCCCCCAGGGTGTGCCTGCTGGAGTGCAGCGTGCGGGAGGTGCGGGTGGTGGTGGCCTCCGTCCTGGAGAAGACCCTGGAGAGCGCCCTCCACTTCGGGGACCCGGGGGTGGACGACCTGACGGACACGCTGCTCTCGCTGCTGGACAAAGACGTCCCGGAGAACGTGAAGAACTGCGCGCAGTACTTCGGCCTCTTCAGCAGCTTCGCCCAGCAGGTGAGGAACCGGGGAGGAACCTGGTTGGGGGTGGGGCTTCTGCGGTGGGCGGGGCCTGAGTGTGTGTTTCTGTGCTCAGGGGTGCGGCTCGTGTCAGCTGCTGCTGAAGCACTCTGCGTACCGCCGGATGCTCGTCTTCCTGCTGGGACCAAACCGGCAGAACAACCAGGTACCAAGTGGCCGCTGTGTTTACAATAAAGAACAAAATTCAACCATTTTATCGCGTTCGTTTTGGTGCATAAATGAACGCGTTAATTCTGACGCTGATCTTCCCGTTCAGAACCGGCGGTGGAGTCCGGCTCAGGCTCGTGAGTTCCTCCACCTCCACAGCGCTCTGGCCCTCATCACGCTGCACTGCGACCTCAACCCCCAGCGGACGGAGGGTGAGACCCCCTCGCAGCTCTCCTGGAAGACGTCTTCGTACCTTCTAACGCTCTGGTTCCCCCCCGTAGCGCCGGGAGGGTCCATACTGCGTGTGAGCTGCGTCCCGGCCTCCACTGAGCTCCTCCCTCTGCACGCCGACATCCTGGCCTCGCTCTTCACTCCGGAGGGACAGCCTTACCTTCTGGAGGTGACACTTTGCCCCCGCCGGGTGTTATTGCCCTCTGGCGCGTCTTACTGACCTCTGACCCTGGCGCGTCTGCCTGACCTCCACAGGTGATGTTTGCCATGCGGGAGCTGTCGGGCCCGCTCTCCCTCCTCATCGAGATGGTGACCTTCTCCGCCTACTGCAACGAGCCCTTCTCCCTCGGCGTGCTGCAGCTGCTGAAGGTAAGGACCGCGGAGACGTCAGAAGCCGGGCGGCGTCTCCCAGGGGCGACGTCCTCAACGCTCTGCTCTGAATCCTCCGCAGACCCAGCTGGAGACGGCTCCGCCCCACGAGCTCAAGAACATCTTTCAGATGCTGCAAGAGCTGCTGGTGAGTCCACTGCTCACCTGGTGAGACGCCATCGCCGTGACGACGGTCTCTAACGTGGGTCCACTGTTTCAGGTGATGGAAGACCCTCTGCAGACGCAGAGACTCAAGTATGCCTTTGAGTCGGAGAAAGGCCTTCTAGGTAGGACTCTTGTCTTTCTGCAGACACTGTGAGTGGGTGACATCATCATGACATCACGCTGTGGCTCGTCGCTAAGGACGCGCGTGAGGAGCTTCTGGTTCGTTCCTCAGCACGATGTCGCTCTTTCTCCTCAGCTCTGATGCACCAGAGCAACAACGTGGACAGCCGGCGCTGCTACCAGTGTGTCAAGTTCCTGGTCACGTTGGCCCAGAAGTGAGTTCAGAGGGAGGCGAGATGGTCCGGCAGGAGGAGTTGTCTCAGGTGGCCTGAATTGTGTTTTCTGCCTCCCACCAGGTGCGCTCCGGCCAAGGATTACTTCAAGGACCTTTCAGGTCACTGGAGCTGGGCGGTGCAGTGGCTGCAGAAGAAGGCGAGCTTCTATTTCATGTGTTTTAACCCGTGTATTTATTCATTACACGACGGTCGTATCGGTTTATCATTTAACAGCTTGTTGTGTTTTTTCCCCTCAGATGACTGAACATTACTGGACTCCACAGAGCAACGTCTCCAACGAGACGTCCACCAACAAGACCTTCCAGCGCACCATCTCTGCACAGGTACCACCTGTCTCACACACACACACACACACACTCTGCATGGCGCCGCTCGCTGGTTCATCCTCTGTGTCGTGGTCGCTGCAGGATACGCTGGCTTATGCCACGGCGCTGCTCAACGAGAAGGAGCAGTCCGGCAGCAGCAACGGCTCCGACGGCAGCCCGGCCAACGAGAACGCCGACCGCAGCCTCCGCCAGGTTGGTGCCGCCGCGCCGCCCGCGCACACGACCCCGCCGGGCGGGCGCCGCGTTCACGTCGTCCTGTGTCTCTCCCCCAGGGGTCGGAGTCTCCCATGATGCTCGGCGATTCAAAGAGCGACCTCGAAGATGTCGACCCCTAGGTCCGGGACCCCAACAGGCGGCTCGGCTCCGGGATTTGCCGGGACATTTAGGACTCCGCGACGAGCCAATGGGAGACGCTCATTGAGCCGGTCGCCGTG
>BMAF01000008.1:18050639-18113139 GCA_014132575.2 Gasterosteus nipponicus | reverse complement strand
TTTAGTCTCTTGTAGTTGTATTTAGTGTCTTTGTAGTCGTCTTTAGTCTCTTTGTGGTCTTTAGTCTCTTTGTAGTGGTCTTTAGTCTCTTTGTAGTCGTCTTTAGTCTCTTTGTAGTCGTCTTTAGTCTCTTTGTAGTGGTCTTTAGTCTCTTTGTAGTCTTTTAGTCTCTTTTTGTAGTCTCTTTGGTCTTTAGTCTCTTTGTAGTCGTCTTTAGTCTCGTCTTTAGTCTCTTTTGTCCGTCTTTAGTCTCTCGTCTTTAGTCTCTTTGTAGTCGTCTTTAGTCTCTTTGTAGTCGTCTTTAGTCTCTTTGTAGTGGTCTTTAGTCTCTTTGTAGTTGTCTTTAGTCTCTTTGTAGTCGTCTTTAGTCTCTTTGTAGTCGTCTTTAGTCTCTTTGTAGTCGTCTTTAGTCTCTTTGTAGTTGTCTTTAGTCTCTTTGTAGTCGTCTTTAGTCTCTTTGTAGTCGTCTTTAGTCTCTTTGTAGTCGTCTTTAGTCTCTTTGTAGTTGTCTTTAGTCTCTTTGTAGTCGTCTTTAGTCTCTTTGTAGTCGTCTTTAGTCTCTTTGTAGTCGTCTTTAGTCTCGTCTTTAGTGTCTTTGTAGTCGTCTTTAGTCTCTTTGTAGTCGTCTTTAGTCTCTTTGTAGTCGTCTTTAGTCTCTTTGTAGTCGTCTTTAGTCTCTTTGTAGTCGTCTTTAGTCTCTTTGTAGTCGTCTTTAGTCTCTTTGTAGTCGTCTTTAGTCTCTTTGTAGTCGTCTTTAGTCTCTTTGTAGTCGTCTTTAGTCTCTTTGTAGCCGTCTTTAGTCTCTTTGTAGTCGTCTTTGTAGTCTCTTTAGTGTCTTTGTAGTCGTCTTTAGTCTCTTTGTAGTAGTGTCTTTAGTCTCTTTGTAGTTGTCTTTAGTCTCTTTGTAGTCGTCTTTAGTCTTTGTAGTCATCTTTAGTCTCTTTGAAGCCGTCTTTAGTGTCTTTGTAGTTGTCTTTAGTCTCTTTGTAGTCATCTTTAGTCTCTTTGTAGTTGTCTTTAGTCTCTTTGTAGTCGTCTTTAGTCTCTTTGTAGTCTTTAGTCTCTTTGTAGTCGTCTTTAGTCTCTTTGTAGTCGTCTTTAGTCTCTTTGTAGTGGTTCCACTGGTTCCAGACAGGAAGCTGTTGGTAACTAACATACGTTTGATATTAAATATGACATGAGGTGGTTTATGTGCTGCTCAGTAAATGGATTTTGTGTAAATATAATGCGTGTTTGTCATCATAGGTCTTCGCTGTGACGTGACAGACTGGTATGAGTTTTTCATCTGACCAAAGAAAGCAGGTGTATTTCCTGAAGTGATCACATGAATTCATTTCTTTAACTGTCTCCTTTGTCGTCATATTTCATTGGTGTGTAACTGGGAAACTCCCAGTAGAGGATTTTGTCATCAGGGGACGAATACGTCCATATTCAAGCAGAACTAGTTTAGTGGAGTTTATGTTCACACCTCTTATGAACAGATGCATCTCTGAAGACGAATAATAACCTTGTGTATAATAAGCGGGTTTAGTGTCTTCATTAAAAAGAATATTCTGGTTAAATGGACTAGTTTTCTGTACAAATACAGGACAGACAAATCATTAAATACACTTCCACAACCCACCTCGGCAGGAACACCGACTGGGACTCCGGGAAGCGGCTCCCCGGGGGGGTGAAGAGGGCATGGCCGCCGAAGTTGGGGTAGTCGTACGGGTAGTGGGGGCACTCCGGGTCGAACTCCCGGTGGTTGTAGTTGGCGGCGCTCTTGCTGTTCATGGCCCAGAAGAGCCCCAGGATGAGCATGACCACCCCCAGCGCCACGCAGCACAGCGAGAACGCCTGCAGGCGGCTCTGGGCGGAGACCAGGAAGGCCGTGGAGCCCCCGGTCACGATGAGGAAGGCTCCGATGAAGATGGTGCCGTGGTGCAGCGACGGCATCCTCCCGGCCCGGCACCTCGCCTGCTTCCCGAGGGTCAACTTTCAGGGCCGGCTGGGAGGGGACGGAGACCTGGCATCCAAAGACACTCCAGTTACAGAAGGGACAAGGAAAGGAAAAAGCTCCCTGAATCCTACTTGTTCGTCCCCGGTCCGTCTCCCGTGTTCGTCCTCTCAGGTTAAAGTCTTGAAGCGAGAAAAAAATAACAAGTGAGCCTGTGAAGACGCATCAGGAGGAGCTGCGTCTTCATCGGGCAAATGGACCAGAGGACGGCCGAGCCCATTAAGGGATCGCTACTGGCGCCCCACCCTCCCCCGTCTAATGTGTCTGAGGGGTGTGTGTGTGTGTGTGTGTGTGTGTGTGTGTGTGTGTGTGTGTGTGTGTGTGTGTGACAGACAGCCATCTCCGTAAACACAAACACAAATGTTGGAGACGGAGTGAAACTAAGGGCCACGTTCTGGCTTTTGTCGCCTGGTGGTTTCAGGTTACAACCTTCATTGGTTTAAATCTGCTTTGATGTTCTATATTCAGATATTTATTAGTACACGGCCGACGGAACAAACACCATGTCCGGTTAGTTTGGGAGAGGAATCCGTGTAAGTGAGCGAGTCCAAAGGTCCTCTGTTGTATTTCCAGTATGTTTGATTAATAATTGAACCGTGGGTTTTAAGTCTATCAGCAGGGGAGGATCAATATGCTCCATGTGATCGAGCTGCTCCGTTGAACGTGATTTGAATGAGACGGAGAGACTCGTCCCAACAAAAGGACGCGGGCCGAATAGTGACGGGAGGTCGGTTCCTCTGGGGCCTCAAAGCAGGACGAAATCACAGCGGCCAGAATCAGAGGCTTCATCTCCCACGTTGGGCTCGAGCGAATAGTCACAAACCGTTTTCAACGAAATATTGACTACGTGATATTTGGCAAATACCTCAAATATTCTTGAGTACCAAATCATGAATAAATGAATGTCCTTTGGAGGACGTAGAGACCTGGGACGTCCTCCTCGGATCTATGAGCTTCTCAACCCCCCTGCAGCACGAACGCGTTCCTGTCGTCCTGAAGGGCCGCTGAACAAACCGTTTATTAGAGAAATAATTAGTATCTCACGCTCATGTTTCAAGAGACTGAAGGCAATGAATCACAACCTATAGGGACTGAGGACACTGAGGACAGGTCCTGTCTCATGGAAAGCAACGGTTGACGTCTTATAAAAATATTTTTTTACACGCTTAATTCAATATGTCATATCAACATGTGATTCTTTATTATTCTATGTTGTGAAATCTAATTAGGCTTATGTGAAAGTGCTGGACTCTGTTACTGAGGGGCCAATATTATTTCATATGAATAGAATATTTATATTATGTTAGATGAGAACAATATTCTCTCATTAGTAGACACATAGTACTGGAACCTAATAAACATCTTGAGTGGGGCTTCATGTGGCTTCATGTGGCCGTCCATATTTCCACACAGGACATTGGACATTGGGAAAAGGACGCCGTGCCGTGTGCAGTGTGCTACCTCGCCTTCCTCCCCAGGTAACACTTTTTAAAATTGTGTTCAGTTTCCTAAAAATGTAGTTCCAGACTTTGTCTTGTTTGTAGATTGTTGAGAATTCAGGTTGGACGATATAAAAAAGTTTACACACTAATATATATAATATAAATATATACACACACACACAACTCAGGTTGGGTGATATGGCCTCAGTGACGTAACAGAGCCACGCGGGACCGCGTGCGTGGTGTGACAGCCTCTCTGCTTCCTGATTGGCTGAGCCCGGAGGCCACACCTCCAGCGTCGCCAACAGTCACCTGTTCAACCAATGACCGTGAAGTGTTCGCCGGCGCTCGGCTCCGCCTCGGCAGCGGTGTGAACCAATCGCCGCGCAGCGGAGGCGGGGCCGAGCGGCCACCGACCGAAGGTCCACTCCGCCGCCGCCGGGACTCTCCCGGTAATAAAAGACCGACGCGTCCGCGGCCGGTTCTCCGCATTCTGCCGCCATGGACGCGCTGCTGTACGTCGGCGGCGCGCTGCTGTCGCTGCTGCTGTGGATCCGAGTCAAGGGCCTGGATTACGTCATCGTGCACCAGCGGTGGGTCTTCGTGTGTCTGTTCCTGCTGCCGCTGTCCGTGCTGTTCGACGTGTACTACTACGTGCGCGCGTGGCTCATCTTCAAGATGTGCTCCGCGCCCAAACTGCACGACCAGCGCGTGCGGGACGTCCAGCGACAGGTGAGGCCTTCATCACCGTCATCATCATCACCACGGCCTGTGTGGGAGTGACTCATACAGGTGTGTGTAGTCCTGCACGGTGAACGCAGGGAGGAGTTACCTGTTTTTGCAAAGGCTCATGGGTAATAAAAAGGGCCCCAGTGGGAAGAGTCACTGCTTCGTCTTAGTTCTGGTAGAAATTAATTCCTGCGCGTGTATTATTGACCTGCTCAACATTTCACACATTAGATACGATCAACAACTCCTACAAGTTGTTATTGATGCATAAAGAGTCAACGTCACTAAGAAGTTACTATTGTCCCTTTGGTTCCCGTTAACGGAGGTTCTGACTGATCTACATCTTCGGGTTCTGATCAGTTCAAGGATCATGACCCGTCTTCCTTTTGTTAGCGAGATGTCTCAGATATTCAATAGAGGTTAAACGAGCTGCAGAGGCCTTTCGAAGGTCCTGCGTCTTCGATGAGAAAGCCTCCATGACGTCGTTTGTGTTCTTCGTCTTCAGGTGCGCGAGTGGAGGAAGGACGGCGCCAAGACCCACATGTGCACGGGACGTCCCGGCTGGCTCACCGTGTCGCTCCGGGTGGGGAAGTACAAGAAGACGCACAAGAACATCATGATCAACATGATGGACATCCTGGAGGTGGACACCAAACGGCAGGTGGGAGGAGTCACATGGTGCTAGCTCGTGCTCGTTCGCCTCCTTTAGCGCGCTAGCACACCAAACCAGTGATTCCCAAACTGCACGGTATTTTTAAAAAGTTTATCCCCAACTAACACAGACGCACACAGACACACACAACGGTAAAACAATCTATAATAAAATGATAACAAATGGTGAGATGTCGGGCCGGCGTTATGGCCACAGATTCATATCACGGTATTTAGATTCTGGCGGTTTCACCGTATATCACGCTATGTTTTTTTGGAGTAAACGCGTTAATTCATTGAGCCGAAAACGACGGCGGTCACCTGAGCATCGTTCCCGCTTGCTGTTCACCGCTAGCAACTGGCCGGCGAGTTAGCGTGTTAGCTTGTATAGCGAGCTCTACCCAGCATGCAGTTTGGCGGTGTAATTTTCTAAATGTACAATTATTAGTGTCACAAATGGTTTGTGTCGCAGACCGTTGTGTTAAAGAGCGTTTTGTTGTGGCTCATTAATAGTTGTATACTGATTTAATCATGACACACGTCACACGTGTAGCTCTGACCGCTGCGTGAGCGACACACGATGCCGCCGGCCGCAGAGCGACAGGCGTCGCGTCGGTGTGACGGTATGTGAAAGATCCAGGGTGGAAACTGGTTGAACTGGTGCCCCAGTGCACCGTGCAACTACTAAGAACTAAGAAATGACTCATTTCAGAAGGACTTGACATGAACGATGTAAAGTTACTTTTTATGGCCCTTTTATTTCTTAGTAAATAATAAAATAAACCAGAGTGCAAAAGTGAGGTAATAATAGGAGCTTATTTTACAAATAAAAACAAATATTTGAAGGCTAAACGTTCCCTGCTAAGCGTCGGCATGTTAGCATGTTAGCATCGTAGCTTTAGCGGGTGTTGTCCTTCTTCTTTTCACGTAACTTTGCCTTTTGAGAATTGGAACAAAGACTATTGGTGATATTTTCACTCCACAGTTGCCAAAGTCTTCAGAGAAATGGAAATACTTTGTTCTACATGTGACAACTTTCAATGGAGAACATTCTAACTGTCTCGGATAAGCTTCATCGTCCTGTTCTGTGGAGCCGGGTGTTAAATAATGAACTACGAGCGTCGTTAGCGTCGTTAGCGTGGAGCTGTTTCCATGTTTCACGTGTTTTGGTTTCAGGTCGTGAGGGTCGAGCCGCTGGCCAACATGGGTCAGGTGACCGCCCTCCTCACCTCCATTGGCTGGACGCTGCCGGTGCTGCCCGAGCTGGATGACCTCACTGTGGGTACGTCCCCCCCCGTCCCCCCGTCCCCCCTCAGCAACGGCCCATCTGTGCTCTCTGGTGTCTCTCCATCAATCGCAGACTTCCTGTGTAGAGCACCAGCGACTTCTCTAATCGGGTTAGACGGCGGTTGTTGTAGCTCAGGAGATGAATCTGGGAGGAAATGGCTGCAGCGTTGGAAGCAGCGCCGCCACACACACACACACACACACACACACACACACACACACACACACAGCGGATTGGGTTTCATAATGGATTCCCTGATGCCATCAGCGATCTAATGTTTTCCCATCAGTACATTATTTATCCTGAAGGCCCAGACGTGTGAGTGATGTTAAGGCGAGAGGTTCTCCTCCCCCAGGTGGCCTGGTGATGGGTACGGGCATCGAGTCGTCCTCCCACATCTACGGGCTGTTTCAGCACATCTGCGTGGCGTACGAGCTGGTGCTAGCTGACGGCAGCTTAGTGCGCTGCACAGAGGAGGACAACGCGGACCTGTTCCACGCCGTCCCCTGGTCCTGCGGGACGCTGGGCTTCCTGGTGGCGGCCGAGGTGAAGATCGTCCCGGCGAAGGCCTGGGTGAAGCTGCGCTACGAGCCGGTCAGAGGGCTGGAGAACATCTGCCGCCGCTTCGCCGCCGCCTCGGAGGACAAGCGGAACACGTTCGTGGAGGGCCTCCAGTACGGCCGGGACGCCGCCGTGGTCATGACGGGGACGATGACGGACCACGCCGAGCCCGACAAGGTGGGCGCGTCGCACTCGTTTTTCGTTGGTTTTTTTTGTGTCTCCACGGCGATGCCGCCGGCCAACGGTTAAAAGGTGTTTCTGTTACGTCACGGGAACAAAAGGTCACCGTGTGACCTCCGTTTGACCTCAGGTCAACAGAATCGGCCTCCACTTCAAACCCTGGTTCTTCAAACACGTTGAGGGCTTCCTGCGAGACGACCGCGGCGCGGTGGAGTACATCCCTCTGAGGCAGTACTATCACAGACACACACGCAGCATCTTCTGGGAGATTCAGGTACACACACACACACACACACACACACAAGGGTTACACAGAGGTGCTGCACATCTACGCCCGATAGAAGCTTGTCATCTTCTCATCAACTGCTCCGCTTTGTTCTTTTTATTACACTCTAATGCACACGCACACGCACACACACACACACCATTAGCGAGGGCTCGGCATCCTTTTGTTTTGTGCGACGGTAAGTGGCGCGATGAATTATTCACAGCGGTGGTGTGGCCGATCCCTCCAGGAGCTTCTGCCTCTCAGGGTTTTGTTCTCTGGACGCGGCAGGAAACAGGGGGCGGAGCTATAGATCACTTAGTGATTACGACATGTGACTTTATTCTGCTGCAACACAAGAAGGCTGCGCGTCTCCTGAGTGGAACCAATGACCTCGTGCAGAAATCCAACATCATTCAGGCAAACGACATGATGTCATTTGTGTTCTTGTCATTTCAATTGTTAAGATACCGTACGCAGATTATGTGAGTGGATATATTTACATGAAATCTAATAAAAATGAATTATGTGTAAAAAAATATATATATTTCACGCCACCTTTGAACCCGTCGGAGTACATATAGATAGATAGATAGTTTATTGATCCCTCAATAAGGACATTTTGGTATCACAGCAGCGTGTACAGGGAAGAAAATATAATAAAAAGATACACATTATATACAATATAATAAGATAGAATTATTAAATTAAATTAACTAAAACTGAAACAAAAGAATAACCTTCCAAAAGAGACAATAATAATAATTTCTATTTTTGTCCTTTCTCCAGGATATTATTCCCTTCGGCAATAACCCGATATTCCGCTGGGTGTTCGGGTGGATGGTTCCTCCCAAGATCTCCCTGCTGAAGCTCACGCAGGGCGAGACCATCCGCCGGCTCTACGAGCAGCACCACGTGGTGCAGGACATGCTGGTCCCCATGAAGGACCTGCAGGCCGCCATCGCCCGCTTCCACCAGGACGTCGAGGTAAGCGCCCCAGCCCCCGTCCCAGCTGCTCCCGTCCCAACCGCTCCCGCCCCAGCTGCTCCCGTCCCAACCGTCCCGACTCGCCCCTATCCCAACCGCTCCCGTCCCGACTCGCCCCCGTCCCGACTCGCCCCCGTCCCGACTCGCTCCCGTCCCAACCATCCCAACTCTCTCCCGTCCCAGCCCCCGTCCCAACTCTCCCCCGTCCCAACTCTCTCCCGTCCCAACTCTCTCCCGTCTGAACCCCTGCGTGTCTTGTGCTGCCTGCAGGTCTACCCTCTGTGGCTGTGTCCCTTCCTGTTGCCCCCGGGCAGAGGGATGGTGCACCCCAGGGGGCAGGAGGCGGAGCTGTACGTGGACATCGGCGCCTACGGGGAACCCAGAGTCAAACACTTTGAGGCCAAAGCGTCAACGCGGCAGCTGGAGAAGTTTGTGCGAGACGTGCACGGGTAAGTCTCCGCGCCTACAGCAAGTGTCCCTCTTTAGAGCCTCCCAGAAGGTCATTTTCAGGTTGTGCAATCAAACAAGTTAATGAATGTAATGAATAAAGAACCAATTCAATGATCATGTGACCCAGTTAACTATCTTTATTCTAATTCTGCACTGAAGCATAATGTTGACACGTAAACCCGCCCCCCCAGGTTCCAGATGCTGTATGCAGATGTGTACATGGACCGAGAGGAGTTCTGGGAGATGTTTGACGGGCGGCTCTACCGCAGACTGAGAGACGAGCTCGGCTGTAAGGAGGCCTTCCCCGAGGTGTACGACAAGGTCTGCAAGGCCGCCCGCCACTGAGCCCTGACCTTTGACCTGTTTGGCAGGTCGCACTGAGACTTTGTGCTCATCACAACAAGGGTCATTTTGCTTCGAGGCCTTTCTATGTGAAGCAGACGTGTTGTTGGTCATGTATGTATTTCCTTTCTCTTTTCAACATCCGTGTTCGGATTTCTTGAGCCCAAAAAAGCCCAACGTGGCAGAAGATGTTTATATTCAGCCATTTAAAAACCTACGAGTGCCAAACCTTTTAAAAGCACCACTTCCTTATCGGAGCCATGGTGCATATTTTAAGATCTATACTTTTGTAATAAATGTACATGAAGGGAGAACAAACTATTTATATTGTAACTGGAAGTCGTCTCACCAGCACCGTGCAGGAAATGAACAGAATGAATATCGTTTGACCTGTAAGGCATCATAGTTAATCCATTGGAAGATTACATAATGTACCAGTTTGTACTTGTTTAATGTTAAATATGTTAAATGTTTAATGTCTGAATTGTGGATCATAACATAGAATGTCAAAGTGTCCTATTAAAGAATGTTAAAACAAATGTTTTCTGTGACTGTTGAGCAACTGCAGACAGATAAACTGGACGGATTGTGTCAAAAGATTCGCTTAAAGGGAACGAGTCGCATTAAAGGGAACAAGTCGCTCTAAAGGGAACGAGTCGCTCTAAAGGGAACGAGTCGCTTTAAAGGGAACAGTCGCTCTAAAGGGGAAGTGGGTCTAAAGGGAACAGTCGTCGCTAAAGGGAACAGTCGTCGCTAAAAGGGAACAGTCGTCGCTCTAAAGGGAACAGCAGTCGCTCTAAAGGGAACGCAGTCGTCGCTCTAAAGGAACGAAGTCGCAAGGGAACGAGTCGCTCTAAAGGGAACGAGTCGCATTAAAGGTAACGAGTCGCTCTAAAGGTAACGAGTCGCTCTAAAGGGAACGAGTCGCTCTAAAGGGAACGAGTCGCTCTAAAGGGAACGAGTCGCTCTAAAGGGAACGAGTCGCTCTAAAGGGAACGCAGTCGGTAAAAGGGGAACGCAGTCGCTCTAAAGGGAACGAAGTCGCATTAAAGGGAGGGAGTCGCTCTAAAGGGAACAGTCGCTCTAAAGGGAACGCGTCGTCTAAAGGAACGAAGTGGCTTTAAAGGAACGCAACGAACGGATAAACTCTAAAGGGAACAGTCGCATTAAAGGGAACGCTCTAAAGGGAACGTCGCTTTAAAGGGAACGAGTCGCTTAAAGGGAACGTAGTCGCTTTAAAGGGGAAGGGAACGAGTCGCGCTAAAGGGAACGAGTCGCATTAAAGGGAACAGTGGCTCTAAAGGAACGAAGCCGCTCTAAAGGGAACGAGTCGCTTTAAAGGGAACAGTCGCTTAAAGGGAACGAGTCGTCGCTAAAGGGAACGAGTCGCATTAAAGGGAACGAGTCTTTAAAGGGAACGGTCGCTTAAAGGGAACGAGTCGCTTTAAAGGGAACGAAGTCGCTTAAAGGGAACGGTCGCATTAAAGGAACAGTCGTTTAAAGGGAACGCTTAAAGTCGCTCTCTAAGGGAACAGTCGCATTAAAGGGAACGAGTCGTCGCTCTAAAGGGAACGAGTCGTCGCCAAAGGGAACGAAGTCGCTTAAAGGGAACGAGTCGCTCTAAAGGGAACGAGTCGCATTAAAGGGAACGAGTCGCTTTAAAGGAACGAGTCGCATTAAAGGGAACGAGTCGCATTAAAGGAAGGGAACAGTCATTAAAGGGAACGAAGTCGCTTAAAGGGAACGAGTCGTCTAAAGGGAACGAGTTAAAAAGGGAACGAAGTCGCTTTAAAGGAACGGAGTCGTCGCTTTAAAGGGAACGAGTCGTCGCTTTTTAAAGGGAACGCAGTCGTCGCTTAAAGGGAACGAGTCGCTTTAAAGGAACGAGTGAAGGGAACGGGAACGAGTCGCTTTAAAGGGAACGAGTCGTCGCTTTAAAGGGAACGAGTCGTCGCTTAAAGGGAACGAGTCGCTTTAAAGGGAACGAGTCGTCGCATTAAAGGGAACGAGTCGTCGCATTAAAGGGAACGAGTCGCTTTAAAGGGAACGAGTCGCTTTAAAGGGAACGAGTCGTCGCTTAAAGGGAACGAGTCGCATTAAAGGGAACGAGTCATTAAAGGGAACGAGTCGCTTAAAGGGAACGAGTCGTCGCTTTAAAGGGAACGAGTCGTCGCATTAAAGGGAACGAGTCGGCCGACATTCCTCTCGCCGCCAGCTCTCCGTTACCGTTGCGGTCAAACAGGTGAGATCACCGTCGGTTCCGTAGTGCGTTGTTCTAACCCGGTAACGTGAAACTATTCCAATGATACTGTGACTCAACGTTGTTCATGAAGAGATTCGGACCGATGCGAACTTTAAGGACCGTGAGCTGAAACTACCGCAGTAGTTTTCTGAGTGGAGCTAACTTTAAGCTAACTTTAAGCTAACTTTAGCTAACGTTAGCAGCTTAGCTCCTTGCTAACCAACGTTAGCTGCGGTGACTTTGAAGCCTCCTCGTCGGTCCCGTGTCCCACCTTTCATTTCTCATCGTTTCACTGGGGGGTCAAAGGGGGACCCGGTTCGTGAGGGTAAAGTTCGTCGTGCTCCACGGGGACGTCAGAATGTCCGCAGAGGTGAACCTGGTACCTGTGGTTCTCCTGTGACCTCTGACCCCACAGGGCTCCTCCGTGTGTTCGCAGCGGGGAGCCGACATGTCCACCGAGCAGGAGCCCACCGTCACCGTGAAGCTGCTGCAGCTGCTGCTGCTCTCCACCTACTGGGGGATGCAGATCTGGGTCACCTTCATCTCCAGTAGGTCCCCGGGGGTCCAGCATTCAGCCTCAATCTGGATCTTCAGATGAAACCATTCTGTCATATTTTATGTAGTGATGGACATTAATTCCATTAGTCGTACTGTGACCTCATTCATTTAACCCTTAAACAGCAAACGGAGAATTAAAACACGTCGCGGTGTAAATGTAACTCATTGTTGTCTGTGCTCAGGCTTTGTGATGGACAACCACCTGAACAGACACACCTACGGCTTCATCCAGAGTCGCCTCGTCCCCTTCTACCTGCACCTGGGTTCGGCCTGCGCCTTCTTCAACCTCACCATCTTCGCCGTGCATCACCCCAGCGACACGCTGGACGACAGAGAAGCCTTCCAGGTGAGTCGCTTCCTCACGTCCGTCTTTACAGAAACACACTTTCAGAAACACTTTAAAAAATGACCCCCCCCGCTCCTCCGTCAGATCTTCACCTTATTCGTGTCGGTGACGGTGGCCGCCATCAACGCGCAGTGGTTCGGCCAGATGACGTCGGACCTCATGGCGGACATGCACCTGGTGGAGCAGGCGTGCGGACTGGGTCAGGACATCGGCCTGTCGTCCAACCGCGAGGCCTACGCCAAGCTGAGCGAGACCGACGCCAAGTACCGGGCCCTCAGCGGCCGGCTGCGTCTCTACCGCCTGCTGTCCTCGCTCTGCAACCTGTGCTGCATCGGCTGCAACTTCAGCAGCCTCTGCTACACGGCGGAGAACCTCAGCGCGCTGTGAGGCCTTCGGGCCGAGCCGCGTTCCGTCCTCTCGCTCCGCCTCGTGGGTCATGAGGGAGTCAGGGGAGCCTTGTTGTGTCTTGGGATCGTTGGGGTTTTTGTCTGAAGGGGTGCAGCACATGCTGGATGTGTTGTTATATTTCAATGCGAACACGAGAGACGTTTAGAGAACAAACTTTGTGCATGTTGGCGTCTGATCTGCAGCGGTTGGTCCGGCTCGCCTGAGAAGTCCAACGTTGGTGTCTTTAGTTGTGCTGCTGTGAAACGATGATACAGAACATCGCTTCCATCTTTGGCTCGACGAGCTGCGTTGTTTTGTAATGTCCAGCACCATCGCGTGTGGACACCTTTTGACTGGTAGTCGTTTTGTATTGGATGGAACATCTGCAGCTTTGACTCCCGTCCCACCAAACGTTTGCTTAGTTCTCAAAGGAACAAACTTCGTCGAGTTGGAGTCTTGTTCTCATCTCAAAGTGGCCCAGCTTGTTTTTAGAAAGTCACATTTGGTGACGACGTGAACGAACCCGTCGCTGCTTTTACAGTTTTCTCTGCTCCCGTTTGTGTCGGTTTTGTTACTCATGTGTTCTTAAACCAAAGTAGAAACATTAAGAGTACTTGTAAGGAGTATTTATTCAGATGCTCCTTTCGTTTGGACTGATGAAAGTATTATGTGACCTCAGGCTGCCAAAGACGATGCAATATTACCCGGTTTGTTTTTTTATTGTTGAAATTACAAATAACATTCAATGCAAATCATGAGACTGTTTTCTACTTGAACACAAAGGCCGAGCGGTTTGATTTAACGTGATTGTGTCTTAATGCGTCGGTGGAGGGATTGTATCAAAGATGTTTTCTTTGTAATAAAATGTATTCAGCTTCATGTTTGTATGAGGGTCAAGTTGTAATTTTTGCTGAGACAAAACCAAATAAAGCCAGATGTTTCTTATAGAAACGTTTGAATTTGTTTAAATGTTAAATATGTTGCTGTATCAGCAACAAGGCCTTTAAAATGAGTGAGCGACGCCACTAGAGGGCGCTGTGAGTCATTAAGTTTATTTGTTACTGTCATTAAAACGGATGATTCAAATACAGAAAGTCAACACTAATAAATAAGACATCTGGGGGACAAATGGAAACACCTCAGTAGGTTTTTTTAATGTAAAAATACAACGAAGCAGCTACAAATCCATGTTCGCTGCGTTTCAGATCAATTCACTGCACCCACAACGTGAATATTAGTCAACAATAAATATGAACTGATGAAGATAGAAATGTAGAAAATAAAAACTCGTACCTGGCTATAAAAAAGGTTTAGAAAAACATGCGCCTCTTAATAAAACAAACGTACAATAATCTCGACTGAGTAACAGGAAGTGAGGTCATTCAAGTGTGTCGAGGAGGCAAAAACCCCCAGAAGGACAAATGGATGCGTTCTCTTTAGTACAGTTGAACCCTGCGTAACACAGAGGGAGCACAATGTAAACTAAGCTCCCCGGAAAACAGAAAAGAAGGATTCAGCCTTTCAAAACGTTATTTCATGTTACCACCATCGGTGCGGACGTACAGACGTTCGTGTGAGCTGCTTCTCCAGAACGTCAGAGTTCAGAGGACCAGAAGCACAGCGACTCCACTGCTAAAACACTCAAACTGTCCCTTTAAATAACCGATTCCTCCAGCTGTTCACGTCAACATTACATGGTGTCGGTAACTTGTGTTATAAATACTATTTGTTCTGTGTTTCCCTTTCAGTATCAAAATAGAGATTTAGAAAATGAAATGTAAAAACAGCTGCTAAAACACTGCATAAATACAAGTCGTACTAAAAATAGAGTTTGTGGTTTCCAGTGTTCACACGAGCACCTTCCCTTTGATGTCCAGCTTGGTGCCCTCGCTGGCTGCGATGGACTGCTCCTCTGTGAGCGTGATGTACGAGTACACCAGGCTGCCCGCGATGCTGCAAGCACAACACATCACATCATCCGCCCACTCCGTTTCCCCGCGTGTCATTCAGGGCGAAGCCGAACATGTGGCGGCACAGCCTTCACACGCTAATATTTCCCGCACAGCTGATTGGCTCATTAGAATCAGCCGATCATTAATGACTCAAACGCTCTGTCGTCACTTATTCCACCAACACCCCTCGGGACCGGTCGTACCTGATATTCAACCCGATGAAGTTGGTCCAGGAGAAGACGTAGTCTCCACTGAACACCATCCCGATGTACGTCACCAGAACATTCTGCAGCACCAAGACGCCGACAATCAAACCAACTCACACTCAACTCATAAAGTGGGACTAATAAATGGCCATGTGAATAAACCTTGATGCAGCCCACGATGGTGGTGGTCAGCGCCGAGTTGTACTGCGTGCAGAGCACGGTGGAATACATCAGGACGAACCTGCAGGGGAAACCAAACAGGCGCCTCGTCACGTGACCCGTGACTCCACACACGTCGCAGCGCGAAGCCTCACGGCGTCCACGCAGACAGAAGGACCATTGTTCACGCTGATTCTGCCCAAAGTATCTGGTACGGCCCAGATGTTCAACTCTGGCACGTTGGTTTTATTCTCACCCCATGATGCAGGAGAGGACGAACAGGGAGAGGAAAAACACGTCTGACCAGCCGTCGTATTCCACGGCCTGAAGAGAAGCACACAGATTTGACATACATGCACATATGTGTGTGTGTGTGTGTGTGTGTATACACACATTCCACAGTTTGTGGGGGCTTTAAAAGGGTTTTTGGGGGGAGGGGCATTAAGTCCACTAGGTGCATAGTAGCAGCTTTGTGCCTTTCTGGCTGCTGGGCGAACCACAAGGTCTCTGCCAACAATGACACACACACACACACACACACACACACACGCCGCTCACCTTCTGCATGTCTCCGGTCACGTGAGCCAACAGCACCGTGGGGATGATCATGAACAACGCGTTGTAGTACAGTAATCCATATTTGCCCAACTCCTGAGGAACAGAACAGTTATTCACAGATGTGCGTTCTTCACCAACGAGCACACAGCTCGCCTCCACCCGCTACTCCACCCAGAGAGCCCGACTCCACGTCTCACAATAAGACCTCTCGCTATAAGAGGAGGAGATGGAACGTAAGACTGATGTCATGGGCAGACAAACTGGCTGGAGCAGCGTGAGAACCGCCGGCGCCTGAAAGCAGCTCCGAGTCGTGCGTTACGAAGAGCAGCAGCTGGTGTTTGTGGACACGCAGCACCTTTAAGGGCCGCGTGACAGAAACAGGCGGACGGACGGACGGACGGACAATGCCGGCCATTCATCCGGCGGCGCGGCGCATACCTTGGCGTCCAGCTTCTGCTTCACGTAGGCTCCGTTAGCCGCCGTCAGCACGTCGTTGAGCAGAATGAAGACGTAGCCCTGCAGGTCAAACGACAGGTCGGCGCTGTGGGCGGAGACGAGAGAGAGAGAGCGCGAGGTGAAGACGTGGCCTCGGGTGGGGGGGCTCCAGCAGGGCTCCCGTCACCGCAGATTTACAACATGCCAGTAATGAGCCTGAAGCCAACGCCACTCAGGGGAGCGCGTACATCAGGCCACGCGGCGCCTTTGTAGTGACGGAGCGCTGCTTTGCTTAACACGGGACACCTGGATGCAGCGACTCACCTCGCGGCTATGAACGCCCCGAGGATCATCGTAAACACCGTCAGCTGCACCGGCCGGGAGAACTTCTTCCTGCCAGAGGTCAAAGACAGCAGAGCGGTGAAATTCCACCCGGCAGCCGACGAAAGCCTCCTGTACACGGGACGGGGGAGGGGAGGGGGGCGCGGCGTCCCACTGAGAAAAATGGGTTATCTGTCGTGTCCTCTTACTTTAGCAGAATTCCTTCAGCCAGCATTGTGAACAAGATGGAGAACCTCCGGAGGACGGTGAACATCGGCAGGCTGGTGGAGGAGGACAGATGTTGCTTTAACATCAGCAGCGGAGCCCCAGTGTCTTAACGTTTAACTGTGATGGCAGGTACGGCAGGAAGGGAGACTCTGGGCCATTGTTACGGAAGGAAGGGTCGATTTTATCAGCTTCAGGTGGGACAGAAGGGGAATCAATTTGTGGTCCTTCTCTGACATCTCACCATAAAGAAAAAGAGCTACTTTAGTGCAGTAATGCCACTAAAAATAGATGACTTATTTAAAGCTGCTGAGCTTCATACTGGCGTGTTCGCTGTCATACGTGCACATGAATAACCCTTTCATGGAGCTCATTTAGGGATCATAAAAGGGTTATTCATGTCCACTCAAACACACTATGTTTAGAGAGTTTCCACCACACGGAAAATAAAGAAACCCGACCGAGAACTTTAACCACGATTCTCCTGCAACGTCCAGGACTCACTTCAGCCGCTTGGTTCCTAACAGGCCGCTGATCTGATTCCCCACGTAGAGGAGAGGCAGCGGGAACGCCTGACAAAACAAGTACACATGCACAGGTGAGCGCCGTGGCCCAGGTGAGCCGCGCCGTGGCCCAGGTGAGCGCCGTGGCCCAGGTGAAAGGTGGAGCCTCTCACCTTGCGAGGTATGCTCTCATCACAGTCCGGGAAGGTGATCACCCTCGACGACTTGCCCACCCACAGCACGACCACTGTGGCCAGCATCTGCACGCACACGCACACACACACACACACACAACTTCATCCATGCCTGCCTTCGGTGAGGCGTGTTTGTTTGAGAACAACAAATACACAAGTTAGTTGCTTCTTACCTGTCCGATTCCGACACATATTGAAGAAGGGAACCTGGAAACGCAGAGTCGCAGTTAGTCCCAGTGCACGTGAACGCAGCAGCTAACGGTGCAGCTAACATACACACAGGTTTAAACTATTAGCTCGCTAACATGCCGGCGTACGTCACGCGCGCGCGTTCCAGCCTGTAGGACCTCGCGAGCCGTAAACAAGCAGCTAGTCGCCGGCGTCCATCGCTGCCCAGCAGCGGGTTCAGCTCGCGCTACCTGCTCTACGTCACAGCGGGAGGAGAAACACGTCACCTGTAGTTGGTCAGGACGCTTTTGTTCACCACGACGATGAGGAACGAGCTCACGCCGTAGAACGCGGCGGCAAACAGCTTCACGAACAGCGTGAGCGGTTTGTCCGACATCTCCGGCGACTCCTCACTCCTCTGCGAGCGTCCGCTGCTCCTCTGCCATCGTCGCTGCGCCGGCTCGCGCATGCGCGGACCCAGCCCCCGCCCCCTCGCGCGGACTCAGTCCCCGCCCCCTCGCGCGGAGTCAGTTTGTTTTAAACAAGTGAAGAAGAATGTCGGTAACTTAAAAGATACGTTTGGGTTCAGATCTGACGATCAGAGCGTTCAATAAGTGCGCGTGCGCGATCCAACTCCCTCACGTGGACGTCGACGTCCCACAACTTTCGGCTCAGTTTAACTTTTTGGATTTTTGAAATATGTAAAAATGTTGTATAAGTAAGTTTAAAAATGTTAAAATAATGTTATTATGAAGGATTAACATCAGAGACAGTTTGGAATCAGGAATCCGGAACATTTATTACCAACATGTCAGAAATTTGACTTGTCGGTTGGTGCGTAACATCAGACAGTGAGACAATGGACAACATGAAAAGACAACACAGTACAAGAAAATGCCATGTTCCATTTACAAATGTACAATTTGACTACGGTATAAAATACGATTTAAGGCTATGGGGATATGGAATAAACTATTTAAAAAAAAGGATAAGAAGGAATTTAAATAAAAAATGGTCTGAGAGGCTGATACATGTTAAAATTATTATTTACGATTCGTAGTATTTATTTCATACTTCTTACTCTCTGAACGCTTTGCATGCACAATGAGGGAATGTCATTTTTTTTTAGTTTTCTGCCAAAATTGCCTCCATTAAATAAGTAAATTTCGTCTCATTTCATGTGTTTTTTTTCCGTCTTTAATCGTCAGTGTTTTAAATGTTTCAATTTCATGTCTGAACTCACGTGTCCCTCCTCTTTGTTCACCTATTTTTTCCCGTGGCGATTCTTTCCTTGATTATCCGTTAACGTCACATTGTAACATAAAGGGTTTTAAAATGTTAGAGCCTCAAACACTCACCAGTGTGACAGAGCCAGCGGAAGCTTTGACTGGTATTGTGTGAGATATATATATATATATATATATAAATAATTAGGCCACGTTAACAACTGTATGTGATTAAACTTCCATCATGAAGGCCATCTTTCCACCGTGTTTCTATGGTAACGGTGTTCTGGTCAGTGACTCCTCCTATCCGCTCGTTTCCGGTTCTCAGGCTCGTCTGTTTTTCCAGGATGACGTTCAGCTGATGAGTCACCTGTGGACCCGGTCCAGTTCCTCCCTGGCTGCGTTTCGTTTCCACACATGAACTCAAACATCTCAGATCAGTGACCTTCCCAGATGTGGTCATTAAAGTCCTTTGGGTAGCAGACGTTGGGCTGTGTGAACGCGGCCTGTGGATGTGTTCTTCTACGTGTTAACACCACTTCAGCCACTGTGACGTGTGAGCTACTCACACACGAGCGCCGCCGACCGAAGGCCGGCTTCTCGACCTGACCCCGTGTGTGTTTTGGCAGGTGGCAGCTGACGTGTCTCTGATAAGGGACGTGTCCCTGCATGTGCCACGTTGCCAAAGGGACGGCCCCCAGTCGCCGGGCTGAGCCCCTCGTTCACTTCTCTCTGAGCCATGTCCGGCCTCAACGCGTCCCTGGGGTACTTCCTGTCCGCGGTGGTCTCGGCGGCCCTGGTCCGGGCGCTCCTCGGCAGATGGCCGCGCCTGGGCTTCGTCCTGGAGCTGGCGTCCTCCTTCGCGCTGGTGGCGTGCCGCCTGGAGGTGCAAACCATCGTGGAGGTGGGCGAGTGGGCCGGGGGCCTGGGCCGCGACGTGACGCTGACCGTGCTGTTCCTGGTGCTGCTGACGCACGGCGTGGTCTGCGGCGCCGCCTCGGGGAACCCCAGCGTGGCGGCGCTGAGGTTCCTGCAGCTGGAGGCCAGCTTCCCGGCCACGCTGCTGGCCGTGGGGGCCCAGTTCCTCGGGGCCCACCTGGCGCTCCGCGTGGCCGCGTACTACTGGAGCCTGGAGCTGACGGACATGCACATGATCAAGAACCTGATGGCGGCGGAGTGCAGCACGTCCCTGCTGGTCTCCCTGGTCCAGGGCTTCATCACCGAGTGCGTCTGCTCGCTGGTCCTGCACCTGGTCCACCTGAACCTGGGACGCCGGTCTGCTCTGATTCGCGTGCCTCTGACCGCCGTCCTCCTCACCTTCCTGTCCCACATAGGTAAGACCGCTGGCCTCGTAATCAGGACCTGGAAAGGTCTCGCGCGTTGTCTAAAAGCATCTTCCACGTTTAACGAAGGCTCACATGAAGCGTACGTCTCTTCCCTGCAGCCAAAGGCTACACCTCTGCTTACGCGAACCCCTCGCTGTCTTACGGCCTCACCTTCCACTGCTCCGGGTTCAGCTTCTCCGAGTACGCGCTGGTCTACTGGCTGGGCTCCCTCACAGGTGAGTCCCATCGCGGCCAAATATCATTGTGCAGAGACGCCACCGGCTCACGGCGAGCGTGCTCCCCTGCAGGCATGTTCCTGGCCCTGCTGCTGCACGCAGGCCACATCCCGAGGATCTCTGCCAAGAACCTTCTGTATGGTCAGAAGACGCGTTTCAGAGTGCCGAAGAGCGACAAAGGCGAGAAGAAGAAAAAGTGAAAGAAACACCACCTTTTTAAAAAAAATGTATTTAATCTTTAAGGAAAAGTAGCAGCGAAAGAGATTTTTACTGTGTCGAAAATGTTAAAAAATATTCTTGTCAACAATTCAATAAAATAATCACCATCAATTCTGCTTTCAGTAAATAAATGAGAATGAAAAAAAACACACATCCGCCTTTAAATGTGTCGCGCACCACATGGAGGCCATGAACCCCACTGAAGAACACTGGAGAAGATCGGATTCACCTCAACCTGAACCAGTGCTGGAATTCACCCAGCACTCCTTTGTACGGAATGGGGCCTGAAGGCATCACGGAGTGTGTTAACTAGCTCAGGTAGGTCGAGGAGCGGGATGCATCAGGTAGCGAGTGACATGATGTGATTGTCGCCGTGGAGACGCAAGGAGCTTATTAATTATACGATAACAAAACATTCCATCGGTGCAGAAACCACATTCAGCATTTTAGCCACTTCTAAAGTTGTTACTGATACCGGACAACTCGATGCGAACGGCACAAAGCTACTGAAAGGGACAAACGTACTAATGAGTAAACCCAAAGATTGTGTCCAAAAGCAACATTTCTGTAAAACAAAGGAGAGGCTGCTACGTGGTGCCGGCGCTCTGATCCGGCGTGGCGTTACGCGACGCCGAGGCGTCACACTTCTTCTCTCTTGGTGGTTTTTTAACAGAAGAGCTCGGATCTGAAAGAAAAGAATGAAGCACGATCAGTGCCACCAGGAGATTCATCCGCCGCTTTGAAGTCTAATAAAAGTCTGCGGGCAAATCTCAGCGTGTTAATTCACCTTTACAACCGTTCTTCTTTCTCATAAACGAGTAGAAGCTGTACGGAGCCGTCGGCACAAGTGCACTAGATCGTTTTGGAGGTTTCATTCACCTGCAGACGTTTATTTAGTTTACATAGCGTGTTGCTTAACGTGAACGGTTGCATCTGTGTGCGTGTGCACGATCTGGCGCCGTCTAGCAGTGAGTTTTCACATCGCGACCCTCTAAAACTTCCCCCGCGAGGTGAAGCAGCGGAGCTCAGCAAGGGGAGAAGAGGAGTCGCAGCAGGTTTTGGTGTTGTTCATTCTGTAGAAACATGGCAGCCGTCCCGTGAAGACGACCTGCTACGTATTTAGGGAGAGGCGGGTTCCTCACCCGGCTGCTTGGGCCGCTCCTGCTGGGCCTCGGAGTCGCTCCGTCCACAGCTGATGGTCCGGATGGTTCAGCAGCGTCTTGCTGTGCTCACAGCTGAGGCAGCGGACCACGGTGAATCGGGCGTTTCTGCTCCTCCCTGCAAACAAAAAGAACATTTTAATGTTTATTTCAACCTACAAGAAAATAAATACAGATGAAACCGACGGGTTAAATGTCTACGGTGTATTATGTGTGCTCAAGGTTTGGAGCACAGACATTATATTAGGAAGAGAAACGTTCTATTAATCTCCTTTTAATTTGCAATGTTGGATATTAGAAAACATTTATTGCTATTCAAATAAATCCTCTCAATAAATATTTATTGAGCACAGAATGATAATAATAATAATAATAACGCATTTGATTCATAACACACTTTTCATCAACAAATCTCAGAGTGCCAAATACATTTTATTTAAACAAAATAATTGTCACTTGTTTTCCAAACGTTACGTATTTTGAAATATTGTTGTGCTATGAAGGTCAGGGCCTCACTGCGTTGTCTGCAGGAAGCAGTGACACCAGGAACCAGCAGCGAGCAGCACTTCCTGCACAGCGTCCTCTTCACCGAAGGATCCCTGCAGAAGAAGGATTATACTAAGTAATAAAAAAGGCAGAGACTTGTTTTTTACACATCTTGTTTCCTGCTAAATGTACAGGAAAAATAAAAAGTTGTCCTCATGGGGAAGCAGAGGGATAAGGGCTGGTCAAAAGAAAATGTTTTTTAAATATTTCAAAAAAATGAATTAAAAAAAGTTAAAGTATGTTGAAGGTGTACAAAAATGAGTCAGATTTTTTGCTGAAGCCCAAAAACACAAAATAAAACTGTGGACTCTAAAATAAAATTAAAAACATGTTTTGCACGGAAGCAAAATGAACTCTCCCTTCAAAACAAAAGACAACCGGATCTCGGCGGACTTACTGCCTGAGCACTAAACGTCTCGCAATGGTCTTCTGCGTGGAGCAGTAGAACCGAGCCAGCTCCACGTTCTCCGGGTTCTGGGACAGAACGCAGTGGGCCGCCTGGAGACATTTGAAACGTCATCACGCGTCTGCTTAGCTGAGCAGCTAGCATGCTAGCAACATGGCGTCACGACAAGGATAGAGTTTATCACAAATGTTTCATTCGTACCTGGTAGAGAAAGTTCAGCCTTTGATAAGCGTCCTTGTCTTTCATCTGAGCGGACATTGTTCACTGAACTACGGGAGCTCCTCACTCAGTGTAGCGGCTTCGCCTTCAGCTAGCGTTAGCTGCAACAGCCGGACGGCAAACACTTCCGGGAAATACCTCCACAATAAAAGCTACACAAATAAGCTAAAGAAATATGTTTGAACGTTTCGGGAAAAAAGTCAAAATATGTTTGATCGAAAAATGTGATGAGAAAAAAAGGTTAAAAAATATTTGTTCGAAAAAAAAATTGAAAAATAAGTCAAAATACGTTATGCTGCAAATAAGTGATTTAAAAAAAATGTAATGATCGCAAAATGTTTTGGAAAAGTCAAACTATGTTAGATAAAAATATGTCAAAAAAATATTAGGTTGAAGTTTTGAAAAAGATAGTCAACATATAATAAATATTTTTGATATGAAAATATAAAGGTTATCTTTAGGATATAAAGGTGGAAACATGTCATGGAAAAAAAGTCAAAGATTTTATGTAAAAAAAAATTCATTTTTTTAAAAGAAAGTCAAAACATGGTGGAAAAACGTTTTAAATACAATGTGTCAAAAAATGAATGATGATTCCAAAGATTATATGTAATCAGGAAGGGAGTAACTTGTGTTTGCCACATATCTTGTTTTCTGCTAAATTCATAGGAAAAAAACTGTCTTCACGTGGAAGCTGTTGGATAAGAAAATCTTAAATACAAAATGGCAAAATCTATTTAAAAAATCAATTACAGAGAATACGATATGTAATATGAAAAGCAGAAACTTGTTTTTGCCACATACCTTGTTTTTCTGCCAGGGGGATTTACAGGGGGAAGCAGTGGGTTAATAGCTGGTAATATGGTGAAAATATAATTAAAAATATTCAAAAAAAGTAAAAAAATATATTAAGTAAAAAATGTATAGAAAAGTCTAAATGTTAGGATGTAATAACAATAAGTCATTACAAAAAAATTAGATTAAAAAAACATGTTATGAATAAAGAGGGTTGAAAAATATAAAATATGTTGAAAATGTTTTTGTAAACAGTCAAAACATGACTGAGGGTCATGAGCGAGTTACATTTAGGAGCAGTTTGTCTTACGTGTATAAAAACATCGGTTACCAATGTCACGCAAGTGGCTTTATAAACGGAGATGTGATGTTATAACATTTATATGTTATATAGATATTAAATTAACGTGAAGAATACATATACAAAGTGGAATTTTCCTAATATGTCCCCTTTAGTCACTTCCTCTGCTATAGTGTCACGGTGATATATAGCGCACAACAATTAGAATACCACAAAGGCACAAACAGTTTATTCGAGTGTGAAGACAAGTTTGTTAGTCCAGAAGAAAAAGAAGAAACAAATTGTCTTCATCATCCTTTCAACAGCGAACTGCTACGATATGGTCACTTTAAAAAGAAAATAAAACTAAACATTAAGTACACAATATAGAAATCTAGAAGAACACAAACGGACAGAGTTCAACATACAAAACCTTTTTGATAATAGAGAAGAAAGTATAAACCCTGTCAATCTATCAATTACAATTGGCCTTTAAGGTGCACCTCTGGTATCAGGAGACTAACGATGGGGGGGCAGGTACAGTAGGTCGGAGAGCGACACACCTTCATGATGACAAACTAACTGAAACATTTCCTATAAAAAAACACGATGTGGAAATAGCAAAGAGTTCATCGGAGACGAATGTGAGATTCAAGTATCAAAACAACTAAGACGCCCCACGAGCTGGAAAGGTAAATTACAAAAGGTAGTAAAAATCATGGGGAGAGAAACATCGACACAATCAACCAATACATTAGACAACATTTGTTTAAGGCAGTTGATTAAAAAAACAACTAAAAATAGAACTAGAAGTCTTCTTCATTCCGAGTTAAATACGAGCGGCGCTCTAACAATCCAAGATAACTAGAAACTAAAAACTTTAGTCTGACTTGTCATCTGACGTCTGAGTGGACAGCGTGTGTGTGTGTGTGTGTGTGTGTGTGTGTGTGTCTGCGGTCTTCTTCACAGTGAGGTTCGTCAGGGCGTTTCTTTTCAGGCCGCCGCGTCGAGTCACCCGCGGCCGTTTTCTTCGCGCAAGAGGAATCTGAAATGGTCGGCACATTTCCGGCGCACAGCAACGAGGCTGGGAGGGCCGTGTGATCGGGGGGGGTCAGCCCCCTCCGCTAACGGTTGCCCTTCATGGCCTCCTTGGCCGCCAGGATGAGAGGCGTGAGGCTGGAGAGCGGCTTCGCCAGCTTCAGGAACGGATGCTACACAGCGGAAAGGGGGCGTTTAATGAGCCGCACTTTGACGTTAGATGGAAACAGAAGAAGCTTAATGAAGACGATCTGACAACAGGAGGTCTGTTTGTTTTGTTCACCTGCAGCAGCTCTTTGCCGCCGCCTCTCTTCTCCACATCCATCTCCAGGCAGCGCGTGAGGAAGTCTCTGAAGACCGGAGACAGCTTCTCCGGGTTCTGGAGCTCTGGGGTGCCGTTGGTGGCGATCAGGTACAAAGCCTGCAGAGAGGAGCTGACAGCTGAGAAATCTACTTTCAGGGATTCAACTCGAATTAACCACGTGAAACAGGAAAAAATAAAAAAAATTCATCCCTTAAAATAATATTTATTGTATTACTCACTTACGCTTTTTATTAAATTCATTGTTAATTAAAAACCAATGTTGTACTTTCATAATCTTACTGTAGATATTAGTGTGTTTCTACTTTCTGTCTATTAAACACTACGGACGCGTTTTATTCATCATTCAGAAATAAATTTAGATGCATTTAAATGTTTTTATGCAGCGTCACATTTAAAAAAAGAAACATTATTACTGTAGAAGAAGAATTTGATCTATTTATATAAACTGCTGTTAAACACTACATATTAATATTACCTTCCTCTCTCCCACTTTTAGTACAAAATCAGTCCTGAAATGGTCCATTTAATGGATTTCAGTGGATACATTTATCGACTATTTTGACTCATGATTTTTGACGGACTTATTCCAGGTGCTCGGATTAAACGCCCCTCTTAGTCAAAGTGTTTGAAATCATCTCATTGTGTCACAAACAGAGAGCGCGAATCGACCCAAAAGGATTTAGAAAGCGCCGACTCACCCTCAGCGGGTTCTCGTTCAGGTACGGAGGTTCTCCCTCCACCATCTCGATGGCCATGATGCCCAGGGACCAGATGTCCACCTTGGGCCCGTAGGCCTTCCGGGTCACCACCTCGGGGGCCATCCAGTACGGCGTCCCCACCATGGTGCTGCGCTTGCTCTGCTCCGGGGTGATCTGAGCGCAGAAGCCGAAGTCGGCTGTGGAAGAGCGGAAATAAACGGGTGCGTCGCTATGGAGACGAGAGCTTAACGTCGGCGCCTCGAGGAGCGTGATGAAGAACATGGTGAAGACGATGTTCCTTTAACGGTTGGGGACTTACTCAGCTTGACGGAGCCGTCCATCCCCAGCAAGACGTTGTCACTTTTGATGTCTCTGTGGATGACCTGGTTGGCGTGCAGGAACTCCAGAGCTTGTAAACACTGCAGGTGTGGAGACGGGGGGGGGGGTTACTGAGACAGCTGGAGACCTTGATCTATGCGACCCGGTTGAAGGTGGAGCAGCGTACCTCTCTGCAGACAGCTGCTATCTGAGCCTCGTCCATGCAGGTCTCTGTCACCACGTCTGTCAGCGACCCTCCAGCCAGATACTCCATGACCACGAACAGCTCCTCCCCCATCAGGAAACTGACACACACACACACACGCGTGCGCGTCACACACTGGTGTGTATTGGGAGGACTTCCTCTGGTCTCCGTCCTACCTGTCCAAGAAGTTGACGATGTTCGGGTTCTTCAGCTCCTTCATCACCAGAATCTCGTTGATGATCAGCTCCTTCTTGGGCTGCTTCTGCAGGTTGATCTGTTTAATGGCGACCTGGAGAAGAAGGAGGGAAGTCATCGTGTCCAATGATTCAAGCTTTACCTCCGTCTCCACTACCATCGAATACGTTTAGGATCCAGAGATATTTAACTGTTTACTCTCTTAAACTGAGGCATTTAAAGCAAAACAATGAACTTTTTATGAGGGACAAATGAAAAGCTGAATCATAAGAAATGAAAACCTATTAAAGAGGAACTCAGGTGTTTGTTCGCCTCAGCAGCCATTGGTCTGCAGCGACAGGAAGCTCGTGACTCACGTTAGTTTCAGTGTGTCCTGCAGGTTTACTACTTCAACTTGTTTTAACGGTGGAAACGCTTCAAGTTTACTTACAATAATTATCACTGTCTAAATAACGACTCGCTCACGTCTCGGTTCACCGGCACCTCCTAACCATCACGCGGCAACAACCCAGCCGACGCTACAGAGCCCCCGCCGTGAGTGTTCCAACGCGCCCCCTCACCTCTTGTCCCGTGGCCACGTCGATGGCCGTGAAGACGGTTCCCGACGCCCTGCGAGACGAAGCGAGACAAAATGAGACATTCGAGAGCAAAACAAATGTCCGCGGGTTTGTTTGCTACCGACTGAATGACATCATCGATGAGTCTCTGGGGGGAGGGAGGTTTAGCCAGGTGCATCAGTTCAGAAGGTCATATTTGGCTCCACCCCCTTCTGTCTCTCGGATGTGCACTTACCCCTGACCGATCTTTTCGTATCTGGTGTACTTCTTCTTGGGATCTCCGATGCTGACGATCGTTCCTGCAGGAAATAAACATGTTTCATAAGGGAAACAATGCGGCAACAAATAAATCCGATCCTGTCACATTTATAGTCAGTTCACTTACTCAGTCTGTCCATGATCTCCTCGTCCGTCATCTTGCCCTTCTTCTTCTGCCGGTCGGCGGCCTTGGAGGCGGAGTCTCCGTCCGGACACGCGCTCGGCGCGGGGAGGGGCTCGATGACGGAGCGAGTGTACACCTGCACAACGAAACAAACACACTTGTAGCTCACAGGATGTGAAAACTGAGGGGGGGGCGGGTTTTAGGAGGAAGTAACTCACGCTCTTCGTGTGCTCCGGCCTCGGCGCCACGATTGGAGGCGGAGCTTCTTCATCGTCGTCGTCATCGTCGATGTCTTTGATGTTCGGAGGAGACAGCTCGCTGACCTTTTTGACGGGCTGATGTGGAGCGGAAGGAGGAAGGGGGTCAAGTCTTCAGAAACACAACATGAGGGAGGAGGAAGTCTGGAAGAACTTACAGACTGAGGTCCTGGAGAGAAGGCGTCTTTTTCTGAGAGCAAACAAAAACAAGAGTTTAAAGAGTCTCCGGTTATTACGGATGTCAAAGGTTAAACACGAGGAACGTTTTTAATGGTTAAACATATTGGTCTGTATCAGTGGATACAAATCAAATCCACTTGGATTTTACATCATTTAGCATTTTTTCTTAAAGATTAGACAACAGTTACAGCTTAGTTATTGTTTAATAACATAAATAAAATAAAATGTAATAGATATTGTCTGAATATACTTTCTGGTTGAAATTTGTATTTGTTCATCTGCTACTAAAAACAGCTGAATGGACATAAAGACCTTTGATTGTTTATTACAGCGTTTACAGGTTGTTTCATATGGAGATAAGATTAAACTACTGACTACTTGAAGACAAAGCTGATAATTAACTTTCACCTACAAATAAAGTATCTTCTTTAACTTGTTGAGGTTAGTGCGCATTTTCCTGCAGGGGGCAGAATAGCAACAACAACTCGATGTCTGACTCACCAGAAGAAGAGAAGCTGAGGTACTTCTGGCGGCCGTTGCCGGTGGAGTCGTAGAACTTCAGCACGTCGAGGACGGCCTGCGGGTTCTTCTTCTGCTCCGACTTGGTGATGTTCGAGGTCTGGAGCAGCCGGGCCCACTGCTCCGGCATGCCCTGTGTGCCACGAAGACGTCTCGGTTAGTAGGACAAGCAGCTGTGTGTGCGTGTGTGTGTGTGTGTGTGTGTGTGTGGGAGCACTAACTCACAGTGAACTCCCCCGTGACGGCATCGAAGCCAACATGTATGGTGTGCTCAAAGTCTGAAGGCGGTGAGATCTCTGGTCGCTCTTTGTCTCGATCTTTCTTTCTCCCCCCCTAAAGTGACAAAAATGAATCCAAACACCATTTGGACCAGTCCCAAGCACAGGAACGCATGTAAGGAGAAGTATCTCCGTACCAAATCTCACCTTTTTCCGCCCCGGAGAAGATGGAGATGATCTTCTTGCGGGGCTTCCTCTCCTCGGGCACGGAGGGCAGCGGCTTGGAGCTGTGGTTGGCCGAGAGGGAGTCTTTGCCGCTCGTGCTGAAGATGGTGCTGCTCATCCTCACCGGGGGGGCGGGGGGTTTGTCCTCGGGGTCTCCGTTGTCACACATCACTTATAGGTTTGAGCTCACGACAGCATGAGGCTTGGATCGTGCTCGCGGGACGACGATCCCAGAGCGACGGCAGAAGAGAGAAAGGAACCTGGAAGAAAAACAGACCATAAAGATGCAATAAAGACGTCACAAACTGCAGAATGTGGGGAAGCAACAAGGTTTTATTGGGGGGTATTTTAAATCATCCCCCCTTAAGCTATTTTGTCATTTATATGGCAACATTTCAGTGAAGAATTATTCTGCTTTTCAGGCCACAGGTTTGACAATATTACTTTACTTTGTAGAAACAACTACTAAACACAAAATATAATTCAACAAATAAAATGTTAACTTTTTATAATTAAGAATTTAAGCTACCATGCCATATATAGTGGTTACAAGTAACTCTGCTACTTTCATCATATTGTCTTATTATACATTGATGTATATGAAAGTATAATCCAGTGACATCACACACATGAAATATTGTGCATAGTAGTACTTGAAATATATTTAATGCAGCTTGATTCCAGATTCACATGGATACACAAAGCATAAATAAATCGGTTTAAAAAACACGTCTTTTAAAACAAGAACACGTTGAGTCCCGAATTTGAACATACAACTTGTCAAGGTGGAAAATAGACATCTGAGTTGAAGAATAGTGAAGAAACAACGAGGAGAAAAGGGGAGACTGTATGAGTGAGACCAACTATATTTTGACTAAAACAGCGAGAATCAGTCTGAGGAATGTAGGGGAAATATTTGCACGATACTTTAGTTTCTTTATTAGTGGCTAAAGAGCTCAAACGAGGATAAAAGAATAACTGTTCTCTTCTTCCACTTCACATGCATGTAACGTTAAGTTGAGTTATAACCTGAAATACGATTAAAACGACGTCAACATCGTTTAGCGTTGTATCGTCTTATTTAATGGGGTTTGTTTTAAGAAACAGCCATATGAATTAGTTAACAGCTACGTTGCTAACGTTAGCATTAACTTCGCCAACAAGTGTGCTAACTGGCTGGACGCTAACGTTAGCATGACATGCTACACTAACGTTGGTCCTGTTCGCTTTAGCTTTTAGCTAATGCTAACTAGTCCGACAACAAAAGTTGGGTTATTTCTGGGTTATTTCCCCACGACAACTTCGACTTTTCCCACAGGTGATTCGGACGAACTTATCGGTAGTTCGGTCCAAACTGTCCCGACCAGAAGTGCTTTATTAGCCGGCTAACGAGGAGCAGAGCTCACCGGAGAGTCCGCACCAGCTCAACTTCAAGACAACTTTACTCCCGAAGCGATCCGCGACGGCTCGGAAAACGCTTGTTAAATCCGTTTAAAAAATCCCTCTGTGACGCGGGGCCTTGGCGGCGTGAGACGGGTACAAAAAAGTCAGTAAAAATATGGCTGCAAATATTTACAAAGCAACTTTTCTTTCTTTTTCGGCCCTTGGATAATTCCGTTATGGCCGAAAGGAAGCGGAAGTAGCGACCCAGCCCTTCGGAGCGTCAACGAGCGTTTCAAAATAAAGGTCGTTTGAAGATCAGCGGCTGTCTCAGATCATCTACTTGTTAATACCCCGGATGCTCTCAGCTGAGAGTCATTGACCATTTGGAAAGATCTGCGTCCAAAGATGCACCTTAAGGTCTCATATTTCACATATATTGCACTTACTGTATTCGATTTTTATATATATTAGGATATCTATAAAGATTCAATATTTTCATTGTAATTTAAGTACAGCTTTGTCATTAATTCAGATATATAGATGATTTTATAGTTTTTCTTTTATATTATCATTGTAATTTCCTTCTTTACGTCTTAACTTGAACATGTTGTACATATTTTTTTAATTCAATGTTCAATCTTATACAAATTCTGTGTACGCTGTAGTTAGCTATAAACCGAATTACGATCCTAGATCAGCATCAACTACATAACTTGTAAACAACTTTAGTAATAGCGTTTTGTTTAAATTCTCTCCTTTTAGTAATGGATAGTTATATAGTTTAAACGATGCGATGTTTCCACATGCGTGTGGACAGAGAAACGCAGCAGAGCGTCGTGACCAGAAGAGTTCCAGCGGACACCGGCGCCACCAATGAGCCGTCACCCACGGGAAGCCCGACACCGACGGGGCCTCGCTCCTACGGAAGGAGAGCACTCATGAGTGATGCAGCAATGAGGCATTTGTTGTTTTGTGTAATTCAATTACATTTTCAGTATTACATTTAAAAGGGACCGTGTTCAGCTCAGACGTGAACGTCACCATTTGATGCAGCGTACCAGACTTTAAAACCAGCTAGTTTGCATCCGTAGCCCCGCCGTGTTATAACAAACAGTACAGGAAGAAAGACATTACGCACACATAAGAACACACAATGTAAAGCTACAGAGTAGCACACGAAGTAACCAAAAACATATTGATCTGCACAATGGTTACAGTGCTGAGCAGCTTGTAGCTCATTTTATGAACTATTTTTAAAAGTGCTGGTGGAGTCAGACACGGTGCTCCACTCATTTGTGCCTTTCACAGAAAAACATGCTGTGGGTGATATTCTGGAGGATCTAATTATTTCTTTTTAACATTTTCTTTTCGTTTTAAATGAATTTTCCTTTTATGTTCTATTTTTTTAATTCTATATCTCCCTTAGCCCACCTGTTGTTCTGGCGGCGAATTGCTTTGCGACACACGCAAACCTTTTAGAACCGTGAAACGAGTGCGTCGACACGACTGCGCGTAAAGACGCAGACGCATGCGCCAGCCTTAAGACTCCGATTTGATTGGTTAACAATCTGTTTGATAAATGTTAAGACATCCACACTAGTGCTTTAGATAAAAAAGTGAATTTTGATATCAAAACATGATGATTGACTGTATCGAGAGCTTTAGGCAGATCTAACAGCACCAACCACCCCTCCTTTAACTTGCTCTGTAGAATCACCTGCTGCTGCAGTCGGACCCACGGACACGTGCTGGCGTTGCTGTGAGTGCACGGGGCGTCCACGGCAGCGTGAGGCTCCGAGCCGCTGAGCTGCAAACCTAGAAGGAGAATAACAGCAACTTTTCATTCAATCAGCCTGTCAAATATGGACATCTGCTTTTCTCTGATTTGTATCATATTCAACTGAATATCTTTGGAATTTGGACAAAGGAAAGACATTTAAACATGTTTCCTTGGACTTAGAGACACTTGGATGGACATTCTATACTGTTGTATGGACCAACCGATTAATTGTTTAACTTAATGTGTAAATTAAAAATCACTTTAGTGGTCAGGCTGTTTTAGACACACTGTCCATTGTCTGGTCCTGTACGTTTATATAGTCTGTGAGAAGAATTCAAATGAACCGCTTACATCCTTCAGTCCGCAGCAGCAGCTGTGGAGGTTCTATCTCCACAGCTGTAAACGTCTCTCCGTCGTAACGTGGCTGGTGGTAGCGGAAGTGAAAGGGAATCGTCACTCTGATTGTGGGTCCGTCCACGGCGGGATAAACACGGGTGACAAACCCCTCAGCCTGGTGGGCGGCCGCCTCCAGGTCAACGGCCGAGTCCAGTGACATCTTACAGAGGGGGGACACGTGCACTGATGAACGGCGTGTGCAACGTGTGCTGCGGCGTGTGCGTGACCGCTGTCGGGATTTACCTGCCAATGGCTTTGCTGACTCAGCGTCGCCAGTTGGAACGGATCCACGTAGACTCCTCGGGGCCACCTGAGAATCAGCAGCACGCTGAGCCCGCTGGGAACATCTGGGCGGAGCTCCACCGTGGTCAGCAGCTCCCTGAAACACATGAGCGTCACCGACGAGGGGCCTGCGGGGGCCTGCGGGGGCCTCGCGGGGGCCTCCGGGGGCCACGGGTCGATGCTGCAGGACGTACCTGTGAAAACCCGTCTTGGTGATCTGCACTGACACCCGAGAGGATTGAAGCTGCTGCTTCAGGAGGTCACAGCGGTTCTCCTCGCTGTGCACGGCTGAACAAGAGCAGAATAGTAATATATCTCTGATAAATATACAAAAAATAGTATTAAACCGCATAAACAGTGTTATGTTGTTTTTCATTCTTAATTCGGATTGTTTTGAAAACATACCACAAGCGGTTTATTAAGTAATAGGTTTTATAAACGAAAATGTATTCAAATTGATAAATATAGACATTACCGGAAAGTCCAGATAGAGGGAAAAGGTTTTGTTGTCATTTATTACTTGAACTTTACCGAAAATAGGGTCAAAGTTTTGCTGACACCTTATGAGTGTTTTATTCAGGGGTTTGAAGCGTATGCGTGGTTAACGTACCTGTCGCGATAAAACAATAACATGTCGACAGACAACCGAAAACAGTGTAAAGTACAAAATGCATCAGAACAGTTCTGATAAACAACAACTAGCGTTCTAACGCTTATTTGTTTGTTATTTAGCTCCTCGGTTGTGTTTCAAACTGTTACCGGAAATGAACGGTGAAGGACCCCGTCGCACACACGAGGACACTGAGATTGCGCCTGAATAGAAATACGAATCCGCGTTCACTGTGAGATGCTCTGACGCAATACTTACGTATATAACGTCCGTGTTTAGTCAAAGAGAAAAATATAACTGAGCCCTGCGAGTGAAATAATATTACTTCCAAATATGAACTAGTTGTAAACAGGCTTCAGCCAGGACACGCCGGGCGGCCCGGCAACGCTTCAGCGCAGAAGTTCTCAACATCCAGTGATCAATGCGGATGAAATGCTTCTCGTTTAAAGGTGGAAGATGAGCTTCGAGGCGAAGCGATGCGGGGTTCAGTTCAATCCTCCATCGATCATCCTCATCTACGAACACAAGGACACTAAACGTGTGAGGAAAAGAGTCATGCCCGTCAGAAGCTTCTCCAAATACTCTGGTATGGAAAGAGATATTGAGTTATATAACGTTATATATAACATTATTAAGGTAGCTATCTTATTAGGTGCACACACACATTGTTTTATTATTATTTTTGAACCACAGGTGTCCCGGGCCCAGTCTTCATAAAATAAGAATAACTGTAAATAACATTAGATAATGAATGATGTGATTGTTCATTATAATCATAATATCGTGTTCACTACTTGGCATTTGGTTTGTGGAAACTTTATTAAGCATTAACATTTTAATTTGTAACAGCAAAACTATAACACCATGTGAATAGAAAGGATCGTGTCTTTGAGGAGGGTCCCTTCAGTTTGATGGAGTGTATGAAATAACCATTTTATATCATCCTGACATTTAATTTAAATATATACATTTAATGTCATCAATCTGGGCAGCAATACCACAGTGAAAGGTTCTGGGGATGAAACCATAAGATTCTCTCAAGGCAGCGGGAACAAGGAGGTAAATCGGGGCCCCCGGCTGGTTAATCTGACCCTGTGGACCCTTCATCTCCAGACTACCGCATGGCTGCGGAGAAGCTGAAGAACCACCCTCGGCACCGGGACTACCTGCGCGGCGTGAGCCAGGGCCAGCTGGAGAAGCTCCACGTCATCCTGCGGGATCACATGGAGGGCCTCAGCCTGGAGCACAGCCTGGCCTCCTTCCACCTGGACCCAGAAGAAGACCTGAACAAGCTGGACGACGACCGACTGGCCCGCAAGAAGGGCCAGATGGACGAGCTGTTCCAGAGGAACCGGCGGCGCGAGAGCGATCCCGACTTTGTCTACGACGTGGAGAAGGAATTCGGGAAGAGCGGCCAGGAGAAGTGCAGCTGGGACGAAGAGTCCGACGACGGGTTTTAAACAACAAAAAAAACTCCTAGAGTGCAGATGTTCCATGAGGTGACGGGAACATCTGGCACGGCTGGAGTTCACCACACTGACCCTCTAGAATCAGCTGCCAGTTTATTAGGCCGAAGAAACCAGGATCTCCCTCCATGTTCAGTCACAGCTGTGAGCATTTGGTAGCTGGTGACATCGATACGGAACTTTAGATATTATAAACAATGCCATTATATTTATATATATATATACATAAATATCTGCAGACTAAAGCGTCCAATGACGTTGAGCTGGTTTAACTACTGATTTAATAAGAGTTAAATCCTCTCAGTGAGTTAAACATCAGTAGAAAGAAGAAACTACAGAAAGAGATTCCTAAATAAAAAGACTGTAGGAGCATTAAGGCCCAAAAGACAAAGACGTTGAACCTTTCATTTAAAACCACAATGAATGAAGTCAGGCGGGAATAATAGTGAATATTTATTTGTTATAAAATACTGAATTTTACAAAATACAAAGACTTTGGCTGGTTTATTTGGTGGCTTTACACCCAACGTGTTATTCACATAGAATCCCATAAAATAAAGTTTGAGTGTCTACCGTCTACAACACAACTTCTATATATATATATAATATAGTCAAAAGTTTGGACACACTTTCTCATTAAATTGACAAAATGTGTCCAAACTTTAGTACTGTGTATGTATGTTATGTAATTATATATATATAATATGTAATATATATATATATATATATATATAGATATATCTATATATCTCTTTGGGAAAGTGGTGTTCACAAAATAGTTTTATATCATACAAAACATATACAGATGTGTGTATTTTATACTGCATTTCCATGTGGTTTGAAGTGGGGGGAAGATTGAAAAAAGAAACTATATGATGACGATGACGGAATATCTTCTTTCAAGGTGCTTAAATAACTTATTGTGTGGACATTAGTACCAAATACATTCAACAATGTCACAAAGTCTTTGACCATCCAGAACCTGCTTTGCTTGTTTGGTTTTAATCAAAACACGTCCTTTTAAAAAAAATGTTTACACCGGTATCGATCAGTCGTTCGAACCACAAAAAGGTAGTCGACTGAAAATCGTATATATCATTTATTTTAATATTTTTTAAAATGGTAAATGTTTCAGCAGGCTGTTCATTCCTTTAGAAAAGCTCAAGTCCGTAGAGCCACGATCGAGATATGTGACTTTGTTAATGATCAGAATATTTACACTAGATTGGAGGACGGACGTTCTGATTGGTCGGAAAGGTAACGGCCTCGCGGTGCAGCTCGTATCGAGCAGAATGACCCGCTGAGCGCGTGGAGACATGAACACACACACACACACACACGTACACACAATTAGTCAAAGAGCAACGCCGGTATTTTCTAACTTGGATCTTATTTTCATGTCTTTGTCTCAGATTATTGTGGACATAAGACGTTTTGAAACCAGCGTCGATGTAGAGAAGCCTTCTGGAGCAAACGTAGAGTTGTGTCGACAGCGTCGTTATTAACATCTGTCACCATGAAGGAAATGACCCACGGAGATGAAAGTCTCTCCTGGTTCGTTACGTGGAACAAAGTCTCGCTCCGAAATCTCACGAGACGTTCAGGCGTCGTCCACATTGTTGACATCTTCTACGTGTTGAGTTATGAGTGTGCAAGACATTTGATATGAACACAGAGCTACACGCGGAGGACGGGTCTCTGGTTCCTTCCATGACGTCCTCAGACACGTTGGCGCTGAGGATTCTTTGCTGCATGTTTAGCGGCGGCTGGCTGCAGCGTGATGCTTGTTTTCCTGTTTGTCTCTTGGTAAAATGATGAAGGTCTGAGTAACAAATAGTCCTCACTTAATATCTCTGCACTAAAGTGAAGACGTTTTTTTTTGGTTTCGGTCACTTGGAGACAAAAAAAACGTGAGAAAGTTGAAAATAAACGAGTTACTCGTGATGGATCTCTGAAGGCAGGACGTCTCATTTCTTCTTCTTGTCTTGGGTGCAGCGCGGACAAAACCTGAGAGGAACGACATCCATCACATCTGAGGAATCTGCATTGATGATCACGCTGCTTTGAACCAACTTAAGTTCTTACCATTTTCCTTTGGGTTTTGAGGCGAGATCGACACAAGCGAAGTGAAACCACTCGATCGTACACTGAGAGAGCAAACGAGGCGGTTGTTATCATTGTGATCATCATTCTCATCTGGCCGGTAACGAGCGAGCGGACTCACGTCGGGGTTATCGCATCCGATCATCTCCCCGTAGGACACCTGGTGGCAGAGGCAGTACGTCGGCTCGTTGGGATCCACCGGCATGTCCAACACGTCGGAGGGCTGCATCGGCAGGAGGGCGTCGCTCAGCTCGGGGCTGAGAGCCCACGCGACACGTTAGGAGAATCAGGACGGGTAATACAGAGGTTTCGGTTCGCATCGGTCAGTGAAAACCCACCTGTTTTTGATCTTTTTCTTCTTGGGGGAATCTTCATCAGAAGCCTTCTTTGCTCTTCCTCTGGAGGCTCGTTTGTCTCTCAGGCCGCGGGTCTCTGGCTCTGACGGGAAACGTTCATTTACGAAACGCGCATCGACATTTTTAGCCTGCAGCCCCTCAGGTACACGACTCACTTTTCACGCTTCTCCCTTCCGTACTTTCGTAGCCGCTCAGTTCCAGCTTCTCCTTCAGCTCGTTCTCAAAGCGAGCGAGATCCGCGTCCAGTCTGCGGATGTGTTTGTCCACCTGCAGGAAGAAGAGTTCACGTAGGAACCGTGAAGTACAATGAAGTGAGAGTTAGAGGGACTCTGGATTGTTTGAAGGGTTTCGTAAGATACAGCAAACAGATCTATGTAATAGAATACTGTATCCATGACAGCGACAGCAAACTGACCATTTCGTACGTCTGCATTGCCAGCTGAACTTTGTCATCGCTGAACTCTTTGCACTTGCTGTAGGCGTTCTGGATCTTCTGCAGATGTTCCACTCTCTGCTCCGACGCAAAGTTCTTCACTTTCACAACGTACTCTTCAGCCAACTTGTCGATCTCTCCTTTCTTTTCTGCACAAACACAAAACACACGTATTTCAAAGAGTGGGATCTACTGCGGAAACCTCCGCTTCCAGAAAAGAACTATAATCTTAAAGACAGCGTTGACAGACAGCTTTTTGGACTTCCTTATTTGCATACCCACACTGACCTGTGCAGGTAGAATGACGATATATAACATTTACATTCTAATAGCTGTGTGAGGTTAAATGTTCACCTTCAGTCCTGTTGTCCAGGTCTCGCATCAGAGTGAAGTTTCTCTGCAGCTCACACGGTAGGTTTTCAATACCTGGAGAAGAAGAAATCAGCATCAGCATGAGGGAGACGCTCTAACGCTGCACTTATTCATCCACTAAATTGATGTAGTAACTAGAACCCAATTACAGTTGATAGGCACTTTAAATGAACAAGTGTTACAAGTCTAATAAAATGAATTTGAATAATTATTTTGTTTGATATAGCTCAACTTTCAGTCGCAAGCTAATTTATGATGTGACCATTAACTCCATTTGACCTTTCGGGTACTTAAATATACATTAGTTTAATTAATGACCTAATAGCATAATGTGCATACACTGTTTATCACAAAAGGAAGCATTGGTGAGCTGGCTTTGGCCCACAGTTGGATTTTACAAAACCTTTCCTGTTAAAAAACAATTTGGCAAAACTCTATCAAAGTGCATGATAATTATCATTTAAAAAAGCAACACGATGCATTGACAGAATAAGTAAAAACAAGCGTGACTTTAGCTATTTCTGTGTGCAGAACAAAGCCATTTGCAATGAAGTTGACATGCAGGTAGTGGATGCACGTACACAAATATGGATATATATTTAGTGCACAATATCAATACAAATAAAGGGGAAACACTTATTAACTTTCCTGTTAAGTCTCAACACTCCTAAAACATGAGACGAGCGCAGTGGATTCATTACAAACCAAATGTTTACCTGCGGCCTTTACACAGAGCTCCACCTCTTACAGGTGAAGTTATTAAGGGAGATATGAGGCTGTAGAAGAAGCCAATGTTTACTGTTCTGATAGAGGTGTGTTTTTAAATTGCACGGACTGTCAGGTAGTTTGTGTTCCGTCTATAATAAAGCAAAAAACAACTTGAAAACTCACATTAAATGTGTCACACTTAGAAACTGCTTTAGCGTTAAAGGTTTCAGAAATAGAAGCGCAGAATAAATACCCGGGGCGTCAACCTGTGACGCGTCACCTAGAAGCCCCGCCCCCGCCGCGGAACCGCGGTTCTGCTAACGGGAAACGCGGTTACCAACAGGTTGCAAATATTGGATGGAACCTGCCACAGTTGAAGCAAACACACATTTGGGACCCCGAAAGACCGCATATTAATATCGTATCATATATCGTATAACATTCAGCATGACGATAACAATATTTAACAACCATATAAAACCTTCCCTAGCTTCTAGGTCACCTGAAGTTAACGTTAGCTCCTGGAACGGAACCGGTAAACTAAGTTGCTAAATATTTGTAAATGTTCTACCACCCAATGCAATGGTCACATTCACGTTACCCGCTGGGTGCGTTTAACACCGCCCGCTCAACTTCACCACTACCGATGGCAATGCTAATCAGTTAGCAAGCAAGCTAGTGACCTAACAGCTAACGCTAGCTGCTAACGCGCGTCGCTGCTATCCTCAAAGCGTGAAAGTATTCAATACTGTACAACTAAACTGCAAACACATGCGAGACGGTCAAAATATGAATATCCATACAGAGTAACCCCAGATACTCACTGTCAAGGTAATGCTCAAGGTATATAGCCGTCGCCATTTCAGGTTAGCTACTTAGCTTCTGCCTTATTTTTGTTAGCTCTAAAAAAACAACTGTGGTCCAGAGAGTTGACGGGCTTGTTTTGTATTCCTGGGTCGTCCGGTCGGCCAGTGGCTCGGATACACTCGGTGCTGGCGATGAAACGACGGTCGCTGCTGCGGCTTTGCAGTTCCCGTCGAGCACACACGCGCACTGCGGAGCCACACAGGATACAACTTTAGTCACTGGCACGCGCAGCCGGCAGTCGCATCTCCAGCTGTCGCTTACTGCCTCCGTCGAGGAAAACCTTCCCCAGAAGAGTAATTTAACTCAGTGTTGTTATCAATACACATCGAATTATCATTATTCACTCGATTCATTGCTGAATAGTGGCAGTTTGTTTACATCAAGTATATTTTAAACATATTGCACCGCCCACCAGACACGAACAAGCGCGCCCTCTCAGAGGTTGGTTGCACTTTCCAACAGTGTCAGCTGACGTCTCACGTCAGTCAAAACAAACGCCCCCCTTCTTTACGGAGAGCGCCCGACGGTGAGATGCGCCGCGGGCGGGGCCAAGCGCAACTATCGAAGAGCAAGTAACGGATGCGTACCGGGCCTGTGTCCAATCGGCATAACGGTCAAGCCGTTCTGACTCCGAGGAGAGCATCCTCTCTTTATTTAAACTTCTTTCGTATAGCTCACTTCCGTGTTTTGCTGCCTGTTCGCAAAAGCCTTCATCTATTTTTATTTTCTTCATAACACATACAAATACATCAAGTAAGTATGCGACTCACACTCAGCTGTTACACGTTAACTCCCTGTCATTCTCGGTTACAAATGCGCAGTGTTTTTAAAGCTAGTTCACGTAGTAGTGAGCTAAGTACGACAGATCGCAACTCACACGGGACGTCACGTGTCAGCTGCGGTCTGTCGTACCTAGTTCAGTTTTCATAGGTTAGTTAGCGTTAGCTGCGAACAATAGCTAAATACGACAGATCGCAACTCCCACGGGAAGTCAACGTCCCGTGAGAGTTGCCAACGTTAGCTGCGAACACTGAACTTTAAGTACGACAGATTCAACCCACACGTCCCGTGCACACGTCAGTTAAGCTAACGTTAGCTAGCTAGCTTCGACTGGTGTCAAGAGTAGAAACATGCTAAGCTACACTTTTTAGTGTGCTATTTAGAAACGATGATGTCATATTCACAACTGGCCACCGACTGTTAGCGTCAGGCTAGCTAGCAGGCTGCTATGGGGCCATGACAATTTGATTTATGCCATGAGGATTTATGCTAATCGCGCTAGCAGTCACGAGGTTAGTTTTGGCCCCGCCCAGTCAGGAGGTGCGATACTATGAAATAATCACATGAGCAACATAGAACAGAAATATGCACAGAAACTACGAGAGAATTTGCATGTTGGAGTGAAAGAGTTTCACTTTATGTGATTTATGTAACGTAGCTCAGTGTTTGTGTTATTACGGAAAATCAACACAACACAATAATACAATAAAGTTATGATACAGTACATGGAATAAGAGACCATCTAAATATAGTAGTGTAGTTATGTGGTAGTAGTAGTAGTACACACAACATAGGCTATAATATAGTGTATGCTGTAATTGAATAAGTAAAACTAAGTAATATATAATATCAACTATAAAATGGCATGTTGTATTTTTAATGATTATTATATAAAAACGTAAAATAAAGATAGAGTTCCAGACTTGGAAATGTGATACATAACTATAATACAATACAAGACAGTCACATGACGCATGCGGTATTTACAATGTTTAATGTTTAATAACTATGCTTAGTTCATCAAATAAAAATGTATAATATAGTATAAATATTACATTCTTGTTTCAGGGGTCGGCTCTACGATGGCTATGGTGAAGAGCGGTTGGCTCCATCGACAAAGTGAGAATCCCGACGCGGCTCAGCAGCTTGTGTGTGTTGGGTGACGCTTCTGAAACACGTATGCTCTCATATTCCCGCTGAAAGGCACCATCCTGCGCCGCTGGAAGAGGAACTGGTTCGACCTGTGGGCCGATGGCCGCCTCGTCTTCTTCAACGACCAGCAGCGCTGCGACATGGAGGACGAGCTCCACATGAGGGTCGACTGCATCAACATCCGCGGCGCCGCCGCGTGTCCAGGTGACGACGTCATCGGCCGCAGGGCGCCGTCATCGGCCGCAGCCTTCTGTTCCCTTGTTAATGTCGCGCTTTGTCGCTCCCGTTAGAGCTGAACGCGCCCGAGGCGAAGGTGCGCGACGCCTTGTTCCAGATCGTGTGCAGGGACGGACGGGTGGTCAGCCTGTGTGCGGAGAGCGCCGACGACGCGCTGTGAGTCGTCACGACGTCACTTCCGGTCGTCTGTGTAAACCGCGTTCGCGTTGTCGTCCGTGTACTGATTGTAATGGTTGTCTGCGTTGCAGCGCGTGGACGATGGCGCTGCAGGATGCCAGAATCAATACGGTGAGTTTGAATGAGACCTCTAGTTCAGGATCTTTGTGTTCAGCTTTCACGCGGGGTGTTTTGTTGTCCTGGTTCCAGGTGGTTTCTACACCTCAGGTCACCTTTGCACAGGAAGTGAGGCCGTCCGCTCCTCCCCCCTACTCAGATTACGCCCCCCCGCCTCAGGTAAGAGGCCTGACCTGCATGAACGTGTCCTCGTGCACACATACCATTCACACTCGTTACAGACGTGGACATGTGGAGGAAAGCGTCGTGGTCTCTGATGCTTCTGGATTACATGCGCTGGGACATCTACGACTCGTAGCTTCGTCTCCATAGCAACAGGAAGAGGACCCATGGTGTCTCTCGCTGTCCCCTCGCCTCTCAGCAGGTCTTCGCTCCGGCCCCGTACGGGGACTTCGTGGCGGCCCCCCCGCCGCACGCCGCCCAGATCGTGTACTCGCCCGACGGGCAGCCCTACGCCGTGGCCTACCCCTACCAGTACCCAGGTGAGAGCGAGGCGGGGCCTCGGGCCGCAGGGAGGCGCGTCCACCATCCACCTGCTGCCAAAATGTATATATATTTCAATGCATGGAGACGGTTTCCCGCCTTCTTTTATTTATTTGGCATTACTACCCCCCTCCAGGTGTGTACGGCGGCCCTGGGGCGAACGGCGGCGTGATGCGGGAGCGGCAGTGGGAGGACGGGGGGGACGTGGCTCTGGGGATGCTCGCCGGAGCCGCAACCGGTCTGGCCATCGGCTCCCTCTTTGCCGTCTTCTAGTGATGGAACCCCCTCCCCCTGTCCCCCCCCCCCCACGAGGGGGCGATGCCTGCATCTATGAAGGATGATTGTGACGTGTTCTATATGCACACGCTAAGTACTGTTAGCACTTTCTCATGTAACAGAGGTCTGAATATGAATGTTATTTAACCCCAAAGTGTTTAATGCGCAGAGTGAAGCGTCCGTCATCTACAGAGATGTAATATTCACGCGAGATCATCGGTGCGTCGTCTTTGCTGCAGAGAATCCCGGTGTTTCCGTTTGCTTGGAATGATCCGTTCATATTTACACGCGTCATATTTCTGCGTCCTCGCCGCTCAACGTCGGTTAAAAACCAACAAAGCAGAACCTCACAGACGTCTCTGGAGAAGTACGTATCTATATATCCACATGTGTACGGGCTCGCTTTCTGATTCACGCTCGTTTATAGATTTGCAGAATTAATCTGCGTTTTATTTGATTTTGTGCTCACATCCGTTTACTTTGTTCCACATGTTCCGGTTGTTCATACACGCCACGTTGCCGTGGTTACCCGATGTTTGTGGTGGAGGCGGGCTGAGGTGAGGCGGATGTCCGATGACATCATCACGCCACGAGTCTTTGAAGTGAAGAAGGACGTCGCTCATAACTTAATAAGTTTATCTTTTCTTTGGCAGCTGCTGAGTTCTTTTCTTTCCTTCAATGTTTTTATCATCTCTCGATGTTTGTTACTTTCCAAATGTTCTGATCGGTTACGTTTCCCTCCTAAGACTTGAACATTGTTTATTTATGAGTTTGGTCTTCATTAATAACTTAACTTACTAGGATCAGCATTATTTCTTCACAGCAAATGATGAAATAAACGATAGTTAACAGATGTATTTTCAACAATTAAATGTGTCCACAAGGTTCAGAGACTTGTTGCTTGTGTTTATTTCACCCTGAGACGGAAGATACAGCAACAGTTTTATTTCTGGAACCGGTAAGAAACCTCTGGACCCCCAAAAGGAACCCGCCGCCCCCCCGACCTCTCACACCCCGAACAGGCTTCACACACAAACAGTTCATATCGTTTAGTAAGTCGATACCCAGACGGCCCGTGAAGCTGCTGCTCACGGCTTCATGTTTAGAGAACAACAACAACAACAACAACCAGTAAAAGGTTATTTAAATATTTAAATGAGACCTTTTCAAACATTTAAACGTAGAAATTCCCAGTTATAAAAGAGCCGATTCCGTTCAGTGCAAAAGAAAGATTATACACATTATTATTATTATACGTAGTGATGGAAATGTGCATTTACCCACCGCAGCGTATTATACATTCATCATGTTTAAAACAAAGAGGAAACGTAAACACGGGATCGATGACTCACCGATGAATATAAAGTCGAATCATTAGATGATACACGAGAAAAAGTCATCGCTTAAGATTTTGATCGTTGATTAATCACTTTGGTCAATTGTCCAATAACACCAGGTGCTTTATGTGGAAATAAAGGTTCTATGAGCAGCTTCTCCAGTCAAAGTGGAGAGAAACTATTTCAGAACCTGAAAGAATCTATGATGTCTGCAGAATATTTTCACCTTTTCCCTTCTGACCGGAACGTGAAGACGTCGACTTTGTGCTCTGAAGACACCAGACTCCATGAATAAAAACCCTCCTTTTACTCTGCCAGGTTGCGTTTGGGCTTCTGCCTCCATCAGTGTGTTAGTTTGTGTTGTTGTGTGACTTTGTTGGTTTAAATGTTTAGTTGTGACTCACCAAAGTCACACAACAACACAAACTAACACACTGATGGAGGAGCAGGAGATCAGAAGATCCTGCTGGGTAAATAAAATGACTGTTTCTATCAATGGAGTCTGGTGTGTTCAAGGAGAACAAGGAGAACGGCTTCAGCTCCTCGGCAGGAAGCTTCAGAGGTGAAAATATTCTAAATAAAGATTCTTTTAGCTTCTTGGACACACTGAGAACCTCTTTGCTCAGGTTCTTGTTCTGTAAACATGTAGAACACTGACACTCTGGAGAAGACGCTCATACAAAACACTAGAAACATCCAAACTTTCTTATTTACTTTGACCGCTAATTGGATAAAGAAACAGTAACGTGGGGCGACATTTTCTCTAGTTTTGCCGCTTAGACACAAGGCGATCGATGGAATGATTGCGCTCTTCTCAAAGAGGATCATTTTTAACCTTCTTGACCAAAATCCTCGGTGAACTTCTTCAGCTTGTCCAGGTCCTGCTCGTTCACGGTGGGCTTGGTGCTGGTGAGCGACCTCAGCATGTCGGGCTGCGAGAGGAAGAAGATTCACAGCTCGTCACAACGCGGCCCATCAAACTACGCCGGGCGACCCGCAGCCCCTTCCCCTACCATGGACACCACCGGCTCCAGCAGCTTCTCCCCGGGGACGTCCATCCACGTCATCGCCACGGCGGCGGGGTCCCCCGGTGAACACGGGGTCAGCAGGTCTTCCACCACCACGTCGGGTTTGTTCCACGACGACCCGCGGACCTCGAAAGGAGAAAAAGAAACACCGGATGCTGATTGGCTCAACCCTGAAAAGGCTCCAGTGATGAAAATAACCCTCGTTGACCAGAGGAGTCGCCTCCTGGTGGCCACCTGAGGGGCTGCAGCACTCCGACCCACAACGCGGTGTCAGACGTCCTCACGTTCATTACTCTGTAGAAGTGGAGAATTCTAAAAAGACTTCCTGTCGTAATGATGGAAACACTCAACTGCCAGCGGTCGGTCATCAAAACATCGGCCAAATGACCCGTTTCAGGCTTCATGAGCAAATACAGATTCCCTTTGTGTTCATTTCTAAAGCCGCACTGAGACACACGTCACTTTATTTAAGACCTTTATTTGCCAGATAAACCGTGAAGATCAGCATGTCGCTAAATACCGACTGAGATCAGCTTGCGTTGTTCTGAGAAAGGACCCGACTACTCTGATTTCTGAGAACACCAATAGGGCGTCTGAATAGTAAATGTTTAGTAACCACGTTCACACTCGCTCCATCTGGACGGAGCAGTTTGTCTGGTTTCTTTGTGTGTGTGTTTGAAGACGACAAGCCGGAGATATCGAGGCTATTTTTAAAATGGAAGTAGAAATTACAGATGTAGAAGTAAAAACTTGTCTGAAAAGATAAATACTCCAGTAAAGTATAAATACCCACAAACAGAAACAAAGTATGTGTACTTTGTTACTGATGCTCTCTACGCTGCAGTGGGAAGGCAGGTTGTGCTATTCTAAGGGGGCAGGAGGAGTCCTGCTCCGGAGCGGCTCGTTCGTGTTCGCCGTTACCTTTTTGAAGTGGGTGGAGCTCTGGACCAAGCGGACCGGCTGCATGAGCGCGTCCCTCACGATGACGCTGATGTCGGCGCCGGAGTAGCCCTCCGTCTTCTGGCCCAGCGTCACGAAGTCCGCCTCCACCAGGCTGTTGGGGGTGGAGCCCAGATGCAGTTTGAACATGAAGGAGCGGGCGTGCGCCTCGGGCAGCGGGATGTAGATCCGCTTCTCAAACCTGAGGCGGAAATAATCAGACGCTTGAATCTTAAATCTTCCCTTTAGATCATCAGTGCTGCAAAGTTTATTCATTCTAATAAGAGCTTTTTCCACCTAATCAATACGATCTGATCAGCTGGTTAAAAGACTTCATTCTAAATCAAATGGAAGCACAGGATCACCAACCAATCAGATTTAGTTCCAAATAGTCGGTAGTAACTTAAGAGGGATGGAGATCACTTATGAGACCAAAGAGGTAAATTCCCCACATTTCCGATGCAGGTAATTGATAATAATCAACGATATCAATGAAGTAATGGAAGCAACCTTCTCCTGATCGCAGAGTCCAAAGTCCACGGAATGTTAGTGGCTCCGAGCACCAGGATTCCCTCGTTGTTGTTTCCGACGCCTGATGGCAGAAGGACACGTTTACGCTCACACGTCACTAACAGAAGGGACGCCGCTCCGCCCCTCGCCCCGCCCCCTGCCCCGCCCCCCCGCTCACCTTGCATCTGGACCAGGAACTCGGTCTTGATCCTCCGCGCCGCCTCGCTCTCGTTCTCGCTCCTGGAGCCGCAGAGCGAGTCGATCTCGTCGATGAAGATGATGGACGGCCGGTGCTCTCGGGCCAAAGCGAACAAGCTCTTCACCAACCTGGAGGGAGACGGAGGGTCCAAGTACAATGTACACAACAAGTACACAAATAGACAATATGTACACAAAATACAGACAATAGTTCAGGAGGATTGAAATAGTGCAACAAAAAATACTTCATTAATTATTATTTTTGTATTTACTAAATAAAATCAAGCTGTATAGCGTCTAAAAAGGAGTCGCCCTGTGAAAGGAGCCCCCCCCCCTCACTTTTCACTCTCGCCCAGCCACTTGGACACGAGGTCGGAGGAGGAGATGGAGAAGAAGGTGGAGTTGTTGGCCTCGGTGGCCACTGCCTTGGCCAGGTAGGACTTCCCTGTCCCCGGAGGACCGAACAGGAGGATCCCCCTCCAGGGAGTCCTCTTCCCTGCACAAACACAGGCTTTAGCATGGAGGCCTCCCCGTGGCCCCGGGGGGCGCCGAGCTGTGGGGGTCCGTACCTTGGAACAGGTGAGGGAATTTGATGGGCAGGATCACGGCTTCTTTTAAGGCTTCTTTGGCGCCTTCTAGTCCGGCGACATCGTCCCACTTGATGTTTGGCTTCTCCATGACGATGGCTCCTGTAAGGGAGGCGGGGTTTGATGAAGCATCGCGTTTAACATCCAGCGACGCGACCTGTCGGTGGCGAGTCCATGCAGAAAAGTCTCAAAATGGGACTAGCTAACGGCTAACGTAGCTATCCAAGTTACGCTGTGATGCATTTTTTTTTATTTTAGGCCTTAAAAACGTCCGTCCGGCGACGGAAACGAGCCTCTCTGGCTCACTTACAGTGCACCTGGTGATTAGTGTGCAGCGCCGCTGCTAAATGAAGGAATAGATGCGTTCAGGTTCTGCTGGACAAAGGTCAACTGTGACGCTGTGATGTGTTTAAATGAGATCCTGTTGGAGTGAATGAGACTAACAGATCGATAACAGACACATATGTGGCAATAAACAGTCGGTTCAGTTCTTGTTTTAATGTGCGTCTTCACCTGAGAGCTGATTCTCAAACTTCTTTTTCTCTCCGTCGTCCCCACTTTCCTCCCTGAAATGGGAGCACAGCACATATCGGGTTGAGCGACATCATTTTAAGGATCACGTAGTCACATTAATCTCTCGAATCTTCATCCATTCGTCTCTCAGCTCGAAGTGGAGAACGCGGAGGTGCAGGATTGAGAGATCTGTGTCACAGCGGTGATGACGCGACTGTGTGGGTTTGAAGACGGGGACGTCCTCCGCTCGCTCACCCTTTGTCGCCGGACTCCTTGACGGGTTTGGCCGGAGGAGCCTTCTCCTTCTTGCTCAGATACTCCTTCAGCTGCTCGGCTCGGTCCAGGTAGTCGACGCACTTCGCTCTGATGCTCTGCGCCGCTCGATCGCCTTTGGTTTCATCTGCAGGAGACAAGCACAAGGCGGCCTGGACCGTAAAGTGGACGCCGTGTGGAGGGAGGAACCTCAGAGGACGCGGCGCTCGGGCTCCTCACACTTAACCACGTGGAGGAAGTACTGGACGGCCATCTGGTAACATCGCAGGGCCTCCTCGTAGTTTTTGGCTTTGTCTTCCTCAGCGGCCTTGCTGGCGAGATCGATGGCTTTCTGAGGAGAGACGGCGTGAAGGAGAAGACTTCAGGAGACACACGTGATGTACAGTCTGTCATCAGTAACCAAGAAATATTCAACGCAGGTTTTGCATCCTATTTAGTAGAAATGTTAAAAAGAAAAAAAACGTACTACATGATTTATTAACTAATAATAATACAACTTAGTAAGAATATTACAAGTACAAATGATTTATTCCTTTAAAATCCCAAAATGGGAAAGTACAAAAGTATTATCAGCAACATGTAATTACAGTATAAAAATATGACATATTATAGTACTTTAGTCTGCACTGATCATCAAAGTATCTGATGATTTTAAGGGACTTTATATCCGTATATGAGGAAATTTATATCAGTCAGATAAAATAAAGATTTTGCTGCACAGGTTTAAAATGAACTTTTAACTAATATTTCCCCTTCTTTTAATTGAGCAAAGTGTGGTTTGAACAGTTTGAAAGTACTTAGCTAATTATATTGTCTTCCCTTTAAAGGTCTTTTAGGTTAAAGCGAAGAAACATCTTCATAGATGTTTAACATCTTTAAAGGGTTCTTTCCCGACCTGGCAACCCAAATGTCATCGCTCGTTGTAGCTCATCCGTACAACAAGAAATCACGATACAGACATTAAATATTACTTCTTTTACTACTAACTTTGTGTTTGAAAACGCGGTCGAGATGAAAACCCTTGAACGTCTCTTGTTGTCAACAGGTAACTAGCTTAGCTTAGCTTAGCTTAGCTCACCTGAGAAAGTTTGCGACTCACCTGTAAATTACCACCAGCCATTTGGCTTCCGATACGTCGGTCAAACTTGATCCTGTCGTCGTCGGTGAGACTGTAAACACCTTGTTGTTGTTGTTGTTGTTTTGTTGTTATCCGCTACCAACGTTCCACTGTTAGAAACAACTTTAAACTAAAGTCTCGTCTTTCTTCTTCCGCATCAACAGAACAGTCAGCTGTTACTTCCGCGGTGTCACGTGACGTGTTATTGTCCCCTTCAGCTGTGACGTCAGAAAACACTGAAGACGAAGATGTAACTACACGTTATTATTGTTTTTATTTACAGTGAGGATTATTCACCACAGAATCAGAATCAGAAGCCATTTATTATCACGTATGTTACAAATAGAGGAATTTGACTTTATAATTATATATAATATAATAAAATAAGATCAAATTAGATACAAATACACAAGCAAAAAGTAAAACAATATACACAGATAAGATGAGTACATTGAAACATGTATGTATGTCTAAGCTTCTGGGATGGAGTATTTGGGTCAATGTGGGAATTATAGAAATGAAAAACTGTCATGAGAAATGTCTTAATATGAATAATTACTCATTCAAGACAAATGGACAGAAGAGACAAAGGGACGGAAGAAGAGGTCACAATCAAAAAGATGAAGATTAGAGAGGACGCAGGCAGCTGAGAAAGAGGAACCTTAAACTTTGAATCTCTCCACAAAGAGGCGAGGACGTTACCTCCCTCGACTGGTTGACCTTTGCCCCAGACGACAGCAGCTGACGGATCACAGTCACGTGACCCCCCTGAGCGGCGAGGAACAGAGGCGTGGCGCCGTCCTGAAACGCCGAGACTCATCTGGCACACTTTTCCATTTATGTTGTCAGAAATGGTGAGAAAAGCTTCCACCTAATCAAAGAATGTGTCGATGACTCGTCACTGCTGTCTCATGAACACGTATGTTGTTGGTTTCACCTCCAACCAACAGAATCTGACTGAGCAGCAAAAACCTGAGAGGCCGGATTCCACCGACATTGTGACGACACTAACCGCCGCGTTCCAGAAAGAGGCTGAAGGTGTGGCTCACATTCGTTCCCATCATTTCAACTCTTTGAGCTTGTTTTTATCTACTCGTGCTGAAAGAGTTGAGATCATTATTCTCATTGATGATGATGATGCATTAATGAAGGTTCCTGCCAGCAGACACATTTGAAGAAATATAATCTGATTGAATACTGATGAGGCACTTAAAATGAGCCGTTACAATTTACCAACACTTATACATTTAACCTGTCTGAGAAACTTACAGGGGGCGATGTCAGTTTTTGCCATGATTATTTGATTCATTTAGCTTTATTTTGTATCGCACAATATCGCAAATTTGCCTCAGAGGTTTTTACAGTTTGTACACATGTGACATCCTCTGTCCAGAAACCCACATCGACACAGGAAAAAAACCAAAAAACAATGAAAAAGTATTTGATGGGGAGAATAAAGGGAAGAAACCTTTAGACTGTGATGGACGCACCAAATGAACAACGTAAAATATGTATAATACATTAAATTCATCCAACAGAAATGATTCGAGTACAGGTTATCTCCTCATAGGTGCTCATCATCCTCTCAAAGATGAGAAGTCCACATAGTCCCTTAAGCCGTGATAATGGAGAATGGATCAGAGTTCAATTCAATTCATTTTATTTTGTAGAGCCCATAATCGCAAATTACAGATTTGCCTCAGAGGGCTTTACAGTCTGTACACATACGACATCCTCTGCCCCGAAACCCTCACATAGGCACAGGAAAAACTCCTCAAACAATAAAAAAACCCTTCCAAGAGGGAAAAAAGGGAAGAAACCTTAGTGAGAACGTCAGAGGAGGATCCGTCTCCTGATGGACAGACTACAATGATGTCATGTGTACAGAATGAACAATGTATAATACATGAGACTGACAGAATGATTCAGAAATGATTCAAGTAACTGTGACGTAGTAACCACCAGGGACCACCACCATCACATAGAACCACCATCACAGAACCACCATCACATAGAACCACCATCACACATAGAACCACCATCACATAGAACCACCATCACATAGAACCACCATCAGATAGAACCACCATCACATAGAACCACCATCAGATAGAACCACCATCACATAGAACCACCATCACATAGAACCACCATCACATAGAACCACCATCACATAGAACCACCATCACATAGAACCACCATCACATAGAACCACCATCACATGGAACCACCATCACACAGAACCACCATCACACAGAACCACCATCACACAGAACCACCATCACATAGAACCACCATCACATAGAACCACCATCCCATAGAACCACCATCACATAGAACCACCATCACATAGAACCACCATCACATAGGACCACCATCAGATAGAACCACCATCAGATAGAACCACCATCAGATAGAACCACCATCCACAGAAGCCTGTGGGGAGGGAGAGCACAGAGACTTTAGTAGAGGGTAATGTTGGTTTACGAGTACAGTAATATGATTAATATCTAAAATAATAATAATGATGATGATGATGCAGCAGCAGGCGTCAGCATGGCCACGGCAGGTGTCAGGACCAGGGTCCCGAAGGAACCACGATCTACGGAGACCTGCTAGGGAAAAAGCACAAAAACTCCCGGAAAGAAGCTGAATTAGTCATGTGCATTAATAAAACGTGAATTATGTGTCCTAAGAACAAGAGCGTGAGAGAGGAGCTAACGGTGCTGTCCTAAGAAGCCCTAACTATAGGCAGAATCTAAGGGGAAAGCAGTTTTAACTAAAAGGGCTGGTCCGAATCTGCTAACCTGAGCCAACCTGGTTCCACAAAAGGCAGAATCAAAGAGGAGCCGTTTTAAAACCATAGGAACAACAAGTAACCAGCATCTATGGAGCGCAGCTGCCTTGTAGCACAATACGGTGTTACAAGCTCTTAAGATACGACGGTGCCTCACCAGCAAGTGCCTTGTAGGTGAGGAGAAGTACCTTAAAATCTATTCTTGATTTAACAGGGAGCCAGTGCAGAGAAGTTAATACAGGAGTAGAATGATCCCTTTTCTTAGTTCTTGTTAATACACGTGCTGCAGCATTCTGAATCAGCTGGAGAGGCTTAAGAGATTTACAAGAGCAGCCTGATAACAAAGAATTACAGTAGTCCAGTCTGGAAGTGACAAACGCATGAACTCATTTTCTGCATCACTTTGAGACAGGAAGTTCCTGATTTTTGATATGTTACGTAGATGAAAATAGGCAGTCCTTGAAGTCTTCTTTATATGCGAGTTGAAGGTCATATCCTGGTCGAAGAGAACTCCCAGATTCCTGACGGTGCTGCTGGGTACCAGAGCAATTCCATCCATAAAAACTGTATCACGTGACAGCTGGCTTCGAAGGCGCTCTGGGCCTATCAGGATAACGTTTTTTCTGAGTTTAGAATCAGGAAGTTGCCGGTCATCAAGTTTTGATGTCTCCAAGACATTCTTGAAGTCTAACTAGCTGGTCCGTCTCTTCTGGCTTGATCGACAGATACAGTTGAGTATCGTCTGCATAACAATGGATGTTTATGCGGTGTTTCCTGATAAGATCGCCCAAAGGAAGCATATAGAGGGTAAATAAAATCGGTCCAAGTATAGAACCTTGTGGGAACCAACATTGGTGGTCTTTGAGGATTCACCGTTTACAAGCACAAACTGGGATCGATCCGATAAGTAGGATTTAAACCAGCTGAGTGCAGTTCCTTTGATACCAATTAAATGTTCTAGTCTCTGCATCAGGATACAATGGTCTATGGTATCAAATGCAGCACTGAGGTTCAGCAAGACAAGAAAAGAGTCCTTGGTCCGATGCAAGTAGAAGATCATTCGTAATTTTCACCAGTGCTTTTTCTGTGCTGTGATGCGCTCGAAATCCTGACTGGAAATCCTGGAACAAAGCATTGTTTTGTAGAAAGTCACATAATTGATTTGCGACAGATTTCTCAAGGATCTTAGAGAGGAAGGGAAGATTAGAGATAGGTCTGTAGTTAGCCAACACCTCTGGAGCAAGAGTAGGTTTCTTAAGAAGAGGTTTAATTACAGCTACCTTGAAGGACTGTGGTACATGTCCTGTCAACAAAGACAGATTCATAATATCTAATAATGATGTGCGAACTAAAGGAAAAACTTCCTTAAGCAGCTTGGTCGGAATCGGATCCAAGAGACAATTGCGTTACGGAGAGCCTCTTATATGTTTTAAGGCTGTCTTGCCAAACGAGCCTAGATCCTTCTGATTTGGTGGGACGCCATAATCGTTCAAGTTTCCGCACAGTTTGCTTTAGGTTCCGTGTTTGAGGGTTATACCACGGAGCAGAATTCCTTCTTGTTGCTATTCTTCTTTCCAGAGGAGCAATAGCATCCAGCGGCACTCTCAAACAGCCTGTAGCAGTATCGACAAAATGATCGATCTGGGACGGACTGAGGTTCTCACAGGAGTCTTCTTGTATCTGAGGCAGGGCACTGAACTTAGAGCAGAAGGAATGGCTTCTTTAAATGAGGCTACAGCGGTATCCGATAAGCGTCGACTGTAGAAACGTTTGGCAGGAGGAGGTGGTTCTGATAGTAGAAATTCAAAGGTTATCAGACAATGGTCCGACAGGAGACGGTTCTGTGGAAAGATTGTTAAATGTTCAATCCCAATCCCATACACAAGAACCAAGTCGAGAGTGTGGTTAAAACAGTGAGTTGGTTTATTTACACACTGACAGAAACCAATAGAATCTAACAATGAAAGGAATGCAGTACTAAGGCTGTCGTTGTCAACATCCACATGAATGTTAAAGTCACCCACAATAATTACCTTGTCCGTTTTAAGGACCAAAGAAAGAAGAAGAAAGAAGTTCAGCTCCGTCCAAAGTGGGATGGATGCCGTCCCTCCTAATCAGACCAGGCTCTCCCCAAACGTCTTCCAGTGATCAACAAAGCCCACATTATTTACTGGGCACCACCTCGACAACCAGCGGCGGAATGACGACATGCGGCTGTACATGACGTTTGGGAGGGGGCCAGAGAAAACTACGGTGTCCGACATTGTTTTAGCGAATGTACACACCGATTCCACATTAACTTTAGTGACCTCCGAGCAACGTAATCGGGAGTCATTACCGCCGACATGTATTACAATCCTAATGTATTTACCTTTATCCTTAGCCAGCAGTTTAAGATAAGACTCAACTGATAGAACGTCTCCTTGAACATTGCGACACATAAAGATTAAGATTAAACTCTGATTAGGACCCAACACCTAAATGATGATCTACTGATCCACAGAGCAACGAGCTCACAACATTAAAACACACCTCGCTGAGCTCCTTCAGACCACAAGTCCCAGAGAGCTGTGGACCCCCCAGAGTCCAGACCAACTCAGGTACCCCTCACCTGCTGCACCTGCATCTACACCCAACATGAACCTACATCAGCTGTGTGACAGAGAGGAAGGTTCTCCTCCAGGAGGAGACTCTCCCTCCTCCAGAGAACACAGAGACACTGAGTCACCAGACCTGGACCCATCCAAGAAGCTGAACCCAGGATAAAGAGGTTCAGTGAATGTGGTGCTGAAGGTGTGGAGGTGGATCAGTGTGTCAGAGGAGACTCTGTAGAAGGACAGAGAGCCAGCAGGACAGTCCACATACACTGCTACTCTACCAGAGGAGGAGGAGGAGGAGGGGATGTGTGTTACTGTCTTATTGTGACGGACATAGTAACCTTCATCAGAGCAGATCAGACTCCAGGACTGATCATTGTATCCAAACCAACAGTTTCTACTGTCTCCTTTCCTCCTGATTCCTCTGTAACTCACCGATACATTAACGTCTCCTCTCCACTCGACCTCCCAGTAACAGCGACCAGTCAGACCAGTTCTACACAGCAGCTGAGGCCAGATGTCAAATCTGTCTGGATGATCAGGATATGACTGAAACTCCTCATCCTCCTCATCCTTCACATATGTGACCGTCCTGTTGTTGTCAGACAGTTTGAGTCTTCTGTTTACTGTGTTTGTGTCGATTGTGAGTTCACAGGAATCTGATGAGAACAAGACACAATACAGCTGCAGTTATTAATCATGTGTTCATCTACTGACACTTTGATGATGACATCACAGAGGTGAATGAGTGATGTCACAGTGTGAAGATGGTTGAATCTTCATGAATCAAAGCACACTTACACTTCCTCAGACCTGGTCTCAGCCATCGGACTCCATCAGGCTCCACCCTGAAAGGAGGAGGGGGGTCAGAGCAGCATGGAGACATGGACATTACATCACACACAGCTTTGTCCTTCATGTCCACATGGACCACCTCTTCTTCTACTGCAGTGGAGCTTCTTCTGATTGGCCGATCCTTATTCATCATCTATTATTATCAGTATCACACTGACCATCATCTTCCATTTCATACGGTTTCCTTCAGCAGTCAGTCAGTAAATAAATAAATGTTTAAACCTCATCAAGTGGTTTCTTTGTTCACTTGAGTGACAACAAGCTGTAAACACAACATGTGACATCTTCTAAAGTAGTTCTGTTTAACATGAGATCAACCAGCTGCTTCCACGTCCAGCAGGTTCACATCAACATGACGATTCATCAGGAGTCTTTGTGTCGCCTGATGGATGGAAGTCCACTATTCTCTCTCTTTTATATCTGATGGAAGTCCACTATTCTCTCTCTTTTATATCTGTGTCTCGAGCTGCTAAATGCTCCTCTATGTTCCCCAGCTGGTCTCTGACTCGGTGTGAGTGCTGGTTGGTGCTCAGCAGGTAGTGAACTTCATCACAGCTTGTTGGATGAAAACTCATGTGGGACACAAACAGTTTGAGGAGTCTCTGGTGGTTTGAGGTCAGCTTGGTGTGTCAGGGTCTTATTAACCAGGCTGACAGTGGGACAGAGAAAAGGTTTCCAGCTCCTCTACAGACTGATGGTCTGTGGCTGCAGCCTCTTCATACCTGAGAGTCTCCAGTCTCCAGTGTTGATCCTCCCGTCCAGCAGACAGCAGCTTCACTCCCGAGTCTCCTGGATGATTGTAGCTCAGGTCCAGCGCTCTCAGGTGGGAGGGGTTGGAGCTCAGAGCCGAGGCCAGAGAAGAACAGCCTTCCTCTGTGATCAGACAGCCTGACAGCCTGCAGACACACAACACAACACACATGTCACATGATCTGAGGGAGCCGTGAGGACTAGAAGGTCACTGCAGGACTGAGATACTGTCGGCTACTGAGGGGTCACATTAACATGGTTACTGACTGGTTTCAAGTTCACAACCAAACACCCACTAATGTACATCAACAATTTAAAACATTACCGATAACTCTATGATTAGTCTCCAATATTCATATTTGTAACATTATATAAAATAACCTCTACAACATGTTTAACATTTATTATGTATGATATATTTGGATAATACATATTTTATATAAATCATGCACGCAGAATAATCTTGTGAAAGTAAGAAATGTGCCACTGATGTAAATAAAGACACCAAGTGGACATGAATTGAATCCTGACCTGAGAGTCTCCAGGTGACAGTGTGGACTCTCCAGTCCAGCAGACAGCAGCTTCACTCCTGAATCCTGCAGGTCGTTGTAACTCAGATCCAGCTCCCTCAGACTAGAGGACTGAGAGCTGAGGACTGAGGACAGAGCTTCACAGCTTCTCTCTGAGAGGTTACAGTCACTCAGTCTGAAGAGACAACAACAAACAAGAGGAAAGATAAAAGATAAAATGAAATCTTTTTCGATGATGAGTTTGGACTAAGATCCAATCAGTAAGAACAAAGAAAAATATGTTCAGTGAAAATGTTTACAAGGGCTTTCGTTCTACTTTAAACAAGAGGAAAAAGTCAGTTAATTTGATCTACTGTTTACAGGAAGCACTCTAGTATATTTAGTAATAGATCCAATGCCTTTTATTAGTTAAATCTAAAGTGAGGCTTCTCTATCCTTTATCTGACTTGTTTTAAAGAAAAATAAGACAGAGAACTAAGTGACTGTAAATGAGAAATTAAACAACAAAGAACTCACAGATCTTCTTGTGGTGACAGTAAGATGAAGACCAGAGCTGACCACTGAGCGGGAGACAGTTTCTCTGAGGAGAGACGTCCTGATTTAAGGGACCGTTGGATCTCCTTCACTAGAGAAGCATCATTCAGTTCACTCAGACAGTGGAACAGATTGATGCTTTTCTCTTGAGACACATTCTTACTGATCTTCTTCTTGATGTACTGGACTGTTCTCTGATTGGTCTGTGAGCAACTTCCTGTCTGTGTCAGCAGACCTTGTAGGAGACTCTGATTGGTCTCCAGGGAAAGACCCAGGAGGAAGCGGAGGAACAAGTCCAGGTGTCCATTAGGACTCTGTAAGGCCTCGTCCACAGCACTCTGGTAGAGACGCTTTGGTTCAGGATTGACTTTAAAGCGTTTAGACACCAGGGAGGTTGTTTGTTCTTCTGACAGCAGATTGACACCAGAGCTGAAGAAGGTCAGATGGACATGAAGAGCAGCCAGAAACTCCTGAACACTCAGATGGACGAAGCAGAACACCTTGTCCTGGTACAGTCCTCTCTCCTCTCTGAAGATCTGAGTGAACACTCCTGAGTACACTGAGGCTGCTCTGATATCGATGCCACACTCTGTCAGGTCGGATTCATAGAAGATCAGGTTGCCTTTCTGCAGCTGATCAAAGGCCAGTTTTCCCAGAGACTCGATCATCTTCCTGCTCTCTGACTCCAGTGTGGATCCGTCTCAGCTCCTCCATCGTACTTGACCTTCTTCACTTTGGACTGAACCACCAGGAAGTGGATGTACATCTCAGTCAGGGTCTTGGGCAGCTCTCCTCCCTCTCTGGTCTTCAACACCTCCTCCAGAACTGTAGCAGTGATCCAGCAGAAGACTGGGATGTGGCACATGATGTGGAGGCTTCGTGAGGTCTTGATGTGAGAGATGATCCTGCTGGCCTGCTCCTCATCTCTGAACCTCTTCCTGAAGTACTCCTCCTTCTGGGGGTCAGTGAACCCTCTGACCTCTGTCACCATGCCAACACACTCAGGAGGGATCTGATTGGCTGCTGCAGGTCGTGTGGTGATCCAGAGGCGAGCAGAGGGAAGCAGCTTCCCCCTGATGAGGTTTGTGAGGAGCACATCCACTGAGGCCGACTCTGTGACATCAGTCAGGATCTCATTGTTGTGGAAGTCCAGAGGAAGTCGACACTCATCCAGACCGTCAAAGATGAACACAACCTGGAACTCTTCAAACCTGCAGATTCCTGCTGCTCTGGTTTCACTGAAGAAGTGATGAACAAGTCCCACCAAGCTGAACTTCTTCTCTCTCAGCACATTCAGCTCTCTGAAGGTGAATGGAAATGTGAACTGTATGTCCTGGTGGTCTTTGTCTTCAGCCCAGTCCAGAGTGAACTTCTGTGTTAAGACTGTTTTCCCAATGCCAGCCACTCCCTTAGTCATCACTGTTCTGATTGGTTCCTCTCCTCCAGCTGAGGCTTTGAGGAGGTCTTCTTGTCTGATGGTTGTTTCTGGTCTGGCTGGTCTTCTGGATGCTGTTTCAATCTGTCTGACCTCATGTTCTTCATTGACCTCTGCAGTCCCTCCCTCTGTGATGTAGAGCTCTGTGTAGATCTCATTCAGAAGGGTTGGGTTTCCTGCTTTAGCGATCCCCTCAAACACACACTGGAACTTCTTCTTCAGGTTGGATTTGAGTTCACGCTGACAAACTGCAGCAAGAAGTCCTGAATGAAGACAACAAAGAAGATCAATGAGTCACAGAATAGATTTCAACATGTCCTTTCCTCAGAGAATGACTATGAATATATTCTGTCCATCTCTGGAGACATTAGTGAAGGTCTCATTTATCAGCATGGTAAGTCTGTAGAGAAATCCTCTTACTGCTCTGCAGACGCTCAGCCAGCTCCTCCTGCTTCATTCTCCTCAGGAAGTGCACTGAGATCTTCACAAATGCCTCTCTGCTCCTCCTCTGCTCTTCATCCAGCACCTCCTCATCCTCTTTCTCTAAGCATTCTGGGTAATCTGAACTCACAACCTTCTGGATCTTCTTCAGCTCGTTCTTCACAAAAGTGAGGATGTTCTCCTCCAGCAGCTGGAACAGAACATTCTATGAATGACACCAACTAGAACATGGAAGCCACCATCAGGTCCATGTTGGACAGACGGACAATCCACTGGTCTACAAAGTGCAGCATGGAGATGATGGTGAACTGAGAGATGTTAAAGTAGTTGTTCATGTACACACCATGAAGATGGAGTCCAGGTGTGTTTGATGCTGCTGGGCAGACGGACCTGTGGGAACCTCTGAGCTCTCCTGGTCCTCTCTGTGGAGGAACATGAACCATCAGCTCACATGGTGTTTGGACCATCAACACCAATACAACATTAGTTAAAGATATTGGCTTCTGTCATGATTGATCATGATGAAAACCAGATGCTGAAGACTGTCGATGATGACGGACAGTTTATTAGTTGAGTGACAGTTAGTCATCAGTTTCATCTGGTTTTAGTTCTTACTGTGCGTTATAAAAACAACGTCTTTATTTCTGTAATTCATAACCGAGGATCAGAACAGTTCTTCATCTGTTAAGAACTTACTCTGGGTCATAAGAACGACGTCCATCTTTTAAGTCAATCCAAGCATCCATAGAATGATCACTCTTCATGGACACACAGCTGGGTTCAGGATCAGGTCCATATCCAGCTCCAAGTCCAGGTCTCTGATGGGTCCTGGTCACACATGTAGAAGCAGAGTCAGTGAGTCAAAGACGTTGGGACATGGAGAAGAGTGGAGGACAGTTGGAGATGGTCCTCTCACCTCTGAGCTGTGGTCTGGCCGTCATGTTCCCCACACAGAGGAGCTTCAGAGGGACGGACTCCGTCCTCTGGGTCCTCAGCCTGATTCATAGCAGAGTCCACAGCTTCACAACCACCTGCTGGGAGAGCTCACACATCATTATCTTCATCAGGACAAAGACACAGAGCTCATTCACCTCTTTGTGTGTTGTTGTCTTCTGTCTGCTAAAGACTTCTGGAGGAAGCTGAAGGACTGAAGCTGCAGAGACACATGTTATCTCCTTTATTGTGAATTATTTTGAGTATGGTTGTGTAATACTGTGTGTGTGTGTGTGTGTGTGTGTGGACATATCAGCACACTGATAAACCTGAACAGCAATAATGATCAATGATAATCACTTTATCCACAGCTCAGTGTTACTAAAGCTACTGGTTTCGTGTGTGTTTGTGTTCACTTCACAGCAGCAGATTAGAAGTGAGCACTACATCACAGCCACAGGAGGGCTGCCAAAATTGCTCAAAAAGGATGTTCGAATATTCGCTTAAAAAAAACAACACAGATATTCGAATACAGACGCATCAATAACAGGACAAACTATTACAACGAGACATAACTACTCGTATAGGTAATTTATTTAAGTTTAAACCTATTTAACAACATATTACCTGCACAAAAATAAGTACACTAACTAACGGCCACGACCGCAGATCTCTCTCTCTCTCTCTCCCAAATATGTCAGGCTTCATTCAGTGATTGAAACTGAAAGTTTTACCGTACCGACATTGAACGCTCCGAGCGAGCTGAGCTGTAAACACGGAACGTTTCATTGGCTGGAAACGGCAAATGATCAAAGCGGTGCATGAAGCTGTTGTAGCCATCTGGTCTATTTTATTCATGCAGTATACAGTCAGTAGTCAGACACCCGCTAAGCAGAGTCGCGCCGCCAGTTTTTTAATTAAAAAACAAAGTGTTTACATACAAATATATATTTGAATATAGAATATTCATTGACAGCCCTAAGCCACATTTATTTAAGGAAATGTATGAAAGATCAGAACGAGTCGGATCAGAACCCTGTGGAGCAAAACATCAGAACGTCCAACAGGCGGAGCACCACAGGGAGGTATTTCATTATTAAGCTGAATTCCACTAGTGTGAAGGAAACCTTCTGGTGTAGGCTGGTCTCCAACAGCTGGTCGCACCACCACAGACGTTCTTTTCTGACGGTTATTTAGTGATGTCATTTCCGTTTTAGGGTACATCCTTATTTCTCGTTTAAACGTTAAAAAGGAACACTCAGAACCTCCTGATTCTTTTTACCGTTTACACAATAAAACGAAAATACCATTGATTTTTCGTTTTAAACCAAAAAGGAGAAAACGGAAATGAGCAGCCATTGTCAAAATCAAATTATGAGAAAAAAAGACAGAAGTACGTAACTTTCACAGTAAGTTTGTATGCGAACAATTTGTCTGTGATGCAAGTATGTACCAGAGTAACATTAGAAGAAAAGTTATGAAAAAATAAATGAACATAAATGATCCGTAGTGTGTTAGCAGCAGTAACTCGCAGATTCATTTTTATTCATTGTGTACACGTAATTAATGCAATATAGTTAATGTTATAGTTATTTATATAGTCAATAATATAGTTAATGTTATAGTTATTTATATAGTCAATAATATAGTTAATGTTATAGTTATTTATATAGTCAATAATATAGTTAATGTTATAGTTATTTATATAGTCAATAATATAGTTAATCGTATAGTTATTTATATAGTCAATAATATAGTTAATCGTATAGTTATTTATATAGTCAATGATATAGTTAATTTTATAGTTAATAATATATTTAAAGAGGTCTGTGGTCACAGACTCGTTGCTGTTGGCTCTGATATTTATTTACACGTATTGAGCAGTGACGTGTGGTGACGTCAGTAAGAGGCGTGGCTCTGAGTTATGAAAGGCAGATAAATGCAGTAAAGGTTTCGTACGCCCACGTCGATATCAAGACGTACACCACATCAGAATGAAACCACCGTTATCCTGAATTATAACACTCGTGGCAGGACTTTGTCATCAATAATGATAGTTATAGGACATTGTAACATTATCTAACATTATAATATTAACATTATAACATTATATATATATATATATATAACATTATTATTATTGCACAATTGTGTGTCAGTCTGCAACAATAAAAGCACACACTGCTCAATGGAAAATGAAGGGAAAAGGCTTGTGGTCGACGTTCATTCAACCACACAATTCTATATTAAACCCAAAATAATTTCTGACTCACCAATCGGTGGATTATTTGTACATGAAATTCATGATTGTTGTCTTTCCTCGTGAAGACATCGATCACAGCGTTGTAAAACTCGTCTTTACGGGTTTAAAGTCTGGCTCTGATTAACAATCTTGGCGTGATAGGAAATGCCAGCAAAGCAGCACCTACTCTGCCAACATAGAATACGTGTATCTAAACTATCGACTTAAT
>BMAF01000008.1:17994257-18040639 GCA_014132575.2 Gasterosteus nipponicus | reverse complement strand
TTTGTTAAGTATCTCGGTCGGTCTGAGGTGCGTCTCATTTAAAGAACAGTGGAAGTACGTAGTTAATTATATTGTCTTCCCTTTAAAGGTATTTTAAGTTAAAGGGAAGAAACACCTAAACTCTAACAATAAATATAAACTTCTTCATAGATGTTTAACATCTTTAAAGGGTTCTTTCCCGTCACCTCGTTGTAATCCGTACAACAAGAAATCATGATACAGACGTTAAATATTACTTATTTTACTACTAACTTTGTGTTTGAAAACGCGGTCGAGATGAAAACCCTTGAACGTCTCTTGTTGTCCGCCTTCTCATGTCAACAGGTAACTAGCTTAGCTTAGCTTAGCTTAGCTCACCTGAGAAAGTTTGCGACTCACCTGTAAATTACCACCAGCCATTTGGCTTCCGATACGTCGGTCAAACTTGATCCTGTCGTCGTCGGTGAGACTGTAAACACCTTGTTGTTGTTGTTGTTGTTGTTGTTGTTGTTATCCGCTACCAACGTTCCACTGTTAAACTAAAGTCTCGTCTTTCTTCTTCCGCATCAACAGAACAGTCAGCTGTTACTTGGTGTCACGTGACGTGTTATTGTCCCCTTCAGCTGTGACGTCAGAAAACACTGAAGACGAAGATGTAACTACACGCACTATATGTATATATACACATAATATATGTATATATAATATTAGCAACATACTACAACATATATATTTTTTTTATTGAAATACTAACCTCTACAAGCCGATACAGATAAATTATGTTCTAAATACTATTGAAATACTATTTCAAATCTATTGTATTATTAAAATACTGCTCTGGACTTCAGAATAAAATCCTGAATCTTCCCATGTTAAATAAAAATGTACGATGCCACTAATGGATCGATTAACAAATGTACACTTTATTACATCTATTAAAAAATAAAAACTGTGCTAAATATCTAGAAGTCTTTTAACCTCCATGTAAGGAAAAATAAAAGCACATATTGTCGATGGTTCCACATTGTGTTGCTCCACATTCAGTCCACGTTTATTCAACATATGACGGCTTCATTTCAATCAAAAGCAAACAGCATATAGATATTGTAGTTGAGGAGATTTGACATTGTGCTGTCGTTATATACCCCCCCCCGGGAAGGACTGTGGTTGGTCATCAACTGCCTCCGTTCAACACTTTTGGACGTAACACCTTCAGGATGCGTTCGCTCCTCGTGAGATCTGCAGGGAGTTCATGATTCTGCAGAGGACAAGAAGACAAACACACACAGGAAATATGTTCACGGGACTGAAGTCACGGGTTCATCTTCCATAAGGCGAGCGCCTCACCTCGTTGGGCGTCATCGGGTCTGCGTTGGCCCCGAGCAGTAGAAGGACGGTTTGGAGGTTTCCCCCCATGACGGCAGCATGAAGAGCCGTGGAGCCGTTCTGGAGACACAGAGACTGATTATTCTGATGGATTATCCATCCTCAAGGGGCCTCACCAAGTCTCCTACCGAGATGTTTATGTGGTTAGAGGAGAAGACCACGCTCTCGTGTTAGCTTAGCTTAGCATAAAGACCCCTGGCCGGGCTCTGCCAAAAAAAACCTCTTAGCAACATGGTTGATCTCATGTCTTTAATCTGCAAAAAACACAACAACAACATACATGGAGAAACGATACGTTGAGGCAGACTGGCTAGCTGTTTCCACCTGTCTCTAGTCTTTATGCTAAGCTAAGCTAACTGTCTGCCAGCATACAGACCGGAGAGGGGTATCGATGTGGTCGCTGAGCTCTCTGCAGGAAAGCGAGGGGTCTATTTCTCCAAATGTCGGCAGCTTCGTCTACCTTGAGGATTCCAACTGAAGGAGAAAACTTGAGAAGCTCCTCGATGACGCTGTTGTGTCCCTTAAAGGCAGCTTTGAATAACGCCGTCGATCCGTCCTTGAAAGACAACAGAGAACGCTCTCAAGGTCCGTCCACTGTACCACGTGGTCCTCCTCATCAGGTAGAACGTACACGAGGACAAATGGCGACACCATCGATCATCAATGTGGACGGAAGCTTTTATGTGCTCTGCTGGTACTAAAAGAACCGCGTACGTGTCGGTCGGCATCCCGATCGGCCCCACGTAGGAGAAGCACCTTCACGGCCTCGTCGTGGCCCATCTGAGCCGCCATCCACAGGGCGGTGGTGCCGTCCTGGACGACAAAAGGACAGAAGAGACAAAGGGACGGAAGAAGAGGTCACGATCAAAAAGATGAAGATTAGAGAGGACGCAGGCAGCAGAGGGGCTGAAAGAGGAACCTTAAACTTTGAATCTCTACAAAGAGGCGAGGACGTTACCTCCCTCGACTGGTTGACCTTTGCCCCAGACGACAGCAGCTGACGGATCACAGTCACGTGACCCCCCTGAGCGGCGAGGAACAGAGGCGTGGCGCCGTCCTGAAACGCCGAGACTCATCTGGCACACTTTTCCATTTATGTTGTCAGAAATGGTGAGAAAAGCTTCCACCTAATCAAAGAATGTGTCGATGACTCGTCACTGCTGTCTCATGAACACGTATGTTGTTGGTTTCACCTCCAACCAACAGAATCTGACTGAGCAGCAAAAACCTGAGAGGCCGGATTCCACCGACATTGTGACGACACTAACCGCCGCGTTCCAGAAAGAGGCTGAAGGTGTGGCTCACATGCAGCTGGTCGTGAACGTTGGCGCCGTTCTTCAGCAGGGTCTCCACCACCTTGGCGTGTCCGTACTGAGAGGCCGCGCTGAGGGCGCCGCCCCCGTCCTGCCACAAGAGAAACACAACCATGTTCGCACGCCACCACGGCCTCGTTGTCAGGCTGAATCCGTCTCACGGGACGTCGGCACGCCCATCGTACCTTCGTCTGGAACTCGGTGGAGGCTCCGAACTCAAAGAGCAGCTTCACGACGTCATCGTGTCCCTGCTGGGAGGCGAAGAACAGGGCGGAGGAGCCCGTCTGGAGGCGGCGGGAAGAGATTTCTATTAGTTTGTACGTATTTTAATAGAGACACAGTCAATCAAACTGCTCATTAGTCTTATTAAGGAATCTGTAAGTTTGCATTAATCATGACAAGGTTTTTCTTAACGGAATATAACGTTTATAAGAAGGAGAAAATAACTCCTGTTTCGTACGATAGAATCTAGGGAAAGAAAAGCATGTCGCATAAAGACAAGAAGCTTGTTCACTTTCATCCTTGAAAAACTGACTCGTGTAAAAACGACATCCTCTGTTCGAGGATCTATTCGTGTGAGCGGCGACTTGCTGGTGACCTCAGACAGAATCACGGCGCCCTGCGGCTGGTGGCCCGTAGAACTCGTTCACCACCGTACCTCTCGCTGGTAGTTGATGTCGGCTCCCTGCATGATCAGCTGTTTGACGCAGTCACAATGGCCGCTGTAGGACGCCACCATCAGCGCCGTGGAGCCGGACTGGAAAGAAACACGGCAACAATCGATCAGCTGAGGGACAAATGGATTTAATGAGAGGCGTGATTAAAAAACAGTTTAGCTCCAGCGGGGTACTTTAGTTTAAGTTGGACAAAGTCTAACACGTAGAACTAGAACAGCAACATTTGGTGTTTTGAGGATTGAAAAGGGAAAATACACAATATGAGGATTCACTTTAAATCGTGTATTTTGGATTCTTTGTTCATCTCAATGTTCATGTCTCAGTCTCTGGTTTAGTGAGGAGCTCCATGTGAAGCAGGTAAAACAGTTTAGTCCCTCCCCTAATGAGCGCTTGAAGCCCCTCCCCCTTTATAAAGATGACAACAAAACAACACGTGACACGCGGGGGGCGGGGTTACGGTAAGCGCGTGCACAGCATCCGGACACGCCGCGCGCGTACACTGTCTCTGCAGTCCGCGTCCACGCGCCCGCTGTTGAGCAGCAGCTGGAGGAGAGGCGCGTTCCCCTTCCGCGCGGCCCAGAACGCGGCGTTGGCCAGAGGCGTTTCCTTCTGGGGGGGTGAAGACACACAACGTCCACCCGCTTCTTTAGAATGAACAACAACAACAACACACACAGCACGCGCATGCACACACGGATTTCTCACGAGGGCTCTCCAGCACGCGCACGAAGAATGAAGGCGCGCGAGGAGCAGAAGAGAAGACGGGTTTTTACCTTGAAAGACATCGTGACGCATTTGTGACGCTGTTTGGGAGCCGAGTCGTGATAACGAGTGAGCTGCGCTCACCCGGCCGCTGGGTGGCGCTGCTGCAGCCGCACAATAAATGCATGAACATGACTCATCGTTGTCTGCAGTTAAACAAAGGCTGCGGAGGCCTTCTGGTCCTCCAGGTGGAGAACAAGTTGTTTCTGGTTTCACAAGTTATTGTGTATTAAAATATGCAAGCGAGGAATTGTCTTGGTAAATATTTGCTGGATTTTAAATATTATTTTCCTGGACATTAGGTTTAAAATAAATTCTTAATTTTGTTGGTTTTCATTGAGGGTGTTATGATATATATATATATATATATATATATATATATATATATATATATATATATATATATATATATATATATATATAAATAAATATCTAATATACATATATATACACATATGCTTTCCTTTTTTTTCTTCTTTTATTAAGTACAGCTGAACTGATTAAAGTATTTCCACGTAAGCATACTCTTATGTTTACTGCAGTAATGATGTGTGTGCGTCCTCCTGATGTCAGGTGTTTGAGCTCATAACCCAGTAATTGAAGGATTTTTGATTTTGCAGCTTTAGCTGTTTCTAAACGATAACAGAGGTTTTACGGAGGACGAGCGTCTCGCTGACTGGTGTCCTCCTCAGGTGTTGATTAAGGGATCCATCAAAGTACAGTGGCGGCATGTGTTTACTGTGGAGCTACATAAGGAAGGTCCTCAGCAGGCTGTTGGAGTCCCTCTCAGAACATGGCAACCAAACACATCCACGCAGGTAAGTGCAGCTTTTTATTCCACAAAGTACCCGAACTGGCTGCTTTTATTTTGAAGAGCTTCATCAAACGTCATGACGCTACAGATGCAGATGTTTCTGACTGTTTCTTGGCTTTTATATTAAAAACACACTTGTTGTGTCGATACCTTCTGCTGAATGAAACTAAATGAAGTGTTTGCACTTAAAGCAACAGCAACATGAGAGTATGAGCCTTTGGATTAATGTATTCTTTTTGTTTTCAGTCATGAAAACAAGGGTCACGTTTTCCGTGTCACCGTTTCAACTGAGGCTTCATATCATGTTCTTCACTGAGAGAAACACTGTTCTTTATTCTAATAGTGCAGAGACATTTTATCACAGAGGTGCTGAAGAGTTTCACGTCAGAACAAGTCAGAACTAACGAAGACGTCATTGAAAGCCGATCGGATCAATTAGTATCTTCTTAGTTGATTTGATGTTAATATCTTTTAACCTTTTATGGACATAATTGCTAAAAAATAATGTATGATTTATTTGGTTGTTGATTTTGTGTCTTATTGTATAAAATGCGGTTCCGACTCGTGAAGGTTGCAAAACTCAAAAGTTAAGGACGAGACGAGATTATAAAGACTTTAAGTGCAAACCCCAAATTCTACATCAATGTTGATTTTGCTGGAAATGACTGAAACAAATTGAGTGATGACTACAACCTGTTTGCCCCCCCCCCTTCTTGTGACGCTCCCGGCCTTCCAGTCCGGCGGGCCGGCCTCCTGCTGCGAGCCGCCCTGCTCCCCCTCCTGCTGCTCGGCCCCCAGCGGGGGGGCTCCGAGTCGGACGAGGCGGCCCCGACCGAGTGGGAGGTCTGGAAGAGCAGCCACGGCGTGAACTACGAGGACGCGGTGAGGCCGGCGCCACGTCCAGACCTCCAGCACGGCGGAGAGTCCTCTGACTCACCACCAGTCTCTCTGTGATCTCCTGCAGGACGACATGCAGAGGAGGTCCATCTGGGAGGAGAACAGGCAGATGATAGAAGACAACAATCAAGGGTTCTTCATGGGGAGGAGGCCCTTCACCATGGCCATGAACAAGTACGGAGACCTGGTGAGTCTTCCTCTTCCTCTACATGCCGAAAGCTCCCAAACTTTAAAGTTCCTTTAAGGAAGGCCGCGGAGAACCAGGACCAGGACTGAGAGGGTCAGACTGTGAGACCCTGCAACAGAACGAGAGGTTTTCTCCAGGGACCCTGGTGGGAGGAGACTCTACCACTTTAGTCCACAGGGGGCGCAGAAGCACCGGTCAATGAAAGTGGAGGTGTCACAGTAGCTTTACGTAAATGTGATGATTTGGTGGCATTAACAAACGGATCATTCGTTCATAGACACGCTTACTGGATGTACCCAGGTGAGGCCTAGAAAGGTTGTGGTTCAGGGTCAAATAAGTGTCTTTACCCAAGTAGGGAAGTTATGTGACTATGTAACTAGAAATACAAAGGTCGATTTGGACATCTTGTTTCACACAAGACGAACGTAAGGTCCTAAGTGAAAGTCTAGTGTCCATCTGCCCCCCCTCCTCCTTGTGTTGCTCCTTGTATTCCATGAGCATTACATGAGCTACACCCAAAGAGTCACGCTGGATGACATGAATGACTGTGAAGTCTTCTTCATGCCCTCTAGACGAGACAAGAGCTCCGGGTCTTGCAAGGCGCCATGATAGACTCCCAGTTCGTGAAGAGGGGGAAGACCGCCTCGAGCCGCAGGCTGCGCTACAACGCTAAGAAGTTGGGCGCTCACGTTGTGGACTACAGGCAGATGGGTTACGTCACCGAGGTGAAAGACCAGGTAGGACGTTTAACGAGTCCTTTTCAGTCCAACGCTGAATCGGGGGACGATCGAAGGTGACGCTCCTTCTAATGGACTCCCCAGGGCTTCTGTGGCTCGTGCTGGGCCTTCAGCACCACGGGAGCCATCGAGGGCCAGATTTACAAGAAGACGGGTCAGCTGGTGTCCCTGAGCGAACAGAACCTGGTGGACTGCTCCCGGTCCTACGGCACCTACGGCTGCAGCGGCGCCTGGATGGCCAACGCCTACGACTATGTGGTCAGCAACGGGCTGCAGTCCGCCAACGCCTACCCGTACACCTCTGTGGTGAGACTCCGCCCCCTTCCTCCTTCCCCAGAGTCCCCGCCCCCCAAACCACCGCCCACCCCGGTAACGCCCAGCGCTTCTTGTCCCGTCCACAGGACACGCAGCCCTGCTACTACGACGGCCGGCAGGCGGTGGCCCACATCAAAGACTACCGCTTCATACCCAAAGGAGACGAGCAGGCGCTGGCCGACGCCGTGGCGACCGTCGGCCCCATCACCGTGGCCATCGACGCCGATCACTCCAGCTTCCTGTTCTACAGCTCAGGTGGTCTACCTGTTGTTACTGTTCGCTTTCACCTTCTCTTTGCATCCAGATGACTGCTGGTTATTTATTGAGATGAACACATGAACGTCGTCTTCGCCTCTCGCCCCCCGAGCGGCCGACCAATGAATGAAAGCAGGTCGAACTTTCCTTCGCAGGAATCTACGACGAGCCGAACTGTAACCCGAACAACCTGAGCCACGCGGTGCTGCTGGTCGGCTACGGCTCCGAAGGAGGCCGAGACTTCTGGATCATCAAGAACAGGTGAGCAGAGCAACGCCCCCCCGCCCCACACGGGACCTCCTCCGGCTGAGTCTAAGCGCGTGCTCTCCGTTGGTTCCTCTCAGCTGGGGCAGCAGCTGGGGCGAAGGAGGCTTCATGCGAATGGTCCGAGACGGAAGGAACAGCTGTGGCGTGGCGAGCTACGCCCTGTTCCCGGTTCTGTGATTCACGCCCGCTTCCCTGCTGGACCTCCGTGTTCTCCGGTGGAGCTTCTCGTGCCGACCAGAGATTCTATCAACCGTCCTGAGAAGTTATGTTTAAACTATTTAACCTCAAAATTGAAACATAACAGGTTTTCTTTTTTTTTTTTTACAATTGAAAAAAAAATCATACTTAATTTTCCCACTTTGTCTATTTGTAAACCGGCTTTAGCTGCATTTGCATTCCTAAGCATTCATCTCGGAAATATTGAAATGCCTGAAAATGATTCTATATTAATAAACTAAATAAGTGTAATGGTGAAATATCTTAGTTAAATAATTTAACCTCCTTTTAAGTGAGATTATGTAAAAGTGAATTGAAATAAAAACACATTCTTCCACTTTCACAAATGAAAATGAAATCAAAAATTACTACAACCTTAAGTTGCATTATTAAGCTAATGTTTGCATCACATCACTGCAACGTTTCACCACATTATAGCTGATGCCCATGAGAATGTTAGCTAAAATGCTAAGCTACGTGCCATAACTTCATGTTTATTTATTTTATTATTATTGTATTTTTGTGAAACCCTGTGGATTTATTATTAAAAATAAAGTATTTTGGGGGAATTTGAAGGTGTTCTCAGACGTTTATTGGGAAATCTGAAATTGTAAAAATTCAAATGAGTTTTTATTAAATTAAATATAGTCGTACTGTTTAATGTGTTTAAGACGAACAGAAGGTTTCTCCTCCAATTATAAACAATATTTTATCAGTTGCTAACTGGCTTGACTGATGTGTAATAAAGTGATAATAAAGTAATTCTTAATCTCAGTCTTTACTGGTTGAACCGAGCTCAGCTCACATGAGTTCCACCAGACAAGGTTCACCTGCTGCAGGTGTTTACCTGAGGGGGAGGAGCTACTGATGTACCTTCTACTGTACTGCATCGCGTAGGAATAATGAAAAAGAATAAATGAACCAAAGTGTGTGTGTCTCCTTTGGGGGAAAGATCGTCGAGTATTTTGCGTGTCTCACACTCGCGTGTTGTGTGTCTGTGTGTGTGTGTGTGTTTTCTTTACATCTCCATGTCACAGTGAAAAACGCCTCTGATCCTGGACGTAATCACTATAATTAAATCCAAATGTTCTGGCCGATAATCACTCTGCAGTGCGAGCAGCTGATAACAGGTTTCCCGCCAGCAGGTCGGTGGTGAATGTGTGCGGTTGGTGTGGACTCACACACACACACACACACACACACACATTTTGGCGGTGGCGTGTGGAGTAGAACAGGTGCCCTGGGAACCGCAAGGTTGGCGGTTCGAGCCCCAGCTGCTCCATGTCGCATGTCAAAGTGTCCCTGAGACACCTGACCCCTAACTGCAGTAAAAAGCCATGTGTTAAAATAAATGCAATGCAAGTCGCTCTGGATAAAAGCGTCAGCTAAATGACCTGTGACCTTTGTGGACCAAACCAAACGCCAAAAGCCTCGTTGCTGATCTGACTGACCCTCAGAACCGTCCGTTCATCCCCGGCGGTTACTACGGCAACGCGGCCTGCAGGACCTGCCACGTGGGTCAGTGGTCTCTTTTCTGCTCCGCCTCCCCTGTGCCTCGGCGACGGGGCGGTACAATGTTTGCGTTGCCGTGGTTACCGTGGTGCCAGGTGTGAGAGGCGGGTCTGCCGTCAACAGGTGCAACCAGCTGCCGTAAGGAATGTTGGCATTGTGGGTCTGATGGATGCAGAAGCACTCGATGGGATTTAATCGCTGTGTATTGTGTCCACAGAGGGATGGAGTCCGACACGGTTCCTCTAAAAGAGAATCAGAACTCACAGATCGCGATACGTGTATCTTCTGCTCCACATCTGCACAGCTGCCCCCGGCTGAGCGCTACGTGGAATTTACCCCGAGGTCGGATGAGAGGCACAGCGACGGACGCTGGCACCTCCTGTCTGCAGCCAAGTTTACTTTACTGAACACATTTCCCTTTTCAGGTTGGAGCTCAACATCAATAATGTAAAAGTGGACAATCAGCTAATGTCGGTCCGCTGGACCCAAACGCGCATGAAGGGAAGTTTAAAGGCGAGGAAACAGTTCCTGTTAAAACAACTCTTCACTGCAGATTGTTTTCGCCTCTTCCTCCAGTAGCAGCTTCACCTTATGTTCATTTAGGCCTGAGCCTCTTTCTGGGAGACGTAGTTCTTGGGCGGTGCAGCCTCCGTCTGCCACCAGAGGCCCACGTGCACACACCTGTGAGCGCTACAGGCGTTGTGATAATAAAGAAGCAGCTCTCTGAGGAGACAGCTGGCTCAGTAACAGGTAGTTACATGCAGACACTTTATTACTGGAGATAGAAAATGATGACGGATCATGAGGGTCTATTCTTCAATAAATGCATCAAATTCTAATGGGAATAAACACACGGCACCTTTGCATCATTCCTTTACTTTCTTTCCTCACTAACGTCCCTGTAGCTTGTTTCCGTCCGCCTTCAGTCACAGTTTGACCTCAGATCCTGGATCTTATACGAGACGTCAGCACCCGATTCTCCAGTTTTTAGTTTAAAGACGTTTGAGTCACATTTAGATCAGAAATCCTGAATTCTGTTATCAACATTTTGCAATGGATTCATGGGTCATGTTGGCAAAACGCTTGTGATGACTTTGTTCTTTTAAAGGACTTTTCACAGCTTTGTTGTCTCATGTCTCATTTAATGAGAAGTCCGCTGGTCCTTAACTAAGTATCCCGTAATTATCTTCACTGCCGGCTTCTCCAGCTCCGTCCTCTGAGGTCCTGATGAGGTTCTCTCCTGAGAGGTCAGACTCGGGCCGTTGATGCAGAGATCACACTTTAACCTGAGGATCCCCAACATACAAAAGCTAAAAAAGACTCAAGAATCCATTGAAATGTTTTATTTCAGTTTCCACTAAAATACCGTCGATGCTCTGCAGGGAGGCAAAACGCCACGTGACCTTTGACCCCTGGCAGGCCGCATGATAAACCCAAACACAATAATAACCCTCTGCACATATCAGATGTGTGCTTTATGAAACAGCAGCAACAGCACTCGGTTACAAGTAGGATGAATCAACAACACACACGTGGACCTCGAACTGAGCGACATTAACTTTATATACAATGAATATGTTTAAAGTCAGCGTGCATTAACATTTAAAAGAAGGAACCATCTTCTTTCAAAGCTTTGCTGAGCATTTTACACCTTTTAAATATCGATTTGACCTTTTCATGTCGCGGAGGAGATTAAGGCCACGGGGGTCCGTTAGGAAGAGCGACGGCGCCACTAGTAGATGTCGGGCAGCTGGCTGTACTTCCTGTCCCAGTACGCGCTGCAGAAGAGCCAGTCCTGGGAGTCTGTGTGGGGGTTCGGACCCTGCTGAAACCACCTGAGCACACAGCGGAGACACATCAGGTGGGGGTCGAGGTTATAGGTCACGTGCACAAGGAACTAAAAAGGAAAACGTTTGCATTTCAATGCCTCGCCCGTGTTACCTGAACGCTTAAAGAAACGTGACGTCAGACACAAAGTGGAAATAATGATAATTGATCTTAAAGATACAAAAAGACACAAACAACCAGGAAGAGACTCGGGATGACGGAACAACACACAAGAAAGACACCAAACAACAAAAAGACACAAACAACAAGAGCAGCAGCAGATGTCTTTAATGTCCACTGAGTGGACGTTAAAGACATCGTCTCCAATCACGGCTCTCTATCGCATCGTAGCAGCCGACATGAGAGGTCACGTGACCACATCACACATTTCATCGTCTAACAGCAGCTCTGACCTTGGGCCCAGGACGGGACTCCTAAACATCAAAGCCGGGATGCAACAGAGAGACAAGTGAGACAAAGAGAAAAAAGACATTTATAATGTTTAAAACGCTGCAACGAAGACAGAAAACTGTAAATACGACCAGTGAAAACTGCTTAGAACATAAATATAAAATGCTTGTATTACGCAGAGGTTGATCTGAGCTGTCAATGGTCCCTCACCTCGTCTTCCACTCCTCGTCACACTTGGAGCGGTCCTTGCGAGTCGCTCTCTGCTTTTCCTCGAGTCTCTTCTTCTCCTCGCTGGCGACGTCTGTTGGAACACAAACATTGTGGAGCTTCAGATGTCAGCCGGAGGGGTCTTGGTTCTTTCCGTCCCCCCCCGGCTGCAGGCGCGTTACCGATGTCTCCGTTCTCCATGGCCCGGATGTCCGGCCTCAGCCTGCAGTCGGTCCGGGGGAGCGAGGCCTCCATCTCTGTGTGCAGCTCGTTGAGTTGCATCGCAAAGGAGGTGAAGCTGTACATCTGCAGCACATATCATCCAAGAACAACACTCGAGTTCACACAGAGACAGTTTCATGATCAAAATAATGCATCACACCGACGCCTCGAACTAAGAAGAGAATGGAACCAGGCCGCTCTCACTCGTAAATCGAACTGGAGTAACACACGCTAACGCTAGCTCGTCGCTAACCCCTCCCACCTGGGTGGAGTTGGCCGGTCTGGGTGCGATTCTCCACAGCAGCTGACTGCCAGGAATCATCTCCACGGTGTCTGCAGCCGGGGAGGGAACCTCCTCAAGAGCGTCACTGCTGCCCTGAAAGGGAGTCAAACGGACACAAGGCGCGCGTACTAATCACGTACTAATCATGTAATAATCATGTACTAATCAGGTATAATTCATGTATTAATCATGTACTAATCACGTATTAATCATGTACTAATCATGTAATAATCATGTATTAATCACATATTAATCACGTAATAATCACGTATTAATCACGTACTAATCATGTAATAATCACGTATTAATCATGTACTAATCATGTAATAATCACGTATTAATCATGTACTAATCATGTATTAATCATGTATTAATCATGTACTAATCATAATCATGTAATAATCACGTACTAATCATGTAATAATCGCATTATAATCAATCACGTATTAATCATGTACTAATCATAATAATCATGTATTAATCACGTACTAATCATAATAATCACGTACTAATCATGTATTAATCACGTACTAATCATGTAATAATCATGTACTAATCATGTAATAATCACGTACTAATCACGTACTAATCATGTAATAATCATGTAATAATTCATGTATCACGTATTAATCAAATCATGTCATGTACTAATCATGTATTAATCACGTACTAATCATGTAATAATCAATACTAATCACATAATAATCATGTACTAATCATGTACTAATCAATCACTAATAATAATCATGTAATAATCGCGTACTAATCATGTACTAATAATAATTCATGTAATAATCACGTACTAATCATGTAATAATCACGTATTATCAATCATGTACTAAATCATGTACTAATCAATAATCACGTACTAATCACGTAATAATCAATAATAATCACGTAATAATACTAATCATGTAATGTCAACTAATCATGTACTAATCACTGTAATAATCGCGTACTAATCATGTACTAATCACATAATAATCATGTATTAATCATGTACTATAATCATGTAATACTAATCACGTACTAATCATGTAATAATCACGTAATAATCATGTACTAATCAGGTACTAATCACGTACATGTACTAATCATGTACACGTACTAATCACAATCACGTAATCATGTAATAATAATCATGTACTAATCATGTATACTAAATCACGTACTAATCATGTATGTAATAATCATGTAATAATAATCACTAATCACATACTAATCGTGTACTAATCAATACTAATCATGTAATAATCATGTAAATCATGTAATAATCATGTAATAATCACGTAATAATCATGTACTAATCATGTACTAATCACGTACTAATCATGTAATAATCATGTACTAATCACATACTAATCACGTAATAATCAATACTAATCACGTACTAATCATGTAATAATCATGTAATAATCATATAATAATCACGTAATAATCATGTAATAATCATGTAATAATCACGTACTAATCTAATCATGTAATAATCATGTACTAATCACCTACTAATCATGTAATAATCATGTAATAATCAATACTAATCACGTACTAATCATAATCATACTACTAATAATCACAATCACATACTAATCGCGTACTAATCAATAATAATAATCATGTAATACTAATCAAATAATCACGTACTAATCATGTAATAATCAATACTAATCATGTAATAATCATGTAATAATCATACTAATCATGTAATAATCACGTACTAATCATGTAATAATCACTAATCATGTAATAATCACGTACTAATCATGTAATAATCACGTACTAATCATGTAATAATCACTTACTAATCACGTACTAATCATGTAATAATCATGTACTAATCACATGTACTAATCACATACTAATCACGTACTAATAATCATACTAATCATGTAATAATCAATACTAATCAATACTAATCACTTAATAATCAAATAATCTAATCACCATGTAATAATCACTAATCAGTACTAATCACGTACTAATCATCATGTAATAATCATGTAATAATCATGTACTAATCACGTACTAATCACGTACTAATCATGTAATAATCACGTACTAATCACGTAATAATCAATACTAATCACATAATAATCATGTAATAATCACTTACCATGCTTAATCACGTACTAATCATGTAATAATCATGTACTAATCACATACTAATCACGTAATAATCAATACTAATCACGTACTAATCATGTAATAATCATGTAATAATCATAATCATACTAATCATAATAATCACATACTAATCATGTACTAATCACATACTAATCACGTAATAATCAATACTAATCACGTACTAATCATGTAATAATCATGTAATAATCACGTACTAATCACATACTAATCACGTAATAATCAATACTAATCACGTACTAATCATGTAATAATCATGTAATAATCACATACTAATCACATAATAATCACGTATTAATCAAGTAATGATCACTAATCATGTAATAATCGCTAATTCGCGTAAATCGCGTGTAATCAATACTAATAGCCAATAATCATGTAATAATCATGTAATAATCATGTATTAATCATGTACTAATCATGTATTAATCACGTACTAATCACGTAATAATCAATACTAATCACTTAATAATCATGTAATATTCATGTATTAATCACGTATTAATCATGTATTAATGAGGTACTAAATCAGGTATTAATCATGTCAGATGATCAGGTATTAACGTGGTATCCGTACTGCTTTCCCGCCTTTCTTCTGCGCGGTCGCCTTCTTGTCGCTCTTCTTGTGCGCCTCGAAGGCGGCGGGCTCAACCGCGTAGAGGCACTCCGTCCACTTCCCGTAGAGAGCGCACAGCTTCTTCCTGCTGTGGACACACACACACACACACACACACAGACACACACACCTCAGGCAGGGACTCCCTGTGTGTGCATCTCATTAGTGTCGGGCTCAGGCCGTACCTTTTGTCCAGAATGTGACCTTCGACCTTGTGCAGCTCTTTGCCAAAAAGGCCACATGGTTTGAAATTCAGGCAGCACTTCTCTCCGGTTCTGAGTTCGAGAAGAGAAAACATCATGTTCCTCCCTGTTTGTGATTGTTATTTTGTATCTGACATCTTGCATCTCATTAACAGTGTTGGAACCTGTGGTTGAGCAGCTCCATGGTGCCGTACTGCTCGATCCACAGCTGCCCCACGATGATGTTGTGCACGCAGCACGTCGGGTTGGTCCACGTGTACGCTTCGTTGTGCCTGGAGGGGAACACGGGGGCTTTAAGGGGGGACGTCTTCATCACTACTAAGCCTTTACCAACCGGAGCTTCTTACTTGGGCAGCTCCAGCGTGATGAGGCCTTTAGGCTCCGCCTCCACGCTCTTGCCCCAGAACTTGAGTTTGGGGTAGATGGAGCCGTGAAACACAAAGTCCTGCTGGAGGCCCTCAGCGTGGAAGGCGCTGACCGGAGGGTGGTGGCTCACCTGCTCCGAGAGGAGCCTGAAGCCCAGGTCCTCCCTGGGGAGCGGAGGGGGGGCGTTCAGGTACTTCAGGACTTCAGGTATTTCACATTTAACCGAGACGCCGTGTGACCTCCCGCCTACCTGACCCGCCTCCCTGACCCCGCCTCCTACCTGACCCCCCGCCTACCTGACCCCCGCTTACCTAATCCACGCTTACCTGACCCCCCGCCTACCTGACCCTCCGCCTACCTGGCCCCCCACCTACCTGACCCCGCTTACCTGACCCCCCGCTCACCTGACCCCCCGCCTACCTGACCTCTGCTTACCTGACCCCCTGCCTACCTGACCCCCCACCTACCTGACCCCCCGCTTACCTGACCCCCACCTACCTGACCCCCTACCTACCTGACCCCCACCTACCTGACCCCCCGCTTACCTGACCCCTGCTTACCTGACCCTACCTACCTGACCCCCACCTACCTGACCTGACCCCCCGCTTACCTGACCCCTACCTACCTGACCCCCACCTACCTGACCCCTACCTGACCTGACCCCTGACCCCCTGCCTGACCCCTGCTTACCTGACCCCTACCTACCTGACCCCCACCTACCTGACCCCCCACCTACCTGACCCCCCGCTTACCTGACCCCCTGCTTACCTGACCCCCACCTACCTGACCCCCCACCTGACCCCTGCTTACCTGACCCCCTACCTACCTGACCCCCCGCCTACCTGACCCCCACCTACCTGCCTACCTGGCCCCCCACCTACCTGACCAGCTCGTAGGTTTCTCCCAGCAGAGGGTTGAAGGGCTTCCCAGTCCGCTCCCACTGGGACGCCACAGCGGAGACCGCGAACGCAGCAACACACTGTGGACAGACACACACACACACACACACACACACACACACACACACACAGTTCATCACTTTGACACTTTGCACACAGTATCGTCTGTAGGATAAAGGTCTCGTGTTGAGAAGCGGAGGCCCCCACCTTCATCCTCTGGGTGGAGTCGGGGCAGGCGTTGGCCCGCTGGAGGAGGTACGTGTGCTCCATGTACTCCGTCAGCCGCTGCAGGAAGCTCAGCGGCTCGTTGAAAATCACCGGCATGGTGATCTTGGAGAGTTCCTGAGGCGGAACGTTAAAAGAATAATTCTGATCAAAACAATGACGAAGGATTCAGGTCACCTGCACGAGGCGGGGGGACACGAAGGTGGTGTCGAGCTCTTCATACAGGAGATGCAGCTCCTCTGGATTATGAATGAGGGCAACAGAAGGTTCCTCAGAGGCTGCAGAGGTGCAGCTGAGGGACCGGTTCTCTCTGGAGGAGGAAGGTGAGACCTTAACGGCCAAAGGGAATTCATCTTTATTCATCGGGGACCTTCTGTACGTTATATGTGTCCGTTTGGACCAAGGAGGTCGTTTCCTTCGCCAGCACAGAAACAAAGGACCATCTCGTGATGCTGAAGATATGAAGGATTAATCCGCTCAAACGTCTCACCATCCCGATGCAGTTCCTCAGGATGCTCCAGATGCTGAAGTCGTTCCTCGAAAACATCGGTGCAGGTAAGCTGGTCCTGGACCGGCGCACACACACACACACACACACACACACACACACACACACACACACACACACACGTTGGTCAGGTTACAACCCTTCTTGTCGTTGCAGATGAAGCAGCCTTCGATGGTCCGGTGATCAGTTAATAAACTAAACTTATTGAAACGTTTAAACAGAATCTACCTGTTAAAATCTGAAGATCAGGACTGAAGATGGTTAAAAGTTTTAAACCAGTAAAAGTGGAAGACAATAATTAAGATTCAGTGATTCTACAGCAGTATTTTAGGAGAGCTGCATTTTATGGTGACGCTGTAAAAAAAAAGCATCAAAATCAATGTTGATAGAAACATGTAAGATAATGTGTTTTGTGGCGTTTTGAAAAATCGACTAAAAAAAGAAAACATTTGTTGTCAATCAGGACGGACGTTGGTTTAAATATTTAACAATTATTTGCAGTAAATAAATGAATGAATAATTGTGTCTGCTTTGGCCTCTAAAGACGATAAAACACATTTAAATGAAGAATCCCCAGAATGCAGCAGGTCGCCCCCCCCGGGGGGGTCCGTCCAATGATGGAACCTGAAACGCATCTTCAGCTCATCGCATCACACACACATCAATATTTAACAGACGACTCCTTCTTTGTCCTCCGCCGGCCGACTGTAAATTATTGAAGACGGCGAGTGGAAAGACGGAGACGGAGACGACAAAACCAAAAGGGGGGGGGCGTACCGCCGTTAATAATGTGTGACAGAGGAAGTAGAACAATATTATAACAACAATGATAAAAGCCTTTGCTGGCTGGGGGGCTCGGGGGCCTCGGGGGGGTCGGGGGTCGTTTAGGCCTCCAGCAAACTGACCTGTGCTTCACGGTGCCATTGGGTTGAGACTCTTCCTCGTCGCCACGGCGATCCTCCCCCGACACGCCGGGGGGGCTGCTCGACGACATGACGTCCTCGTCCTCACAGGACCGACTGGCCACCGTCTCAAAGCCGCTCAGAGACGCCTCCGAGTCAGATTCTGCTTATTGGTGGAGAAGGGGGGGTCAAAGGTCAAAAGGCGGCACGCGGAGGCTCATATTCACACACACACACGCATCATGTGAGCGTGTGGTCGGCGAGGTGTAAGCGTGTTGTTCAGATAAAAGGTGCTCGTAAGACCCCCCCCCAAAGAAACGCTGATCCATGCTCAACATGCTTCCTTACGTCACGCTTCAGGAGCACAGAAAAGTATTCCATAGTCCTGGGGGTTGGAGGAGGGTGGAGGAGGGTGGAGGAGGGTGGAGAGGGGGGACAGAGCAGGACAAGGGTGTGAGCGGGAGACCTTCCCCACGGTGACCTCCCGCTTCTCCCCGACCCCCGAGCACGGCGCCGCACTCACCGGACACGGCGTCGTGGAACTCGTCCTCGCTGGGGGGCGGCGGGCCCCCGACCACCGACTGCTCCAGCTGGTGGTGCTCTGTGGCCAAAGTCTGCAGCGCCTCCGACAGGATCCGGTTCTTCTCCACCTGCTGCTCCAGTCTCAGGCTGCGCACCTGAGCGCACGCACGCACACGCACGCACACGCACACGCACACACGCAGAGGAAATACCAGTGTGACCCAGACCGACTGAGACCCCCCCTCGGTCCCTCTGTAGCCCCCCCCAACGGAGCTGAAGGAGGGTCGAGGCGTTTATCTGCCTGCACGCCGCCGTGTCATGTGATCAGCCTGGAGAACCTGATTCCCATGCAGAGACGGGCTCGAGTGACGGGTGTGTGTGTGTGTGTGTGTGTGTGTGTGTGTGTGTGTGTGTGTGTGTCCTGCGTGATGGGGACCAGCTGAAGATGACGTGACGTCATAGTACTGAACTTTAAACCAAATATTCAAATACATTGTTTTTTCTGAAGCGTTCATAACTACATTTAATAATGAAGGCGTCGCTATTTAACAATTATTTCCGTGTATTTTTTAAATTTATTTCTATGATTAAAAAAGTGCTTGGTCATGTGACACCTCTTTATTTCCATATAAATAATCATTTATAAACACTCTACTCACTCGTGTCACAATAAGTATTTGTATGTATGAAGAGCTCGACTCCTGAGGACAAAATCAACCGACCATGAAGAAGACTGCTCACCACTTCCTGTCTGGACAGGAGGCCAAGACAGACACGGAGACACGCGCTCGTCTCGCCAGACAGCACACGGATCTCTTGTAATTTCTGCGTCACAGTGGACGGAAAACCTAAAGGGACAGACGAGGGACAAAGTGACAGAGGAGGGACAGACAGAGGAGGGACAGAGGAGGGACAGAGGAGGGGACGAGGGATTATTGTGGATTGTTAAGTGCTTTTCTTAGTTCTGTACTCTTGCTTACTTGCTTCTTTATAATACTCGTCTCTCTCTGTGATAATCCCGTAAATGTCCCCGATGTCCAATGAAGGATTATCTCGTCTCCTCACATTAAATCTGCCTGGCGACGCTCCTCACGTTAATCACGAGGAGGTCTTTAATCTTTTCCTCTCTTGTCTTACGAATAACTGAATGAGGTTTTACTCTCAGCCAGTCCGCCGTCCCTCAGCATGGAGACCAGCGCTTCCACCTCCTCCTCCAGCTCCTCCTGGTGGGCCTCCGCCGCCTGGACTCAATGACAGGACACCAGCGATGAGCGAAAGGACGGGGGGGGGGCGGGGCTTCTCAGGCCATGTTTGTCTCCCACCTGCAGCGAGTCCGTCAGCTCCCCGAGGGACTTGGCCTCCTCCTCGTGCTCCTCCTCCTCGCTGCCTTGCTCCTGGGAGCAGTAGTGGGTGCTGTAGGCGGAGTGCTCCTCCACCGCCTGCAGCCAGGCCTGCAACGCCACAGAGACCACCACGTGAGTCGTGACCTTCGACCCCCTTCAGCCCTTCCTTAATGCGGAAATATCATCTGGAAGTAAACTATTTATATTCAGTAGTGTTTCAGGGAACGTAACATTCTAGTTTCCTTGAGGCAGCTGTAATATATATACATATATATAATTTATATATATATATATATATAATTATATATATATATATTTAATATATATATAATTATATATATATATAATTATATATATAATATTATATATATTATACTATATATGATATATAATATAATATATATATATTATATAATATATGTATATGTAAATGTATATATTATATATATTATTAGTTGTGTAGTAGTCGTTGTGAAGGACGACGGCGCCGGATGTTCACAGCTAAACCAACGTGTGAATCAGTGCTGTTGAGTGTGTGAGGAACACAGATATTATTAACATTAATAGTATTATAGAGGGACAGAAGACCGACTCGTTATTAACATGACAAAGAGCAGTTTTACAGAGGAAGAAAGCAGGCGACGTGCTGCATGTGAAGAGGGGACGGAGACAGCTGGTGAAAAGACTCGTTCACTTTATACTGAAAGGACATTTTCTCCTCGTATGAATTCAGAGATCTTTGCATTTTATTCTGCAGCCGGCAGCTGCACCAAGAACACGTCTCAGCCGGAGCGTTAATTATTCATGGCAGCCTGGCAGAGATCCAGCAGCTAAAACTACTGCAATCATCCCCAAAATATTAGAAATTATTTGCAAAAGTTCTGAAAAGTAATTGTGACAAATGTGTATGAGAACCGTTAGAAAAAAAGTTAATTTAAATGTGAAAAGACATCTGAAAAATTACCACATTTTATTTGTAAAAGATGAATGAATGTGAATGTGTGACAGTTAAGCACCTTACAGTTGAAAAAATATCAAATATTTGAAAATATTTGTAATATTTCAGGAAAACATGTAAAGATTAAAAGAAAACATTGATATTGGTTCTGTAAAACAACACGCGTGTCATTGTGGGCGGTGGCTGGTGCTTCGGAGGCGGAGCCTGACGAGACGTCTCATGAATATGCATGAAAAAGAGACCCGACTGAGACGTTGACGGACGGGTGAAACCTACTTTGGCCGTCGCCTCCGGGTCGCTCTTAGGCGACACTTTGAAGTGATGCAAGCTCTCATCGAAGCACTTGAGGGTGAAAAAGCAGCTGTCTTTGTCTCGGACCTGGAGGACGCGAGACAAAGTCCACAAATAAGACGCTGGAATAAAAGAATGAAGCTCGCGGTGGGACGTCAGCTTTACCAAACACTGAGAGCGCGTCAGAGACTTGCAGCCTTGTCTCCTCACGTTGGACGCTGCATCCGACCTTCACACCGGGGACCGGGACAGACAAAGAGAAAGATGTTTTAACGGAGCGGAGAGGATTCTGGGGCTTCCATGAATGCAGCGCTCCTCTCAGGTGATTGGAGGAGAGGAGCCGAGCCACCTACTGTTTGGAGTACCAGGACATGACCCCGTCCTGGAGGACGACCCAGTAGGAGCGCCAGCCGAAGAACCTGGAGCTCTGCGGGGGGCAGCGGGGTGTCGACGTTATCGCTCGGTCCGTTTCTGGTTGATAGAAATCGAGTGAGAGGAAGATCTCACCTTCCAGAGGAGGCCCTGGTGCTTCTTCACGTGCCGGGTCCCACCCTGCGAGGATCACAGATGACAACCAGGAAGTCACTATGACAACTTAAATTCACGCCGCGAAGCCAGACCCTGAACTCAGCACTCACTCGGTGAGCGATGCCTTCGAGGACCAGCTTGATCGCCGCACTGCTCGCCAGGTCCAAGGCCGTCTGGCCTGCGAGTGGAGGAGGAACGTTAGAATGTTCAGTGTGGACATGTCCTGGTTATTTAAAGAAGGATAGACGTAAATATTTGGGCTGTCAACACAAGCGCAGTAATCTATGCGATTAATGTGGCCGAGATTAATGTTAATGAGCTTTTTGCATCGGCAGTAAAACAAACAGAGGCGACACACAGAGAACTGTGCAGAGGAAACGTGACACACAGACCACTTAAAGCACCGCTAGGCTAAGCTAGCTGCTAGGCTACGCTAGCTAGATCAACATGTTCAACCCGGTAGAATTCTGCCTCCAAGATGAGCAAATGTGTAGTTTTCTGTTTAAAATACACGTTTTCTAAAGTGACTCATTACTTGTTTGTTTTTCTCTCTAAAAGACTAAATCTCATTAAAAACAACATTGTAACAACAACAACAACATTAATTGCCATTAATCGAGATTAGTGAATTTCAAAATGTGCGATTAAATAGTTAATTTTTTTAATCTATTGACGGCCTTACTAAATATCAGTGAGTTCTGTGGGAAGAATAAAGATGATGATAAAGCCTCCATCCTCCAAACACATGGAGCGAGTGAGGACCTCCACCCGAGCCGACAGACCCCACCTTTGTTGTTCTCCACGTTGGGGCTGGCTCCGCCCCTCAGCAGCTTCAGGACGCACGGCCTCTGGCCCCGATAGGCCGCCGAGTGCAGCGGCGTGTTTCCCAGCAGGTCCGTGCAGTTGATGTCTGGACTCTTCTTCCTGCTGAGCTGCAGCAACACGCAGGTCTTAGTCAGCTGACCAACAAAGTGAAGATTTACTCGAGCGGTTCTACCAGGATCCACTTCAGTGTGTTTTGGGATACATCCTATGGAGGCAGAAGCTTTAACGCATGAAGCCTCGGCCTCCTTTTACACGACTGGAGTAGTTTCATCACCAACCAGCCGAGTTAAAGTGGACAGGTCTCCTTCTCGAGCAGCTTCCAGCAGTTCCTCCTCCTGTTTCCTCTCCTCCGTTCTCTGGGCGGCTTGTTTTTCGGCGAAGTGATGTGGAAGAAAACAAGAATTTAGAATCTTTACACCACATACACGCCGAGGATTAAATCACTGATCTCTCACCTTCCAACATGCCTCTGATCTCTGCACTTTGAGTGACATCTTTGGGAATCTGTGCCGTCCCGTTGATGACAGTGGCGCATGCGCCGTAGTGCAGCAGCAGCATGACAACCTCCTGATCATTACGTCACTCATTGGTTCATCGATTGACTGGATGAATGAATGCACACTGTGAGATGTAAAAGTACCTTTCTCCCAGTGAAGGCGGCTTTGTGCAGCGACGTGTCTCCGACGTTGTTGGGCAGGTTAACGTCTGCACCAACCTGCGGGGGGGAGGTGAGGGAGGGGGCACACGTTAGTGTCAGTTATTAGAAATAACTTTAATACTTATTGTGTAAAGAAAAGCAACCTTAAGTAACTCCTCCACCACGTCTTTGTGTCCAAAGTAAGAGGCCAAGTGAAGAGGCGTCCATCCCAGATTAGACTTCCTCTTCCCTGAGTGACAACACAGTGTGTGTTACACGCACACACACACACACACACACACACACACACACACACACACACACACACACACACACACACACACACACGCACAGTCGCTGCTGTACCTCTGCAGTTGATGTCGATGTGCGTCTCCTCCCTCATGGTGGACAGGAGCAGCCTCTGAAGCCCCGGCAGGTCCCCGTTTCGGGCGAACTGGAGGAACTGCTCCTCCGGCTCCTCCATGGACCCCTGCGGGGAGCAGAGAGAACATGTGACTCAACCTCCTGAAAAAGATGCTTTCAGCAGCATACGTGCCGCGGCGCCTTTGAAAAGGAGATCTAGAGGCTGCATGAAGCGTCGCGCTTAATAATAATCATTTAGAGATAAATGGCAACGGATGGAAGCAACATTTGAGAGCTTTAGATAATAGTTTGAGCGGTTTAATGTGCCTCTTTCATAAAGTTAAGAGACTGACAAGAGACGGATTAAAACCAGAATCAATTCCTCGCCTGGATAATTATTCTCAGAATTACGCCCTGAATTCTGGAGTTACGGCCTAAAGGAAGTTTCGTGAGGTCACAGTGACCTGAACACCAAATTCTGTTCACTTCCTCCAAGTGTGAAGAAATAAATGAGCAGAGGCTGATCGCATCAGTGGTCCCGCCCGTTACATGAACGCCCACTCTTCTTCTACTCTGCTTTCTCCCTGCACAGCTGGTTCTGGGTCCATCTGAGTCTGAGAGTCTGACTTCTTCTTTTTACCAACAATCTTACGGTCAAATAAATAAAAACATTTGAAAATTTGACCAAAGAACAGCGGAGTTCATTACATAGACTGAGATTGAAATGTAGCAGTGTGATTGGACCACGGTGTGAAGGGGGCGGAGTCACAGGTGAACCTGTTTACCGGGCGAGCCCTTCCCTCCCTCTGCAGACGTCTCGGTTTGTCCTCTCATGACAATGCGGTTCATTAATTCCACGGTTTGTATCCCCCCCCCCCCACATGCATACCAGGGTCATGTGGCCTGCGAGGGGGGACTTCCTGTACAGCTGGTCCGGTGACTGAAGCCTCTTGTCATCATTCTGACGGTTGCTTTTCAAAACCCGCGTCTTGTGACTCCTTGTTTTCCCTCACGTGTCCCTTTCATTCGAACTGGAGGTGTGAGAGAGATGCGTGTTCACCAGGCAGGGAGGGGGTGCATTAAAGACCCGGTCCAGCTGCATTGTGGGAAATCTAGGGTCCAGTGCGAAGGGCTGAAATCGACATTCTGATGTTCTGTTGTTTTCTTTCTAAAAGGAAGAAGTTGAATGCAGGACTTTTACTTTACATTTCCTTCATCCTGGAAGGTCCATAAATATAAATGAAGAGTCTGGTGAACTTGAACTTTAAAGAAATCTGAATACAAATCGCCGCCCCCCTTTGCAGGCTTTGAGATGTAAATGATTGTGAAGTGGCTCCAGATGTGATATGAATGTAAAATTACAATAACACACGCAGGAGACATGGAGGACATCTGGAATTACGCCAAATAAAAGTGGAACAAAAGCAGGATTACGCATATAACTGTATTACCCCCAATCACCTCATCATGTGTTGAAGTGGGTAAAAGATATCGATATGGATCAGATATCAGATCTATGCAGTTCAGTTCTATGTTTATACTACATCTAATAGTAGTATCTTAGTACATTAGTGGTACATTATCGGAATATTTCATTTCATTTTTAAGATTTGTTTTATCAACTCGCTGGTGTACGATTTATTACATCATTTAATATCACAGTCACGTACACAGTGAGTGATTATTGATCCATCAGCTGCTCCTGAGCTCCAGTTTGATTGATTGATCGGAGCTTGTTTGTGTCTTTCACTCACAATATTTTGTTTTACTGTTTTTTTGTCCTGAAATTCAAAATAGGTATTGCTTTGTATATATGTATATATACACACAGATATGTGTCTATATAAATGAATAAATAAGTATATAGGTAAATATTAAACAGAACACTCACTGCTTCCACTGTTCCGGTCCCAAGGGGAGCAGATCCGCGGTGGTCGGGGCTCTCTCGGGGCCGGGCCCCCCCCCGTGGGGCCGCATGTGACCCTTTGAGACCCTCGGAGCCACTTCCGGCCGCCCTACCGCAGCGCGGTAAACGTCACGTGGTCCCCACCGGGCCGCCGGTTACCGTCTTCAAAGCGATCGAAGTATCAAATACAGCACACACACGCGCGCACACGTACACGCGCACACATCTCGGCTCCTCTGTTTACACCGATCAGCTGATCGGCGCAGGGCGGAAACCTTGCTGCGCCTTTCAGAATAAAAGCGCTACCCCTATGTCTAACGCAGAGAAAAGCCCCCCGCCACGCGCAAGTCACGCGTCCTTCTACACATTATGACTATTTAAATGTTATGAATCTATAAAGCAAAGACGTGACTCGAGACGCTTCCGTCTTTGCTTCGCCTTTATTTATTTTGTCGAGGGGAACTATTTGCCCCGGAAGCTCTTGACACTCGCTGACGTCACGCACGCGGGCTGGATGTCAACATGTACTTCACGTGCCTTAGATTTCACGTTAACGGCGTATTCGCTCACTTGCTTCCTGGTTTCCAGTAGCTGAACACATGGCTGACGTCACACATCCGGGGGACGCAGCGGACCTCCAGGATCAAGTAAGACAGCCTCGCTGCCGGAAGTCTGCGTTAGTGTTAGTGCGGCCAGCAGCGATACCTGTGGGCCAGGTGAGCAGGAGCTCCAGCAGCACGCGGTGCGGAAACGAGATCTCACAGTGTCCCACGGTACCGGCACCGGGAATGAATCCAGTCCAGTTACGCATCAGAAATAACAAGACACGCGCGCACACAACGCAGGTCCCCTGGTGTGTGACGTCATTAACGTCATTCAGCACAGTGAAGAATGAAGGCGCGAGAAAACAACACGGTTACATGCACACGAACCTGTGTGTACTAGTGTGTTATTTGAAAAACACGGAGGGTTTTTAATTTCAATAAAGAAATTATGTTGTCACACTTTGTGATGCATTATACACACTTATAATGTGGTTATGGTACTTTATAATTATAGTAAAGTAAAGAAATATCTACCAGAGGAACATTTTCACTGGTATAATTATCATATAGTTCTTCTATCTATATATATATATATAATATAGTGCCTTCTTCATAAAACAAAAAGTTAAAAAGCACGTATTCAAATAGTGAAACCAGTGAATCTTCACAAAAACTAATCATTTAAAAATAAATAAACTAAACTAAAAATATATATATTTTATTTAAAAGATGCCGCTCATATCCGGCGGTCTCGCCCACCATTTAGAAAAGCCCTCGTTCGACTGCAGCCGGGTCTGGCGGTCTGCACCACTCGGCCCCGGTTCCGCCGGGCCTCCCTTCACTCCAGCAGGTCCAGCGATGCATTGTGGGTCTCAAGTAGCGTTGCGTCGGGGCGGGTAGGAGAAGCTCTGCTCCTGGAGGAGGAGATGCTATTCTAGAGGTCCAATGTCCGGACCTCTAGAAACATCTTGACTGGTCTCGCTGACTGATGGAGGTCTATAGAGGATCAGGACTAAATGAATACTGAGATCTGTTCTGATGTGTCGGTGTGTCGGCTTTAAATGAAACATTTCACAAGTTGGATATTTTCATCTCTGCACAAATGGTCTTCTCGGATGTCTTCGTGCTGATGGGTCTTTGTCCCCTGGTCCAGATCGAGGAGGTGGAGGCTCTGTCCTCCATCTACGGAGACGAGTGGTGCGTCATCGACGAGGCCTCCAGGATATTCTGCATCAGAATATCCGACGACCTGGAGGAGCCAAAAGTGACTGTGTGTTTACAGGTAGATGGAGAAACAATGACATACATATAATGATATATATCATTATGAATGTATTATTATAAATGTATTAGTCAAAAGTTTCTTTCTTCAATCTCAATCTCCCCTTTTGATCAGATAATGCTCCCACCTGATTATCCGAGTGCCGCTCCGCCCATCTACCAGATCAAGTGAGTCTATTTGCCTTTCAAATTTAATCTGCGCACAGATGTGCTGAATCAAAGGGACTTTCCCCCTCGGGGGCCTCTCGCCCTCCCACTCGACCCCCCCACCTGTTTGCTCTCCTTCTGTAGTGCTGCGTGGCTGCGAGGCCTCGAGAGGACGGCGTTGGCGAGCGGCCTGGAGGACCTCTACGCGTGAGTTCTTTGTGACCTGATGATGCGGGGGGGGGGGGGGTCCCTGTGTCTCTGGGATTCAACTCGCCCTCGTTCGTCTCCGTGTCTGCAGGGGGCACGCGGGGGAGAGCATCCTCCACCTGTGGGTGGAGAGGATTCGGGAGTTCCTCGTGGAGAAGTCGCGGCGCTCAGAGGCGGGTGAGGAGACGTCTCACGGCGGCCAGTAATGAGCTAGGCCCCGCCCACCTCATATGACAAAAATCTTATGACAAAAACACGAACAAAAATAACTCGCGAGTAAGAAGACGTTTGACGTAATCAACTTTGCGTCAGGTCACTTTGAAATAACTCAACCAACCGGTGGGACACGATGTGGTCATCGCGCTCCGGGAGCATTTTCTCTCAGCGCCTCCTTGAAGTTGTAGTTACCCGCCGCGTAAAGTGGGCGGAGCCAGGCGGCGAAGAAGGATGTGATAACATCCAAATTATTACATCCATCCATTGTAGTGAAATCGCGGGATAATCTAGTTCCATTAGCACAACGGCTATCTGAGGATCAGATGAGCACAAAAGGCCGCTGGGGGGGCGTGAAGGAAAAGGCCCCCCCCCCCTCCGGCTCTGAGTGACAGCTTGGGATCCTGATCAATATCTATGTAATGGCTTCGGTTTTACCTTTTGGATTGTAAGAGGAGTAAAAGATTCCTAAATCAGATTCCTCCACAGGTGTCGCCATCAGCATTTTCTCCCCGGGGGGGACGGGGGGACGGGGGCGTTATCTGAGAAATGAATACATGAGATATCAACTTTCCTCGCCAGTATGGGGAGTCCTGAACGATCGTCTCCCTCTCTGGGATTGATGTGGTAATATCACATTACATCACGTTTTAAGAATACAGACACAAAACATCAAGAAACAACAAAGTGCAATTTCATCAAATAAGTCGATCTACAACTTTATAAAAGAGCCATTATAAGTACAATTTAAGTGCTGCGATTTGTTTTAATTTAATTTAATTTCGACAGCTGACTACGGGAGGGGGTTGGGCTCCGTGTGGAATAAACGCCGCAGAAACAAAGGACAGAATTTGGATTTCAAACTAGTTCATATTTACTGACGTAAAATCATAGTGAGTCTTAAATGTGAAAGCTGTGAGTCCAGTAGTGACTCCTCTCGTTTCTTCAGAGGATCCTTCAGAGGAGAGGAACGTGACAGCTGAGGAGGAAGATGATGATGAAGAGGTACCAGACCTCAGGACTCTGAAGCTCAACACTGAACCGTCACATCTTTTCGTGGATCGTTCAAACGGTACCGCCCACTTCCTGAAACGCGCCTCGTGTAACACGGATCCTCTGCTTTAAATATTTGCTCTTTAGTATGTTTATTTAGTTAGTTATGTTCATTTTATATTCTATTTCCTGTGTATATATTGTGGGTTTTCTACTCTGTTATCCATCCATCCATGTATCTATCAGTCTATTTATCCCTCCATCCATCCATGTATCTATCAGTCTATTTATCCCTCCATCCATCCATCCATCCATGTATCTATCAGTCTATTTATCCCTCCATCCATCCATGTATCTATCAGTCTATTTATCCCTCCATCCATCCATCCATGTATCTATCAGTCTATTTATCCATCCATCCATCCATCCATGTATCTATCAGTCTATTTATCCCTCCATCCATCCATCCATCCATCCATGTATCTATCAGTCTATTTATCCCTCCATCCATCCATCCATCCAGTCTATTTATCCCTCCATCCATCCCTCCATGTATCTATCAGTCTATTTATCCATCCATCCATCCATGTATCTATCAGTCTATTTATCCATCCATCCATCCATCCATCCATGTATCTATCAGTCTATTTATCCATCCATCCATCCATGTATCTATCAGTCTATTTATCCCTCCATCCATCCATCCATCCATGTATCTATCATCTATTTATCCTGTATCTATCAGTCTATTTATCCATCCATCCATCCATGTATCTATCTCTCCATCCATCCATCCATCCATGTCTATCAGTCTATTTATCCCTCCATCCATCCATCCATGTATCTATCCATTTATCCATCCATCCATCCATGTATCTATCAGTCTATTTATCCCTCCATCCATCCATCCATCCATGTATCTATCAGTCTATTTATCCATCCATCCATCCATGTATCTATCAGTCTATTTATCCCTCCATCCATCCATCCATCCATGTATCTATCAGTCTATTTATCCCTCCATCCATCCATCCATCCATCCATGTATCTATCAGTCTATTTATCCATCCATCCATCCATCCATCCATGTATCTATCAGTCTATTTATCCCTCCATCCATCCATCCATCCATGTATCTATCAGTCTATTTATCCCTCCATCCATCCATCCATCCATCCATGTATCTATCAGTCTATTTATCCATCCATCCATCCATCCATCCATCCATCCATGTATCTATCAGTCTATTTATCCCTCCATCCATCCATCCATCCATCCATGTATCTATCAGTCTATTTATCCCTCCATCCATCCATCCATCCATCCATCCATGTATCTATCAGTCTATTTATCCATCCATCCATCCATCCATGTATCTATCAGTCTATTTATCCCTCCATCCATCCATCCATCCATCCATCCATGTATCTAGTATCTATTCTATTTATCCATCCATCCATCCATCCATCCATGTATCTATCAGTCTATTTATCCCTCCATCCATCCATCCATCCATCCATCCATGTATCTATCAGTCTATTTATCCCTCCATCCATCCATCCATGTATCTATCAGTCTATTTATCCATCCATCCATCCATGTATCCATGTATCTATCAGTCTATTTATCCCTCCATCCATCCATGTATCTATCAGTCTATTTATCCCTCCATCCATCCATCCATCCATCCATGTATCCATGTATCTATCAGTCTATTTATCCCTCCATCCATCCATGTATCTATCAGTCTATTTATCCCTCCATCCATCCATCCATGTATCTATCAGTCTATTTATCCATCCATCCATCCATGTATCCATGTATCTATCAGTCTATTTATCCCTCCATCCATCCATGTCTCTATCTATCCATCCACCCATGTAGATGAAGAGGTTCCTCCTATAAAACATGGAAGCACCATCACAGACCGACGCAGCACCTTCCAGCCTCATTTAGCCCCCGTGGTGACTCCCAAACAGGTAAACAACAATTACAACAACAACAACACACGACCTGTCGGACAGCGACGCCTCGTTGGAGAAATAAACGTGCTTATTAATAAAGTGGAACATCGACACGTCTTCCTCCTGCTGGATGATGTCGCTCCGAGGTTCTGGAGGAGAAACGCCCCCATTGGGCCTGAAAGCTTCCACCTGCTGAGGAGGGCTGTTTACTCCTAAACATTTACCCCCCGGGGAGCAGGTGCTTTGAGCGGCATTTACATATTCAAAGGGAGACGCTGTTATTAAGGAAAAAGAGGCCGAGGAGAGAAGAGATTCAAGTCTGGAGCTCCAGTTGTTTGTTAATACGCAAACTGAGAGCTCAATATTCAAATATTATATCAGACGTACATTTTGTAAAAAAGAGTTAACAGAACTTGGTTTAATTAAGGTAAATGGAGGTCGATGCTGCTCAGTCTGCTTCAGAAGAAAGTCTCATTATTGCTTTGTGTGGACACAAGTTAAAATAACTTATTTCTTCCTTATAAGAATAAAGTCCAATAAATGTTCCGTAAAATTGAGTATTTTTATTCTATATATTATATTCTTTCTTGAACTATTTGTTATATATATATATATATATATATATATATATATATATATATATATATATATATATGTGTGTATTAGTTTTATTATTGCATGTGTATTGAAAGCACATCTCAGGGCTTCCCTACAGCATCTTCACCATCAAACTGATTTACAGTTTGATGGTGAAGATGCTGTAGGGAAGCCCTGAGAGCCCAAACCAGAAAGGTTCTGGTTCGTAGTGATGCAGTGATGTCGTAGTGATGCAGTGATGTCGTAGTGATGCAGTGATGTCGTAGTGATGCAGTGATGTCGTAGTGATGCAGTGATGTCGTAGTGATGCAGTGATGTCATCTGCAGGTCAAACTGTTCCTGGGGAAGCTGCACGAGAACAAGAAGATCTCAGGGGCCACGCACAACATTTACGCTTACAGGTCAGTGACGTTCTATGAAGATCCCTCTCATTCGTTACAGCGTAATGAGGAGTGTGTGTGTGTGTGTGTGTGTGTGTGTGTGTGTGTGTGTGTTTCTCATGGGGGTCACCACCACTGACATTTAAAGATGCGCCTGTTGGGATCTGTGTGTTTGAAGGATCTACTGTGAGGACAAGAACCAGTTCCTGCAGGACTGTGAGGACGACGGGGAGACAGCAGCGGGGGGGCGGCTGCTCCACCTACTGCAGGTTCATATAGAGGATCAGGACTACACTGAGGCTGGTTCATATAGAGGATCAGGACTACACTGAGACTGGTTCATAGAGGATCAGGACTACACTAAGACTGGTTCAAATAGAGGATCAGGACTCCACTGAGACTGGTTCATATAGAGGATCAGGACTCCACTGAGACTGGTTCAAATAGAGGATCAGGACTACACTGAGACTGGTTCAAATAGAGGATCAGGACTACACTGAGACTGGTTCAAATAGAGGATCAGGACTACACTGAGACTGGTTCAAATAGAGGATCAGGACTCCACTGAGACTGGTTCATATAGAGGATCAGGACTCCACTGAGACTGGTTCATATAGAGGATCAGGACTCCACTGAGACTGGTTCAAATAGAGGATCAGGACTACACTGAGACTGGTTCAAATAGAGGATCAGGACTACACTGAGACTGGTTCATATAGAGGATCAGGACTCCACTGAGACTGGTTCATATAGAGGATCAGGACTCCACTGAGACTGGTTCATATAGAGGATCAGGACTACACTGAGACTGGTTCATATAGAGGATCAGGACTCCACTGAGACTGGTTCATATAGAGGATCAGGACTACACTGAGACTGGTTCATATAGAGGATCAGGACTACACTGAGACTGGTTCACAGGACTACACTGAGACTGGTTCATATAGAGGATCAGGACTACACTGAGACTGGTTCATATAGAGGATCAGGACTACACTGAGACTGGTTCATATAGAGGATCAGGACTACACTGAGACTGGTTCATATAGAGGATCAGGACTACACTGAGACTGGTTCATATAGAGGATCAGGACTACACTGAGACTGGTTCACATAATTTAAATTCAATTCAATTCATTTTATTTTGTCAAATCTCCCTCAGAGGCTTCACAGTGTTTACAGATGCGACATCATCTGTCCTGATACATCGAATTGAATAATGAACAGAAAATAGTGTTCTGAACTCATGGTAATTATTCATTTTACACCATGAAAATCATTGTTTTAAGATTAAATGAATGAATACAGCTTCATTAATTATGAAGATAACTGTTTCACCACTTCTAAGGCTGAGGCCTCCAAGACTTTTAATATGGAGACATTTTAAACATGAAAGATGACGGTCCAGGGAACATGAAGAGATGGTTTTAGGGCTTCAATGACTAATTATGAATTACTTTTCAAAAGGAACTTTCCTTTTTGCTTCATCTGTGAAACGTGGGCGAGTGAAAAAAAACATAGAACATTTTCCATATGACTCCTGCGCCCCTCTTTACCTCGCCATCCTGCCATCAGGGGTCGAGCCAGGATCGGCTCATACGTCTCCTTATCGCTTTAATATGGAATATAGATAAATAAAGCTTTGAAAAAAAACATCAAAAGCTTTTATTAAAGACTGTTTCATTTCCCGTTGCAGGTAGAAATCACACACGTTACAGAACGTAACCCCCGGATGACCTGCCGCCGTAAACCTCCCACAATGCAATGCGGTAGTGCCACATCGCTGTCGATGCTTCGATGTAAACGTCAGGTGGAATTAACGGTCTATTATTCAGCCCACAAATCATCCTTCAGTCACACAGGGTTCGCTTGGGGTTGCCGTGGCGACGCGTCTTCAACCGCCGAGGAGCCTCTCAGTGGGCGACTCACCGATTATGATGCCGTGTTTTTATAAACATTCAAGTACGCCGAACAAAGTGCACGCGTTGGGAACGAAGGCCAGAGATAAAAAAAAATGCTTCACCAGGTGACAAATTCCTGTTCTTTGTCTGTGGGATGCTTGTAGTTCTCATTCCAGCCACAGGAGGCAGAAGTGCTGAACTGCACCGGGTTCTAGAAGAACTAAAGAACTCACGAGTTTCATGTTCTCTGAACACCACGTGTTTATATCTATATATGCATATATGTATATGTATATATATATATACACACATAAATACACACATGTATGTTGTGTCGTGTTTAATACTCTGTAAGAAACAGAGAAAAGTAACAAATACGACCAATAAATGGGACAGAGGAAGAAAGTGTCAGGAGTTGTGTTTAATGGTAACTAATGATTAATATCACTATGATGTTTGGATCATTTCGTCTCCCATGAAGTTAGAATCACAACGTGAAAATCAGAGCAAAACGGCTCCTTATTTTCTTGAGAAAAACTCCTCTCCACATCATTTATTGGCTCGTGGATAACAGCACTCGTATTTACATAATGTGTAAACCCCCCCAGCCTCTCCACACAAATAGCCCAGCAAAGCAATTTCACAAAATCTCTCTCATTGCACATTTCAAAGAGGCACTTGTGCTGTCAGATGGTGCAACGATTCTCTCTACCACACACACACACACACACACACACACACACACACACACACACACACACACACACACACACACACACACACACACACCAATTGTCCAGACGCTTTGTGTCTGCGACAGCGTCGAAGCTTCCCTCCCCAGCTGGAAGTAGCTCTGTCGTTCTCGTTAGCAGAAGGCGCTGAGTGGCGTCACGGCAGATGAGCTCCGGGACTCGAGTCACAGTTCGTACTCGCTGGCGAGATGATGGCGGCGCCGGTGTGACCGTGTCAGAGCGGCGAGTTACTGGGAATTAGTGCTTTGGCTACCTGGTGAATTTGGATAAATCCGGTTGGTTCTTCCTGGTGGCTCCCCCCCCCTTTCCTGTTATTGACACATGTACAACATCATGGCACGTCTTCACACCGTAGTCACCAAATTAGAAGAGGACGTCTGATTCCACGCGTCTGATGGAATAAATCAAGACAGAAGTAGAGTCATTTCCTCATAGACGTCTATGGGAGCAGAGGAGTCGCCCCCTGCTGGTCACTGCAGAGAAGTAGAGTCATTTCCTCATAGACGTCTGTGGGAGTCATTTCACTCAGAGAAGTGAGCAGAGGAGTCGCCCCCTGCTGGTCACTACAGAGAAGTAGAGTCATTTCCTCATAGACGTCTATGGGAGCAGAGGAGTCGCCCTGCTGGTCACTACAGAGAAGTAGAATCATTTCCTCATAGACGTCTATGGGAGCAGAGGAGTCGCCCCCTGCTGGTCACTGCAGAGAAGTAGAGTCATTTCCTCATAGACGTCTATGGGAGCAGAGGAGTCGCCCCCTGCTGGTCACTGCAGAGAAGTAGAGTCATTTCCTCATAGACGTCTATGGGAGCAGAGGAGTCGCCCCCTGCTGGTCACTGCAGAGAAGTAGAGTCATTTCCTCATAGACGTCTATGGGAGCAGAGGAGTCGCCCCCTGCTGGTCACTACAGAGAATGCAGCTTAAAGACATGACGCTCTGACATCTGTGATGGAATACTCACGGTCCACGTTCCTGAGTGAGAAATGGCAGCTGGTTCACGCTTCCCGATGCTCAGGAAAGGTGCTGGACCTTCTTTACCATCACCTCATGACGTAATGTTCTCCTTCAGAAATCTCCTTCACATGTATTCCTTGACCTTGTGACCTTTCCAAGAAAGCAGGTTTGGAAGAGAGAAGTGACAGTTTGTGTGCATATTTTGAACATCTGACTGGAGTTCACGCATGCTCCTCTTAGCCTGATGTGGACCTCTGTAGGTGGAGTCCTCCTCCTCCTTCAGGGCGCCGCACTGATTAATGTTCTCCTTGTGGAGCACATTTTACATGAAGCGCTCCCTCCTTCATCCATTCTTCTGTGACCTCACTGCTCCACCAGCCTTTCTTCCCGTTTCCTCTCACTGTGGAAGTGTATCGTAATGAATATTTAAGGAACGGATCTGATTAATAGTGACGGCAGCCAGATGTGGGCCCCTCCATCGACATGGCACGCCTCAGCATGAGGAGGGGTTCAGCGCGTTCAGGCCACATTGTGAAAAGGAATCCTCACTATCTGGTCCACTGTTGGAGGTTAAGTGTTCTATATTCACGTTATCTTCTCAGACCTTTGTGACGGGAGCTCGAGCGCCGAGACTCCTTCTGACCTCGCTCTGTTGACCTCGGTTACTGCTCTCCTCGGTGAAGCGGACCCGTCACCGATAGCTCTCTGACAGATCTTATTTGACTAAGAAGGCCCTCAGCTTTAGGGACAGGAGGCCTCCTGATTCAACCCTCGTTTCTGTATAATACTTCTTTTCTTATTAAAGGTGACGATTATTCTTGCGTTATCTTTCTGATTCTGGGGCTTGTTTTGTTGTTTTGTCCTCTGGTGTTTCAGAGATCGAAGCAGCTTAGTATAAACTAAGCTGTGTGGTGTGAATGACGGGTTTCAAAATGTTCCTTCTGATTCATTCAAAGTCAAATAACAACCCAAATCTAACTAAGCATTGAGGTTAGCGGCTCCTGCTGTCTGCAAGGTAAAAATACTGATTTTATCAATGGAGTCTGGTGCAATCACAGCTTCAGAAGCGAAGAAGTGAAAATATTCTCAATGCATTGTTCACTTTTCTTCTTTTAGCTTCTAACATCTGTGCACAGCAGAACATCCCTTTGCTCTGATTCTCTAAACATCTAGTGTGGTAGAACCTGATCCTCGTACAAACACACTATAAGCATCTGAAGTGTTTAATACAAACCTAATGATGAGAGCAGCTTTAATCACAGATAAATCTCATGGATGATGAATCAGACCTTCGTGCTGCTGAACATCGGCCACAAAGCGACACTCGGAGATGAAAGTGAAGCCTCATTTTCTCCTCCGACTGTGTGGAGGATCAAAGTGACCACGAAAGGGGAAATAACCTCGAGCAGTTTCATCACCCGAGCCGGGGATGAGGGGGCGTGGTCTGGCGTGCTGAACGTGTCCGTGTCTCCCCCACAGATCCTGGATGTGCGGAACGTGGCGGTGGTCGTGTCGCGGTGGTACGGAGGCGTCCTGTTGGGTCCGGACCGCTTCAAGCACATCAACAACTGTGCCAGGAGCCTCCTGGTGGAGGAGGGGTACGCCGCCGCCTCGGTGAGGGACGCCCGCCAACACACGAGTACTTCTCTGCTGATGGGAACCTCTGGCAGCTCGTTCCGTCCTGTTTGATAGTGACGATCCAAAAGAAGGTTTAAGTGACGAGACGTCTTTGTGAGGTTTAAGTGACGAGACGTCTTTGTGAGGTTTAAGTGACGAGACGTCTAAGTGAGGTTTAAGTGACGAGACGTCTAAGTGAGGTTTAAGTGACGAGACGTCTTAGTGAGGTTTAAGTGACGAGACGTCTAAGTGAGGTTTAAGTGACGAGACAACTTTGTGAGGTTTAAGTGACGAGACGTCTAAGTGAGGTTTAAGTGACGAGACGTCTAAGTGAGGTTTAAGTGACGAGACGACGAGACGTCTAAGTGAGGTTTAAGTGACGAGACGTCTAAAGTGAGGTTTAAGTGACGAGACGTCTAAGTGAGGTAAGGGTTTAGTGACGAGACGTCTTAGTGAGGTTTAAGTGACGAGACGTCTAAGTGAGGTTTAAGTGACGAGACGTCTTAGTGAGGTTTAAGTGACGAGACGTCTAAGTGAGGTTTAAGTGACGAGACGTCTTTGTGAGGTTTAAGCGACGAGATGTCTAAGTGAGGTTTAAGTGACGAGACGTCTTTGTGAGGTTTAGCGGCGAGATGTCTAAGTGAGGTTTAAGCGAGAGATGTCTTTGTGAGGTTTAAGCGCCGAGACGTCTAAGTGAGGTTTACCGACGAGATGTCTGAGGTTTAAGCGATGAGATGTCTTTGTGAGGTTTAAAGCGAGACGTGAGGCTCTTAGTGAGGTTTAAGTGACGAGACGTCTTTGTGAGGTTTAAGTGACGAGACGTCTTTGTGAGGTTTAAGCGACGAGATGTCTAAGTGAGGTTTAAGTGACGAGACGTCTTTGTGAGGTTTAAGCGACGAGACGTCTAAGTGAGGTTTAAGCGATGAGATGTCTTTGTGAGGTTTAAGCGCCGAGACGTCTAAGTGAGGTTTAAGCGACGAGATGTCTTAGTGAGGTTTAAGTGACGAGACGTCTAAGTGAGGTTTAAGAGACGAGACGTCTTAGTGAGGTTTAAGTGACGAGACGTCTAAGTGAGGTTTAAGCGACGAGATGTCTAAGTGAGGTTTAAGTGACGAGACGTCTTTGTGAGGTTTAAGCGACGAGACGTCTAAGTGAGGTTTAAGCGACGAGATGTCTTAGTGAGGTTTAAGTGACGAGACGTCTTTGTGAGGTTTAAGTGACGAGACGTCTAAGTGAGGTTTAAGCGACGAGATGTCTAAGTGAGGTTTAAGTGACGAGACGTCTTTGTGAGGTTTAAGCGACGAGACGTCTAAGTGAGGTTTAAGCGACGAGATGTCTTAGTGAGGTTTAAGTGACGAGACGTCTAAGTGAGGTTTAAGCGACGAGATGTCTAAGTGAGGTTTAAGTGAAGACGTCTTTGTGAGGTTTAAGTGACGAGACGTCTAAGTGAGGTTTAAGGTCTAAGTGAGGTTTAAGTGACGAGACGTCTAAGTGAGGTTTAAGAGACGAGACGTCTTAGTGAGGTTTAAGTGACGAGACGTCTAAGTGAGGTTTAAGTGACGAGACGTCTTAGTGAGGTTTAAGTGACGAGACGTCTAAGTGAGGTTTAAGTGACGAGATGTCTTAGTGAGGTTTAAGTGACGAGACGTCTAAGTGAGGTTTAAGAGACGAGACGTCTTAGTGAGGTTTAAGTGACGAGACGTCTAAGTGAGGTTTAAGTTACGAGACGTCTTAGTGAGGTTTAAGTGACGAGACGTCTAAGTGAGGTTTAAGTGACGAGACGTCTTAGTGAGGTTTTAGTGACGAGACGTCTAAGTGAGGTTTAAGTGACGAGACGTCTAAGTGAGGTTTAAGTGACGAGACGTCTAAGTGAGGTTTAAGTGACGAGACGTCTCAGTGAGGTTTAAGTGACGAGACGTCTCAGTGAGGTTTAAGTGCGCTGATTGGTTTTCACGAGCCTGAAGGTCAGAATAGAGGCGGCGCTCAGACGGCGTGTAGTTCTGCGTCATAGTCACATGTATTCATTATTAAGCCGTAGCGTGTCTGCTTGCACAGCAGCTGCTGCGTTAGGGACACGGCTTCATTTGAAGTGCCTGGTGGCCACATGTTGCAGATCAAACACGCTCTCAGCGGCCTGAAGTTAGGTCCGATCCGCTTTGAAGTCTTCTTTGTCTTCTTATTCTACCGGATAACGCGATCGACCTTTTGAGCCGATGGCTCCGGTAGATTAAAGGTACCTGAAAACCTGCTCTTAAAACGAACCGGACTTCAAAAGCCCATCAGGTCTGTAGGAATCAGAACATGGTTTTCCTCTCAAAGGCTGCATCCCCCCCCTGGACCTCTGTGACAGCTGATTACCGGAGAGCAGATCAACTCCTCTGCAGAACCGCCCGCTTCCACTTCCCGAAGTGGTTTTAAAAAGCTGTTTACGATTGATTCTGAAACGAACCGCTTAGTTTTTGCTGCCCGACGCCCGTCTGAAGCTTCTTGATTGACAGGTCAGAAAAGCAAAGCAATCATTGCGTCCCGATAAGTGTCTCCTGCAGATGTGATTTTTCTTCAGCTGCACATTTAAGTTAAACGTCAAGTTGGGATGAAATGGCCCAATGAGGGGTTTGTTACAGGTTTGAATGCTGCAGGATGGAGCTCAGTAACACTTTCAATGCAGGAAATTCTGCTAAATGAATTTCTGAGCCTAATAAAATCTCCTACATTAAATGACCAGTGTGTAGAATGAATGGGGACGTGACTACAGAAACGCAATGTGACATCCCACACTGTGTTTTCCATCATCACGCTGAACCTGAAGGTTGCCAACCTGGTGGGGGCACAATGACACACAATGAATGCACATCAATGGTAATGCTGTGTTACGCTCTTCTTATTATCGCTATCTTGATGCATTGGTTTTCCTTCATGACCCTTTAAGGAAAATAACTCTTTGAATTTGAGTAAAGTTGCACAGACTCTCGGCAGGAAAACATTTAGGTTTCATAATTCCAGATATGATGTTGACGGAAATCAGAAAGTTGTTTGAGTAACGATTAAAACCCCTTGAGTCCGTTCCTGGTGCCTGTCCTCCCCGTGATGGAAGCACGTCCTGTGTGTCGTCCCCGTGATGAAAGCACTTCCTGTGTGTCCTCCCCGTGATGGAAGCACTTCCTGTGTGTCGTGATGGAAGCACTTCCTGTGTGTCGCCCCGTGATGGAAGCACTTCCGGTGTGTCCTCGCCCCTGATGGAAGCACTTCCTGTGTGTCGTCCCCGTGATGGAAGCACTTCCTGTGAGTCGTCCCCGTGATGGAAGCACTTCCTGTGTGTCGTCCCCGTGATGGAAGCACTTCCTGTGTGTCGTCCCCATGATGGAAGCACTTCCTGTGTATCGTCCCCCTTATGGAAACACTTCCTGTGTATCGTCCCCGTGATGGAAGCACTTCCTGTGTGTCGTCCCCGTGATGGTAGCACTTCCTGTGTGTCGTCCCGTAATGGAAGCACTTCCTGTGTATCGTCCCCATGATGGAAGCACTTCCTGTGTATCGTCCCCCTTATGGAAACACTTCCTGTGTATCGTCCCCCTTATGGAAAAACTTTCTGTGTATCGTCCCCCTTATGGAAGCACTTCCTGTGTATCCTCCCCTTGATGGAAGAACTTCCTGTGTATCCTCCCCTTGATGGAAGCACTTCCTCTGTGTCGTCCCCGTGATGGAAGCACGTCCTGTGTGTCGTCCCCGTGATGGAAGCACTTCCTCTGTGTCCTCCCCGTGATGGAAGCACTTCCTGTGTGTCCTCCCCGTGATGGAAGCACTTCCTGTGTGTCGTCCCCGTGATGGAAGCACTTCCTGTGTGTCGTCCCCGTGATGGAAGCACTTCCTGTGTGTCGTCCCCGTGATGGAAGCACTTCCTGTGTATCCTCCCCCTTATGGAAAAACTTCCTGTGTGTCGTCCCCGTGATGGAAGCACTTCCTGTGTGTCGTCCCTGTGATGGAAGCACTTCCTGTGTGTCGTCCCGTAATGGAAGCACTTCCTGTGTATCGTCCCCATGATGGAAGCACTTCCTGTGTATCGTCCCCCTTATGGAAACACTTCCTGTGTATCGTCCCCCTTATGGAAGAACTTCCTGTGTATCGTCCCCCTTATGGAAGCACTTCCTGTGTGTCCTCCCCGTGATGGAAGCACTTCCTGTGTGTCCTCCCCGTGAAGGAAGCACTTCCTCTGTGTCCTCCCCGTGATGGAAGCACGTGTGTCGTCCCGTGATGGAAGCACTTCCTGTGTATCGTCCCCCTTATGGAAGCACTTCCTGTGTGTCCTCCGTCCGGTGATGGAATCACTTCCTGTGTGTCGTCCCGTGATGGAAGCACTTCCTGTGTATCGTCCCCCTTATGGAAGCACTTCCTGTGTGTGTCGTCCGGTGATGGAAGCCATTCCTGTGTGTCCTCCCTGTGATGGAAGCACTTCCTGTGTGTCGTCCCCCTTATGGAAGCACTTCCTGTGTATTGTCCCCCTTATGGAAGCACTTCCTGTGTGTATCGTCCCCCTTATGGAAGCACTTCCTGTGTGTCTGTTGTCCGGTGATGGAAGCACTTCCTGTGTATTGTCCCCCTTATGGAAGCACTTCCTGTGTGTATCGTCCCGCTTATGGAAGCACTTCCTGTGTGTGTGTTGTCCCGTGATGGAAGCACTTCCTGTGTGTCGTCCCCGTGATGGAAGCACTTCCTGTGTGTAGTCCCGTGATGGAAGCACTTCCTGTGTGTGTCGTCCCGTGATGGAAGCACTTCCCGTGTGTGTCGTCCTGTGATGGAAGCACTTCCTGTGTGCCGGTGATGGCATCTCGAGGGTTGTGGAGAGTTTATTTAAGAAGGAGCAGCGCGCATATTCATGTTTTGAGAAACGGAAACGTCGTTAAGTTTTGCTTTTCGCCTGAAAGGGGAGGGTTGGGGGGGGTATTACAGTAGGGTGCTCTAGGGTAGAGTACTTAAGAACGCCATGTTTGGATTGATGTAATTATTTGAATGCATTAAACCAGTCGGGGAATGCCAATCAGTGCATAGTAATTTCACATTTTGGTAAGCCAGGCGAGCACAGCAGGGGGGCGGGCGGGCATTGAGTCATGAGCTTTAAAACAGCACTTAAATATTAAAACATGGAAGAAGCGTTTGGCAGTGTTAAGTGCATTGCTAATGTAAGATAATTATCATTCTCTCACACTCTGATCTCGTTTCTCAGGATGAAGCCGCCAAATCAGGAGCGAAGACCAAGAGGCCAAAAAGCAAGAAGACAAAGTAAAAAAACGCATACTTGGTTTTGTTAAGAGGATCTTTTTTTAGTGGATTCAGATGAGTCTTAATCGAGACAACGAGGGATTGATTGCATCTTTTAATGAACGTGGTTTGTGTGAGAACACATGAAACACGTTGGCTTTTACGCATCCTAATGAGCGGTGTCTGTAAGAGGCGACTGAACGTGAGAGAAATGCCTCCTCTCCGACATCAGAGATTCAAATACACATCTCTTTATGCTCATGTTGTGTCTCTTTTTAGTCCTTTTATTTTTCGTTAGTTATCATATTCACGCCGCAAAAGTCATGAGAGTTGTCATGAAGACGACCCTGCTGAACCAAACCTGTGAGTCTCATAAACGTAGCTTAATCTCTGCAATTTAAATTGTGTCGAAGGATCCCAATGTCTTTTTATTGACAAATATGTCTCTATTAAAATGTCCAACAGACTTGTCTTTCTGCTGATTGCTTAGCTGGACTTGTGTAAGATGTAATATGTTGCAAATAGATGACTAGTTCAACTTTATATTCATAATTGCACTCAAGGATTTTTGTTGCCCTTTATGAGAAAAACACATAATAGTGAAATGCTTTGATGAAGAATTTTGTTCTGGAGAAGCGGCTCTTGTCAGCCTTTAATTTAAAATATGAAATGTGTGAGAACTCGTCAGTGTGGATTCAGACGCGGAAGATGTGAAACAGATTCATCCTCAACTCATTCAGCGTGACCATGAAAACACGACCAGACGTCACTGCGCAACTCAATGTACCCCCCGTTTCCCACAATGCACCATGCAGGGGGTCACCTGATGGGAGGAGGGACGCGGTGGGCATGTGGACTGTTGGGGGGGGACATCCGGGACTCGGGTTGGTTTGGAATGTAATAAAACAATCAGCGCTGATGAATGTATGAAGCAGCTGAAGCAGATCTGGAGTCTGTTTCAGCACGTTTAGACTTTTAATACTATGAGCTTTTCACCGAGTAGATTTAAATACCGTTTATCCCCCCGGATGATGTACAGCACATATCAATAAAACAATGGAAAATTAAACAATGATTTTCATTATGATTGATGTATTATTACAGGACAGGAACTACATCCTGTATACCTCTACACCTGCAGGGGGCATTCTACTAAATTCATTCAAAGTGCTGTCCCCCAACAAGAAGAATTTGTTATTTAACAAAACAATGTATTCGGACATGGATATTACCTGAGAATATTTATGGTCTATTTAAAGCCAACACATTCAATTGGATAGTGATAAGCTTTCATTGATATAGTAGCTGTCCCCAATCCCGACATCTAAATTTCAATTTCTGTAAATAACACTTACAACTATTTGTTGGTGTCATTTCAAGATCTGTACGATTAAGTTCAAACAGAAGTTGTTAGATTTAGATTGAGTTGGGGTTTAATTTAAAAATGTAAAAACTATACCAGTTTTCATGTCACTAGCGAAACAGCTCTGGCCGGGCCGGACCTTTAGCCACACGCCTGCATGTTCGACCAGGCAGCGACACTCTGCCGTTACCTCACGGCTCAGTGAGTAGCTACATCCTATACTTCTGATATAAATGTGTTCCAAACCACCGAACACATATTCTCTTCAACGAGGTAAACTCTTTTATGCAAGTATTGTGTTTTTATCTTCAAAGATGTGTATGCTAGCAACCTGCTAACTAGCATACTTCAGTTATGCTCAGAGTTTTGTCACTACTGAAACACATAAAGTGGTGTGTATGATCACATATTCTGTTATTGTTGGATTGTTAGCTCCGCCAGAGTGAACGTGACAGGGTGAACGTGACAGGGTGAACGTGACAGGGTGAACGTGACAGGGTGAACATGACAGGGTGAATGTGACAGAGTGAGCGTGACAGAGTGAACGTGACAGGGTGAACGTGACAGGGTGAACGTGACAGGGTGAACGTGAGAGTGAACGTGACAGGGTGAGCGTGACAGGGTGAGCGTGACAGAGTGAACGTGACAGGGTGAACGTGACAGAGTGAACGTGAGAGTGAACGTGACAGGGTGAGCGTGACAGAGTGAACATGACAGAGTGAGCGTGACAGAGTGAACGTGACAGGGTGAACGTGACAGGGTGAGCGTGACAGGGTGAGCGTGACAGAGTGAACGTGACAGGGTGAACATGACAGGGTGAACATGACAGGGTGAATGTTACAGAGTGAGCGTGACAGGGTGAACGTGACGGTGAACGTGACAGGGTGAATGTGACAGAGTGAATGTGACAGGGTGAACATGACAGGGTGAACATGACAGGGTGAATGTGACAGAGTGAATGTGACAGAGTGAACGTGACAGGGTGAACATGACAGGGTGAATGTGACAGAGTGAACGTGACAGGGTGAGCGTGACAGAGTGAACGTGAGAGTGAACGTGACAGGGTGAGCGTGACAGAGTGAACATGACAGAGTGAGCGTGACAGAGTGAACGTGACAGGGTGAACGTGACAGAGTGAACGTGACAGATTGAACATGACAGGGTGAGCGTGACAGAGTGAACGTGACAGAGTGAACGTGACAGGGTGAGCATGACAGAGTGAACGTGACAGAGTGAGCGTGACAGGGTGAATGTGACAGGGTGAACGTGACAGAGTGAGCGTGACAGAGTGAACGTGACAGGGTGAACGTGACAGGGTGAACGTGACAGAGTGAACGTGACAGGGTGAACGTGACAGGGTGAAGGTGACAGAGTGAACGTGACAGATTGAACGTGACAGGGTGAGCGTGACAGAGTGAACGTGACAGGGTGAACGTGACAGAGTGAACGTGACAGATTGAACGTGACAGGGTGAGCGTGACAGAGTGAACGTGACAGGGTGAACGTGACAGAGTGAACGTGACAGGGTGGAGGAGGCATGTACTGAGATAATTGGATGGTGTCATTAAAGAACAAAGTAAAGCACAATTAAAGACAAGTGGAAATGTCTCAAGGAGTATTTGAACGCGTCAAAACAAACTGAAAACACCAACCAAGGGGACCTCACTTTGACAGGCAAACGGGTCTCTACAGCCTGGAATCATTGAAGAAGAAGGTGATTTCTACATCTTTTATTTTTTCCATGATATTTCTCTCTTTCCATTATTTCTTACTTGTCCATCTTCTTGTTTCCATTCCCTTTGAATCAAACTTCCAATACATCTTGCCCAAGTTGTCTTATTTTACCCGTTGTCTGTCTGCAGGTGCCTTGAGGTCAAAGTCATGCACATCATTGGTCGAAACCGCTTTGATTGGCCACGACTAGGGGACAAGATCTGGTACGCCGTGGACAAGGTCTTCACCTTAATCTCTCCACCGGCAAACGTCACACAGAAGCTTGTTCAGATCATCCCAAGAGTGTGAAAAACTACATTTATGAATGGATTTGTGATGGTGTCTGACACTCCCTTGAATATATATATATATATATATATATATATATATATATATATATATATATATATACATATATACCACCAAGACCTCAGGCCGTCCCACTTGAACAATTGAACCCACAGCACCTGCATTTGCAATTGACCTAAACTCACTGTTATGTTCTTGTATGTACATAATTAGGTAATATACATCTTCAGATACCTGCATTTATTCATCTTGTTCTTGTTTATTTGTATAAATAAACACGGACAGTATGTGGACAGTGAAGTGCAGCACAATAAAGCTGATTGTGATTGGTAATGACTTACATCAAACCTTTGTCTATATAGTTAATAAGGATTCTAATGATGACGTCAACAGGCCGCTCAGCTCATCTAACATCGGTCGTTGTGTTCTCGCGTGAGGGAGACGCGTTGTGTTTGCGTGTTGATGGTCGGTGACGTGGACACGGAAGAGACAACAAAGGAGGAAGAAGGTGTTGATCTTTTGCCCAGTGAACTTTGACCTCTGGGTTCAGCTCGGTCCGCTTCTGGACTTTGGAAGCTTCTTATTGCGGACTTTAATCAGCGCGACGTTCTGTGCGCAGAAGTCACGCAGAGCACAGACCGGATGTGATTTCGCCTACAAAATAAAAGAGCGTGTTTTGCGCCTCTTCGTCT